>JAKEPQ010001009.1:47300000-47612500 GCA_024500445.1 Entomyzon cyanotis | reverse complement strand
TCCATTCAGCTTGTGTTCTTTCTGGTCCATGACCTGTGTAAAATTAAAACACAGTCTTACACAGTTCAAGCTAAATGTTTCAGTGATGTTTTGAGTAAGGCCAAATTTACTTCAATTTCAATACTTTGATTACAGCAATAATTTGTTGCACAAAGAGTTCTGTGATGTTTGATCACTATCCACTGACACAGTTTTTACAAAGCTTTTCCAGAACCACCTATTACCCAGCAGAAGCAAGAGCATAACATTTCTCAAGAAGTACTCATCCTCATCTCATCCTCAGACCTGACGAAGTAAAGAATACATACTTTAGATATCACAAAGTTCAAAGAAGGTGAAAACTTTGCCGTGTGCTGTATCCACAGCATTTTAGAAAAGCTAACAACTGATTTTTGTCGGACAGAGCCCAAATGTATTACAGCTATTGGCTCTACTCTACGGGCTCACGTTTCAGCTCTGGAATGCAAAGATTTGAAGCTCTTTGCAAATGCTGCTTTCACAGCAGTAGGCAGCAGACATTTATTCACTGTATTTTTCAAGTGCCCAAGTCCAATGGCTTGTGAAACCTGTAAGTGTCCAAATCCATACCTCAGCAATCACTGCTGGTCCTAGATACTGCATCACGAGTAAGAGGGTTCATAAAGAAAGCATTTCAACAAGCACCTTAAACATACTGCACCCCTGAAACATCTTTAACAGGAGATGTACAAACAACAGTGCCTACAGTCATGCTAGTGCTTTATCTCTAATATATATGAACATGTTTCACTACATTAATCCTACCTTATCTACGCTCTCTGACTCTTTGAAGAGTACAAAGCCGAAGCCTCTCGATCGCCCAGTGATAGGGTCTAACTTCAGAGTGCAGTCTACAACCTCTCCAAACTTAGAGAAATAGTCCTTCAGATCTTTCTTCGTCGTGTCCCAGCTAAGGCCACCGATGAACATTTTCCTGTTAAGACAAAACGGTCAATCTATAAATGTGTGTTACCCAAAATCCTGCACTGCCAAGCTTTATTAGCTCAATTACCTAACGCGTGGGACTGGCAGTATTTTATCAGTCATGTCACTACACACACAGGCCTGCACTTTTTGACAACTTGCTGAAATGATTCTGGCCAGGACAGATAAAGACTTCCACATACACAAACATTTTGCACCACCTTCTCCTGCAGTTGCTTACTTACTTTGCTGTCCAAGGAAACTACTAACAGTGACAAAAAGATATTTTACTATTTCTTTACATCCCCACCACAGGTTTAATTCCATTTACTTATCTGTGGAGCCTCCACACAACTGTTTAAGAAACACACACAGGCAGATTAGATTTGTAAGGCAGTGCAGTTAAAACAGACGCATTTTTCTACTAGTCTGGACTGGATGTATGCCCAAATTAGTACAAGAAAACAAATAAAGCTTAGTCAAGTTCCCTTCCCCGGAAAACAGTAAAAAAAAAAAAAGTTACTGGACAGTCAAAAGTTTTCTTTTCTCACAAAAACTTTATGTAAACACCTGGCATAATCCAATACAATCAAAACATCTTTCCAATATTTCTACGGGACCAGTGTTGCTGGGCAAATGTGTACAGCACGTAATTCATGACTCATATTTTCAAAAGCACATTGGAAGCTTAGAATCAAATCATAACTATCCCACCATATCAGTAAGGCATAAAAAATATTTTTTTAAAAAAGATGAAAAATCAAGCCAGTGTGCACACAAATGAAACATTCCAAGTTATTAGGCATAGGGCTTAGGCACCCATTCAAAAGAGGATTTGATTTGAGATGATCTCTTCTAATACTGATAAAGAGATTTTGCAGTGAGCTCTAACAAAAAATATGATCCATTATGATCTACAAAAGTGCTTTCTACAAAGCTTTGCCCATTTTCACCGTCCCAACTTATTCCACAATCAGACACAGTTATCAGAAAACCGGAAAAACCACTGTATCATGTTTCCAACCCTTCCACTTCCCACACACAAGCCTTAAAGCCAATCATGTAAAATAGCATTTCACCTCCACAACTCAAACTCTTTCAAATCAAAAGCTGCTCCTGTGAACTAATTCTGTTGAATTAGCTGTGCTCTCACAGAATTAACAAGTGCATTCAGTTTCTGACAAACATATCCATACAGATGAGTGGTTCGGGAGGTTCAGATGTTATTGTAACAAGTCTCAAAATATGTAAAGAAGAACCAATTCGCCTTCCCTTTTCCCATTAGTTCCAGATCTCTCTTCAACTAAGTACCAACAGCCCTTTTAATCTAGTTGTGGCTTCTTATTGTCTTCACGGAAGAAATGGTCCACCCTGGTAAACGAGTAGCTAATACCAGTACAGACAGTAAATCAAAGGATGCTTTCTGCCCTTTGTTCACCCATCATTAAGGTCCTTAGCTTGTTTGCTGTTCTGTGGAGGGTTTTTTAAGCAGCCAAATAGAACACACAGAGGATGCAGCATCGTGTTTCTGACACATGGGGGGCAGTGATGCTCTAGCAGTTACTACTTAATTTGCACTTGCTACACAAACCACCTGTCTCAATATTAACATACAGACCCTGCTTTGTATCACTAAGGACAGACAGACCAAGAACATGAGCTTGAAACCAACAGCCTCTGAAGGTTTTTCATCTCTGCACGCAGTAACTGCACCTTTGACTCAGTCACAGAGCAGCAAACCACGGCAGCTTCAGTCTGCCCCTACACAAACCACTGCTCCACAGCAACACTGAGCTCAGGTCAAGGCTACAACACAAACGTGAGCACACCAATTCAGGTGCAGTGTCACAGCGCTGCCAAAAGCTTGTAAAATACACACATTTCCTAGCCCACAGTCTGGCTGGCTGGTCTAAGTCACAGAGGCACTTACAGTTTTGCAAAGTAAGTTACCAGAAGTGCACTGGGAAAGCTTTCAAACTTCAGACTTAGCTAAACCAGGTATCTCAGATATGCTGTTTTCCCCTTGACTACCAAAAGTGTTGTCAAAACACTTTGTTTCCTGTACAGCATTAAGAAGTTTCAGGTCAAATAAGAAGACTCAGCTAGACTACAAGTCAATGTGTGATACATGCAATCACTCCCAAATGTCACTGCACCGCTTAGAGACAACTTTTCCTAGGATGTGTTGCCACAAAAGAACCTGAGCTTGCCCATGAAAACCCTTTAATAGGTGTGTATTCATGGAAAAGAAATAAAACAAGTATGCAAACGCCAAAGATATTTAAAGCCATTAAGAGCAGGTGACAAGTAACAAAACCATTCTAATTTTTTGTTAATCCCAGAAAAACACTCAATAAAAGATTCCTGTTCTGTCTCCCTGCAACATCTCAAATTATTAATATCTCCCTCAGTGATATCCCAGGTTATTGCAGAAGGAGGAAGACACTCAGGAAGATTTTGCAGCAGGTATCTGCAGGACACAGTAGCTAGTGCTCCTTTATGCAGGTTATTTTCTGCCCTGACCAAAAACAGACTTGCAGCTCGAGTTTCTTATGGGCCCAACAGGAAACAGCAGAGTGCATCAGCCTGTCCTGTCACCGGATTTATTACACACAAACTTCACTGGCAATACAAAAGTGACACTGCCCCAGGCAGAGACCCTCTTAAGTTTTAAAAACTATCTTTCGCATAAAATAGAATAGAACATGCTGAGTTGAAAGGGACCTATCAAAAACATCAAGTTCAACTCCTGGCCCTGCACAGGATACTCCAAGCGTCACACCGTGTGCCTGAGAGCTTCTTGAACTCTGTCAGGAGGCTTGTGCTGTAACCACTTCCCCGTGGAGCCTGTTCCACTGCCCAACCACCCTCTAGGTGAAAAACCTTTTCCTGATACATAACCTGAACCTCCGCCGACTTAGTTTCCTGCCTTTTCAACTCCTACTACTCGAGTTCAGACATCACCTAACATAATCCTGCCCACAGCAAGTTCCGTGAGAAGGAGAGGGATGTTTTCGGCTGAGAAGTCCCGGTACCTCACGCCTGTCCCCGACACTCAGCTGACACACTGTAATGTTTGCAGCACTGAGCAATGCTGCGACTGCAACCCGAGAATTCGGCTGCACCGAGTTACGGTCTTAACGCAGGCACCGCACTTTAACTCATAGAAAAGACACCCTTAAGAAGAAAAACAAGCAAAAGGGGTCTGTAGTTCGGCGGACATCGCACCGTTTGTACACCGCGGGACAAACACCGCCCCCACCGCCCGGCCCGGCCCGTGACGTCGCCGAGGCGCCAAGTAAACAAACAGGGCCGGGCCGGGCCGGGCCGGGCCGGGGGCGCCGGGCCCCGCCTGGGACACAACCCACCCCCGCCGCTCACCCCTCGTCCTCCTCGTTCTTGCTGGCGTCGATCTTGGCTCCCTCCGACTCGATCCCGCCGCCGCCGCCGCCTCCGCCATCGGTGCCCCCCGCCCCCGCCTGCCCCTCAGGCTGCTCCGCCGGCTCCGCCGCGCTGCCCCCGGCGCCCGCCGCCACCGCCGCCGTGTCCAGAGCGAACTGCTGATCCGACATGGCGCCGCCGCCGCCCCGCACCGGCCCGCCACCCCCGGTGCCGCCGCCTCCCCGCCGAGGCCCCGGCCCCGCTGGCGGCCCCGGCCGAGCGCGCCGATGCCGCCGATCCCGCCTCCTCTCGCTCCTGTTTTTAATGGCGCCGCCACCGACCCAACCTAAAATGGCGGCCGGAAGGAGCGCGGCGGGCGGGACACGTGACACCGCCCCCGGGGAGCCGGCGGGGAGCGCGGGGGGAGCCGCTGCGGGCCGGGAGCGGCCTGGGCCTGGGGAGCGAAATGGGGAATCGCGGAATCGATAGGGCTCACGGGGCCGCTGGACATCGTCCCGTCCAACTCCTGCCCCGGGGTGACACAGGAACACGGCCGGGGGGGGTTGGAATGTCTCCAGAAGGGACACTCCACAACCTCCCTGCGCAGCTGTTCAGTGCTCTGCCACCCTCAGCTTGGGAAGTATTCCCTCATGGTGAGGTGGAACTTTTGTTTTAGTTTATGGCCATTGCTCCTCATTCTGTCACTGGGCACCACTGAAAAGTGTCCTGGCACCTGCCTTTGAGGTATTTATGTGCATTGATTAGATCCCTCTCCGTCTTCTCCAGACTAAACAGGCTCAGCTCACACAGTCTCTCCTAACCAGGGAGCTGCTCCAGGCCCCTCATCATCTCCATAGCCCTCCACTGGACCCGGGGCACTATCTCCTTGTCTTTCTTGTCCTGAGGAACTCAGAAGTGGACACAGCACTCCAGATGCACCTCACTAGGGCTGAGTAGAGGGGGTGGATCACAGGTTGAAGTGAAATTTGGCTTTTTGTGAGGTTTCCTATATTAATAAACCAGCGTAGCAATGAAGCCATGTCCTGTGACACATCTCCTCCAGGCCACAGTGGCTGCTGGAGGACACTGCTAGATCCAGCTGCACTCCCAAGAA
The DNA here is from genome assembly GCA_024500445.1 of Entomyzon cyanotis. NCBI lineage: Eukaryota > Metazoa > Chordata > Aves > Passeriformes > Meliphagidae > Entomyzon > Entomyzon cyanotis. The sequence continues at coordinate 47,607,063 of JAKEPQ010001009.1, read as the reverse complement.
GTCAGTGTATGAACTCACACACTACTGTGGCTTCTCCCAGCTGTCCTGGGCTGTTTCTTCAGTTCCAGTGAGCTTATTTAACAAGCAAGGTTTATTTTGATTCTTGACTAGGCACTTCTGCTGAGAAAAATCAAAACTTCAGGCAGACTGCTTCAACCTTTTGGCCTCAGACAAAATGTGTATGCTCCTTTACCCATCCCAACCATTATCCTAACCCAAAAAGAATATGCTGGGTAATGCAGCGTTCTTTCTCCAGCAGTCACTCAGGCTGGTAGTTGTTGCTTGCTAGTGTGCACTAGACAGGAAACCTGTTTTCTAATCCAGGGTAGAAGAGACCAGTACAGGACTGAATTTGTAGATGCCAAGTTGTACAGAAAGTAGTTGCTGACCCTAAAGTTCAAGAACTTGTAATCTGCTTGGAATCAGAATAGACAGGAAATAATTGGGGTAGGAAAGAAATTAAGCTAGGTTCTAAAATACTTAAGGTTTTAAGTGCTTGGAAATCATTGAAAAGCTTCAACTCCTCAAGTAGTGCTATCAGCACTAAAAAGGTGCTGCTCTAGTTCTAGATCACTCCTGAGATGTACAGAACTGGCAGCATTGTGCCACAGACCACTTTATCCTCTTCTGCAGAGGGCAGGGGACAACTCTGCTATCTTCCACAGTGATGTTAATTTTAAGCACTATGGTGCTCTTTTAAGACAGATCAGGGCAGAAAGTGGGGTGTATGAACTTGTTTTCACAGTAACCCTGATCTCCAGGGAGATACCTGTCCTTCTATCCAAGTAAAATTACAGTTACACCACTTTAAGGTGACAGCAAGACTACACACTCACTTAAGTAAGCATTTATTAGAGAATCCTTTAACATGAAATTATACAAATAAAGTTTGTATAAACACAAGTCCACATTGTGTCATAACATGAATGGCAAAAAGAAAATAAAAACCATAAAAGAAAACTAGTCAGCCGCTATGTACAGTTGGACACAGTTGTGTCATACACTAAAAGTCTTTTACAAAATAGTCATTTCCTCTCACGAAGAACACCCTCCAGTCACTCACGATGCGCTGCAAGATGGCTTTTTGTTGCAGTATCTCTACCTAAAAAATCAAGACAAAATGCATGTCAGATCTGTGACAGTTACTACAGAATTGTTAAAAGGTCCATTTTCATGAACTGCTTTAAGTCTTCTATATATTCCTTTCTTCACTGTTAAAGATCATATGCATATTTATTAAGATACTACAACAGGTTTATTTAGTTACCCATCAGTAATTTATTTTCCCATATACTACCATTCAGCCCATCTAGGAAGCTGCTCCAAAACAACAAACATCCAAGTCAGACAAGCAAGCAGGCTCCGGATAATTTTTTCCTTTCCATTGGAAAGGCTGCCAAAAGGGTTTCTGATTATTTGTTTATACAACTAAACGACTTATGTACAACACAAGTCAGGTCACTTTAGTTCAGACAGTTCATATGCATATGATCTTTAATGTTTATCCAGATTTAAAAGTTCGTTTTGGTTTGCAGATTTCACTATTAGCTATAAAAAGAAAAAAGCAAGCATTAAAATCTTAAAGAATGCACATTTAAAATGAGGTTCCACAATTGAAATACAACACTAAACAGAAGACCAAATGATTAAGCTGTAAAGGCATTTATGTACTTTAACTCCTGTAAAAAACCATTTAAGTTAAAGACACTTAATCTCCAAAAAAGATTAAAAAAAGAAGCCAAAGTCTGAAGTTTTCCACTTTAATCTTTACGCTGGTACATGAAGTTGGAAGAGACCATACCACAGGACAGCGTTTTCTGGTGTATGCCTTGCGCTCTGCCTGCAACGTGCGACCCCAGAGATAGACGTGGTCAGGGTGACACACGGCCTGCAATGAAGTTCCCGCTGGCGGGTACAAACAAGGTATAATGTCAGAGTTAGAAGACAACATTCTTGTTTTCCTTAAGTTGTACCCATTTCAGTACTTTACCTGTTAATACTTCTAATAAGTTTAATTATTCCTCTAGACCACCTGGTACACAACGCAAACCAGAAAAACTCTTATGTTTTTCTGAAGTACTAAAGAAGATAAAGTCACGTTTTTACAAAGTTAAAGATCTATAGACACGTAGGCAAAGCTGGTTTTAAAAAAAAAAGTATTTTTTAAGTTAACAAAAGCTTAATTAGAGGAAAAGTCATGCTAGGCAAGTTTTTACTCTTCGTTTGTCTATTGATCTTTAAATTAGATTAGAGATACTTGGAGTGGAGCTTGTGCTCATGTACACACCTGTTTGTCAAGTACCAGGTACTGCTTTAGTACGGCTGGTAGTTGTTTTGGTGGTTGCCGCCGCCACGGGACGCCTTCCCATACGTGCTTTGTTGGCCTGGAGGGAACACGTGGGGAAAGAAAACAACCAGCTGTAACATCCAGCCTCAGAATGAGACTCCATACACAGCAGCACACCAAAAGATCTGATCTCTAGAGCCATGTGCTGAGTAAGAGCAACGTTCCAGAGAGGGGATGCATGCTCTTGTTATTGGGAATGAGGGCAAAACCACTTACCACTGTAATCTGTGTATCCCGGCCCATATCCATAGTTGGGATAGTTGTACCCAGAGTAGTCATAGCCTCCATAGCCACTGTAGCTCTGATCACTGTAAGCACTATTGTAATTTCCATAGCCTTGATCATAATAGTTATTAAATCCTTGATTCCAGTTTTGTCCCTGACCTGAAAGCAAGTATAGCAAGTGTAAGTTTCAAAATTTATTTCACCTATCTTTCAATGGCAATTTTTCTATACTAGAGTTATTACCCAAAGGAATCTTCTTACCTCCCCAAGAACAGTAATTTTCTAAAATTTCTAATACTCCTCCTTAGCTAACAGATCACCGTTTCTCACCCATGAGCCAGTTAAGTGTATCCCTTTCAAGTGAAAGTGTAACTGCACTGGCTACACTGTCCACTGTGGGTGTACAAAAGCACCCTACAGCCACCTTGCCACTTCACCACTTGAATGCAAGCAGAGCAAGGAGACTCCTCAGCTTCAACAAGCAAATCACAACCACCAAAACACCACTTACTTACAGGCTTACACATTTGATTTAAACATGAGACCTGCACACATCCTGAAACCTGGAATACCTACAAACACCTGAGTGTTTGGTAAGACACCTAAATACATTACCAGAACCACTGAAAACACTCACCCCGTCCACGCCCCCTTCCGCCTCCACGTCCACCAGAAGAATTGCTTTTCCCTCCTTTCTGCTGCTGCTGCTGCTGTCTGTACACCTCTTTGGGCTGTGCTACTTTGATCTCACACTGTAAAGACAGAAATTCTTTAACTCATCAAGAATTTCAGGAGCATTTTACGAGCTGCTTTCACAGAAGCCTCTAAAGATAGATTTTCCATGCTAAGAACAAAAATCTTTTTACCTTGCCTGAACCAATCTGGTGGTATCTGCTCTCTAGTAACTTCTTTACTGGCTCTTCATCTGTGTACGTGATAAAACAGAAACCCCTCCTTTCATTCGTCTTTGTGTCCATGGGAAGTTCAATGTTTTCAATCTGAAATCAAAATGAATATAAACAATGCATGAAATTTGTAAGCAACTTTTTATGCCACCAGAACCATGTGGCAGTGCAGCACCTATGCTAACTACTTCTGGCAGCTATAAATCAGACCATTACAATTCCATGAAATCATTAACATATAGATTCAACAATCTAGTTCTATATGAGCCTGAGCCAACTCCCTCCTTAAAATCTATCTTAAGAGAGAGACAAAACTGCCCTTGAAAACCAGAGGTGCTCTTATATGCTAATATACTATACCTCGCCAAAAGCACCGAAGTACTCTTTAATCTGTTCTTCAGATGTATCTGGACTCAGCCCACCAACAAATACTTTTTTTGGTGGCTCCTTCCCTTTCAGTGCTTTTGCCCTTTTAGGATCTATTAATTTCCCATCCAGCTTGTGTTCCTTCAGTTCCAACACCTAAAAAGCAAACAAAGGAACAAAGTCTGAGATCGCTACAGTAACAGAAGCTGGCTTCGTGCCATCGATCCCAGGAAAACCACCCACCTTCTCCACGCTGGCAGCATCCTTGAAGAGCACGAACCCAAACCCCCTCGACCTTCCAGTGACCGGGTCTGTTTTGATCGTGCAATCCACAACCTCGCCAAACCGCGAGAGATACTCCGTCAGGTCCTTCTTGCTGGTGTCCCAGCTAAGGCCTCCGATGAACATTTTCCTGGAGGACAGGAAATGCGCAGGGATACGGGTGAGGGAGCGACGGTGAGCCCCCCGCGCCCCCACAGGCTGCCGGTGACGTCACGGCCCCGATCGCCCCCCCGCCGCTGTCCCCGCCCCGCGGAAACTGGGTCACCCGCCCGGGACACAAAGGCGGGCGCGGCCATGAGCGGGAAGGGAAGGCCCCGCTCCCCCCGGCCACCGAGCCGCCCTCCCGAGCCGCAGGGCGGGCGGCGGAGATGGAGGCGCGACTCCCCCACACCTCCCCCACACGGCATCCCCGGCCCTACCCGTCGTCCTGCTGGTTCTTGCTCGCGTTGATCTTGGAGCCCTCGGCGAACTCCTCCTGGCCGCCGCTCATCTCGGTCGAGTCCTCCATGGCGGGGCGAGGGCGACGGGGGTGCTCGTGCGAGCTGCAGACACAGCAGAGATCCGAGCCCGGCAGAAAATGGCGGCGGAAGAGATCCGGGCACCGCCTGCGCCTGCCTTATATACCCGCGCCGGCAGCCAATCAGCGCCGCCCTCCCGCCCGGCGCCGCAGCGCCCCCGGCGGCTCGCGGCGGGGCTGCAGCAGCCGCCCTGCGGCCGCCATAGCGCGGGCCGGGCCGGGCCGGGCCGAGCCGGAGCCGAGCCGCTGCCCCGGGCGGGGACGAGCACCGCCGCACAGCGTACCGGGACGGGCGGGCGCCGCGGCTGGGCGGATACAGCCCGCCGGGGGTTGGTTGTAACGCGTAACCCAGAAACCCCGTTCAGGCGGCTGCGGGGCGGGGCGGGGCGGGCGCTCCGGGGGCGGGCACAGCCGGCGCGGCGCTCCCCGCCGCCGCCGCCGCGCGTCCCCGGTGCGCCCCACGTGCCGCCGCCGCCGCCATGGGCGTGCTGCCGGTGCCGGCGGAGGTGCGCGCCATCCTGCTGGACATCGAGGGCACCACCACCCCCATCGCCTTCGTCCAGGTGAGACCCGGTGGCCGCCGGCACCGCGGGGGGCTCCGGTAGCATCGCCGCTCCTAAGCCTGACTCCCCAGCCCCGGCGTCGCGGGGAGCTCCCGTAGCATCGCCCTTCGTACCGTGACTCCCCTGCCGTGGCAGCTGGCCGCGGGGCAGGCCCGAGGTGCCGCCGGCAGCGAGAGCCGTGACCCAATTTCCTGCGTGTTTCCGAACAGTGCTTACGAGAAATACGCCTTGTTTTGCCGATCGGCCGCCCCTTTGGTGGGCTGGGGAGCAGGTCCTTATCGCTGAGATTCGGGGCAGGTCAGGGATTTTTTTCATGGATATAGGGCAGTTGGAGTGCTCGCAGCCTCATCCAGGAAAAGCCCTGGAGCATCGCGGTTCCTTTGATGGCTGGAGCTGCAGCACCGCACCCGGCTCTGCAGAGAGCCTCAAATACGATCCGTTTGAAGTACGATGCTTCTTTGCCTTAATTTCAGTGATTAACAATTTGCAGTAATCGATAATTCTCGGGGTTATCCGCAGCCTTTTCCCCTCGGGAGGGTGGCACAGCCGAATGTCCCCGGTGTGCCAGAGGTGCGTGTCCAGCACTGCGGGAGGGCAGCGTAGGGGACACGCGGAGTGTACGCGACAGCGACCGTAGTGGCAGCCAATGTACGAATGGCTTCCCTTGCCTAGGAAAAGGCTTTAGAATGCTGGGAATGCGTGTTTAAGTGCAGGACCGAAGGGACTGGGAAGTCTGCGAGTCACGGGCGCTTGGAGGAGCGCAAATTTTAATAGCCGCGAGTCCTTCCTCTGCGGGAGGTTTTGGTTCCCACCAGGGAGGGCTTGCTAAGACACCGAACGGATGGATGTGTGCCTTCTCCCGCCGTTAATTACCCTGGATTTCTACGTGAGACATTACAGCTTTTGGTAGATCTTTATAGCCAGTAGCTTCCAAAGGTGCTCTGTGACCCACATGGCAGGTGAAGGCTCCTGCCAGGCTTTCTAGAGGTTTCTGCTAACACAGTTGAACAGATGAACAGCGTGACCTACATCTTTCCTGTCCACGTTCTTCCAGTGCTCTTGAAGAAACTTCAGGCCTAGATGGCATTATAGCTGCCTCCCTCCCCTCAGTATCTTTCAATTTGAACAGTTTGGACAGCTCAGGTTTCTTACTAGAATCTAACAGAGCATCAGAGTTGTTTATAATCCACCTTGAAGCCGTTCTGCAGTTGTGCAAACATGCCATACACCTGAGACTTTGGGTTTCCACCAAAGTCTTTCTGTTGCAGGGAGGCCAAATTAGTTTTGGTTCTCAATAAAATTCAGTTTGCTGGAAATCCTGAAAATGCTCGGAACAAATTATTTAATTTGGTCTTTCAGTTAACCTCTGTAATTTCTGTTTGTGTTTGAGAGGTCCACTGCTGGTTAGGCAGGCACTTTATTCTTTAATATTAAATTATTTTATTTAATCCTATCTCTAATGTTAGAATTACTGAATATGCAAAGTAAGGAAATAAAATGAGTCAGTCGGTGGGTGTATTAAGGAAATATACCAGAAAAGATAGTATCATCAGTTAGAGGTCACCAAGTTTTCTCATTTGCCAGGTCCACCCTGGCAGAGTGGAAGTAGGTGGCTGGGGAAGAAATGTAATTAGATAAACTGCATCCTGTGGGATTTGCTAGATCTCCTGAAAAAGAGCATATTGTCACTGAACTTTGTGACGGCTTGCATGGCATTGAGAGGAAAATGGACCTTGGTCACTTAAAATCCTACAAGTGCTAATTACAGCAAGCTGCACGGGCAGCTGCTGATGGTAAAAATGCTTCCCTTTCTTTGCTGGGAAGTTTCCCTTTGACATTGCTGTGAGCAGTTGTGAAGGCTTAGGAGGGCTGTCAAGCTGTGTTTGCTGGAGAGTGTTTCTCCATCCTGCCAAGCTGTGCTGGGGCTGGACAATGCCGAGGAGCCTGGCCATTCCCCAGCATGCAAAAGGGGCAGGCAGAGGGGTGAGAGTTTTGCACAGAAAGGCTCATATCTCTGTTTTCCAATGGAAGGAGAAGTGGGTGAACTTAGAATGGTCCCAGCTAAACCTATTCAAGAGGTGGCAGCTGCCAGCTTTTGCTGAAAGCTGAAGTGGCAGAGGTGGGAGTGTTTTCTTTGAAGGCTATGAGGAGTCTTCCACACAGACTCATGGCCTATTAAACTTAGTACATCACTGGCTGGGATCACTCTTGACATCCATAAACCATCTGTCCTACCGGCTGTCCACTATTCCAGCTGTCACATGGGTGTCTCCTCTGGGTCCACAGACTGATGGATTTGCCAATCAGTCAAGGACCAAGACTTTTACCTTTTTAAAATCCCCCAAACCATAGAATATACTGACCTTTCAGAGTCTATTTGGGAGTTTTCCATAGCCAACACACGAGTATGAAACACTGCTTTTGGAAAACAATTGAGACCTTTCGACATCCAAGCTGTAAAGGAGGTTAAAGCAAGTCAGCAGGTCAGCTGCATTTCCCAGTGGATTCTCTTTAATTTCCTCCATGATCTAAAAGAGAGTTTCAAAGTAAAAGAAATGAGAGAGTAACTGGGGGTATTACAAGGCTTCTGATTTCCCTAGAAAAGTTTGTGGTAATTTTTTATGCAATTTACATTGTTTTTAAAATATACAACATGGAAACACAATATTAGAGCAATAGAAAATCCTGCAGTTCTGTAACCACATCACAAACTCAGAACCACTGCTTTCTTAATTCAGTAACAAGCTAAAGGTGACATTCAACAAGGAGAAAGAAACTATGGGCCTTCTTTTGAGGAGAGGAGAGCTGAGATTAGTTTTTTCCCAGTTAAGAAAAGCTCAGTTCTGTACCCAAAGGAAGGAATTCCCTGCCCTTCTCCTTGACCTGAGGCTTCTCCCGCACCCAGAGATGCACAGTGGCTGCTTGTGGCTTCTGACTCGTGAAGCACCACTAATGAGAGCAATTTGTAATTATTTCTGGTTGCTCTTGGGATCTCTGTGAAGGTTTGTAATTTTCCTGTGGCACTTTTCCCAAACCCCATTTCATTTCATTTGCAAGGCTGTCCTGTGGAGCTCAGTGTCACCAGATCAGGCTTTTCATTTTACAAGGTCCTCTGGCTGTGGTGAGAGGTTGAGATGTGTTTTCAGAATGACCTTTGCTAGGACAAGTGCCCCATCAAAAACACTGTGGCATAACTTGTCAGTTCAGAGTACATACATTGTCAGCCTTGTACTCCTCAGCTGGTGGGAATGTGGGGGTCACATGTGCCATTTAGGACATTTTTTGGCAAACCCGGGAGAAGTTATCACCTTTTCATCACAGGGTTTGAACGTTTCAGCTACGTAAACATTTGTGTAAAAAAATCCACCTGCACTGATCTTGGCCTGAGGCTGGCTCAGTCCTGTGACCAGGGAGACACCCTTGGCAGGAAGTTTCAGCACCTGCAGTAGTGCAGGGAAAGCTAAAGTTGGGAAAATAACTGTACATGGCAGCATGTGTGAATGGTTCCTTTAAAAGCAAGTCAGCCTTACCTCTGCCAGGTTAAAGGAGCAGCCTGTTTTTTTGCCAGGAGACCTTGTTCCCTTACATCAAAGACAACGTGAAGGAGTATCTGCGTGCTCACTGGGAGGAGGAGGAGTGCCAGCGGGATGTCGGACTTCTGAGGAAACAGGTTAAGTTACAGTGTTACTCCATGTCTCTGGGTTTTCATGGTGTGCCTGAGGCTTCAGGTCACTTGGACGCCCCTGGTCACCCAACATTTGTCCCTATCTCCTTGTCCCCACCCAGGGAGGCTGGTTGCCTCGATGGTCAGATTCTTCCCCCACCCACAGCCTGGGTTCATGCTTAAGGGAAGGGCTGTTGCTCAGCAGGCAGCAGCTTCCCTTAGCTCACCTTGGTCTTCACAGCCCCCGGGCAACTGTTGGGCCAAGAGTTGCCAGTTTTTTGCCTGCACTGTGCCCTTCACTTGTTGAATCCATCCTCTTTGGGAAGCAGCATGGGGGGACGGCAGAGGACTTGTCCCACACAGGACAGTGGATGCTGCCCCTGTACAGGGACACAGCATCAATCTGAGATCTGTGGCTGAAGCCAACAGATGCATTTTCTTCTTTACCTTAATTTCAGTAATTAAATACTTAGGCACAGTTCTCATTAGAGTGTTCACAATACAGCTACAGTAATGCTAATTGTTTGGTTTCAAAAGTATAATCCAAGAGTTTCTAAACACAACTGAAGTCTCAATTTCCCATTGAGAAAAGCATTCAAACAACGTTGTAACACCTCGTGTGAAGAGCAGTTCAAGCAGTGTTGTGCACAGGGGTTCATGAATGCAAGTGTTAGACCACTTTCCTACCTTACAGGTGATGAAACAGCTCTGCCTCTTCCCTCCCCTCTTTTTATCATGGATGATAAATCATAGAGTCATAGAATACTCTGAGCAGAAGGGGACCCAGCAGGATCATTGAGCCCAACACTTTAGTGAATGACCCATACAGGGACAAACCCACAGCCTTGGCATTGTGAACACTGTGCTCTAACACCACTTTCCAGGCTCAGGAGGACTCCAGCCTGGACGGGGCCGTGCCGATCCCTCTGGAGAGCGGCAGCGGGGAGGAGGAGCTGGAGCGAGTCATCCAGGCAGTCGTAGACAATGTGCACTGGCAGATGTCCCTGGACAGGAAGACCACGGCACTGAAGCAGCTGCAGGGCCACATGTGGAGGGCAGCCTATGCCACCGGGCACGTCAAAGGAGAGTGAGTAATTGTGTGAGTAGTTGTGTGTCCCCTCCAGGGGGGCAGGTATGGTGGGGGAGACCTTTCCTAGATGTTTATTAGCAGAACAGCTATATAGGCTATTCCTGGGAGCAGCCCCTCCTACAAATAAAAATAGGATCACTAGCTCAATGGACAAGCCAATATTTGAGAGATTTCTTGGTACACCAGGAAGCTGAGGCACAAGTATGAGCTTCTTACAGTTCTCCGTCTTGCATTTTTTGTCCCCAAATTGCACTCATATTTTGGAACAAGTATAAACAAGCCAGGGTTGGAGGGTCAGACCCTTTCAGTTGTTTCCTCCTGCTTTGTCTTTTACCTGTGTGTTTCCTGCCTTTCCACTTCTTTTTGTCTTCAGGTTCCTCTTTATGTTTCAGCTGCACCACAGGAGTGCATAAGTAGGGACAACTGGAATTAAGCCTGATCTTATTTAAGTTAAGAGATACTTGGTTAAACCATGCATTTCAGGTTTCCAAGTAAGTAAAACAAGCTCATAAATTCACAAAGGGTTTTGTCAAATGAGGAGCAAGGAAGATGAAAATGAGCTCACACAAAAATGTAAACATCCACCAGAGAAAGTAACAAAACCCAAAAACAAGTCAAGAGACAGATATCCTGTTGGTTTTGTTTTTAAAAACAGGGCTAAATTCTCTCACAGTGACCCAAAAACCATGGGGAAAGGTGCCTGCTTGATTGCATTCAGGGAGTGACATCTCTAAAATCTCCTTGCCCAGCTCTGCATCACCCACTGCTGAAATAAACTCCCTGGTTCCAGGAGTGCTGAGCAGATTGAAAATGAAGTCCCCTTGCAAACTAATGGAGCAAAACTAATTGTTCCAGTGGCTGGCTAATGGTGTCCCTCCAGGTGCCTCTGGGTTTGCCCTTACCTGCTGTCCTGTTTTGCTCCAGAATCTTCGAGGATGTGGTTCCAGCCATCCGGAAGTGGCGGGAAGCAGGGATGAAGGTCTACATCTACTCTTCAGGCAGCGTCGAAGCCCAGAAGCTTCTGTTCGGATACTCTACAGAAGGTGATATCCTAGAGGTAGATAACCTTACCGCCTTCCTTACAGCTTCTCCCCCTGCAGAGCATTCCCCTCCCACCACCAGCCTTGCTCTAATACTTTGTGAATCAATTCTGGGACAGGATGGTGGGGCAGTGGGTTTGACCCATGTGAATTAAGCTCAACCAGTTGACTGTGAGAGCATGGCCACGCCAGCCCCTCGTTACTGTGGCAGAAAGGGAGGGAGGGAGGTTTATCCCTGCTCTTCAGGTGGCACTCAGCAAAGGCCTGTGCTTCTCTCTCTCTCTCTCTTTCAGCTCTTTGATGGCCACTTTGATACCAAAATAGGCCCCAAGGTAGAAAGTGAGAGCTACAGGAGGATTGCTGCCAGTATTGGGTGCGCCACCAACAACATCCTCTTCCTGACAGATGTCCCTCGAGGTATGTGACCTGCCAGTCCTACTGCTCTCACCTGTGCAGGAGAGGCAGGTGCTCTTCAGAGGGGTGCTGCTGACTTCTCACAAGCACCCCAGAAGTACTTCAGCTGTAGCTGTTGCCATCCTTCTTCCTTACACACCCGGGCTTGCAGACAGCAATGGGATGTCCATGTGCAGCGCTGCAATGAGGGAAAATAGGTCAAGTAGAAAACCTGCCTTTGCACCAGCCAGGAAGGAGAGACTGCTGAAGCAGAGCTGAAGCACGCCCCATTTACAAACAGGGTCAGTGGTTTGGCCCGTGCTCAGGGGAAATGATGGTGTTTGCTGTGTTGCTACGTGGCTGGTTCTTTATGCCACTCACAGTTAGGCTGTGTTCAGCAGCAGGAAAACATTGCTTCAGGTTGCCAATACTTGACCCCTGGAACGCCAGGTTTGAGAAGCTAATTTAATTTCCTGCCGTTGCTGGAAACATCTTTCTGGCAGAAAAGGCACTGGGTCTCAGTCTAAGCCAGCTCAGTCCCCTGGAGTTAGTCCTTACCTCCTCCCCAGCCTTGGCAGCAGAGCTGATGGGAGCCTGTAGTTACCTCCTTTTCCCTGGATTATCTTCCAGTGGCCTTTTGTGCTCAGAGAGCAAAAAGAAGCCTGTGAGAAGTGACTGGGGGAGGGGGTGTTTGACTCACAAATGACCTATCCTGACCACAGCCCCGTGACAGGAATCAAGCTGATGGAGCAAGAATTGAGCTGATGGTGTGTGCTGCCTGCAAGGTGCCTTGGACAGCCATCAGCTGGCAGAGGGGAGAGGATGGCAAGGCTGCCAGCTCCTGTCCATTCTTGCAGCTACAGCCATCCACAGCAGGTCTGCCAGGAGCTGGCTCCTCTCTAGAGCCCTGCCATGTGCAAATGCTGCTTTCTCAGGCTCAGCCTTTAAAATCACTCGAGTGTTTTGGGGCATCTTCAAGCCTTAAGGAGCCTGATGTGAAGAGGTCAGTAAGCAGCTCTCATGTCCCCTCTCCCCACCTCTGTTTGTTTCAGAAGCCAATGCAGCCGAGGAGGCAGACACTCACGTGGCTGTGGTGATCAGACCAGGCAACGCAGGACTGACGGACGATGAGAAATCCTACTACAGCCTCATCTCATCTTTCACCGAACTTTTCCTGCCTTCCTCCACTTAGGGAGAGCGGTGCACGCACAAAAGACTGTGCTTCACCTAATTGTCCTTGTGAAATGTTAGGTAATTTTGTCCATAATCAGAATTTCAAACCAAATCCACATTATGTCTTGGGCCTCGTGCAGGCAGGTATGGATGGAGAGTATGGTGTGGGGTCCCTTGTGCAGTAGGACAGAGTCCTGCTGCCAGCTGGAGCTGGGAATAGGGCAAGGAGCAGCACCCATGAGCAGCCCTGCTGTTCCTTCCCTTTCCTGGCTGGCAGTTAGCTAAGGGAATGCTTCCTTCAGACTCATCCTCTGAAATCTGGTGCTGAGATGCCCCACCATGAGCTCTGTCATTTTTAGAAGCAGTCTGCAAACAAAGTTTGTGTCCCCTTATCCCAGAGGGAGTGCTGAGGACCATGGAGGGATATGGGAGCTTCTCCCTGCAGATGGGATTGCTGGCAAAGTCAAAAACATTCACAGTTAGGATTGCCAAAGGAAAATGCCAGTTGTGGGCTATAATACAGTAGGTTTGGGCTGCCACAGAAAAAGCCAGCCCTTGCTGCAGACAAGCTCTTTAGGCAAGGAACTATGTTTATCTTGGCTGTGTCTGCAGCAGCTCTAGGTACAAAACAGTACAACTTGCATATGGAAGCTGCTTAGAGCTCCACAGCCAGCCTACCCAGAATGAAGTATATATGAACAGAGCTTTAAAAGGTAAATTGTGGACACACTTCACTGCTGCATCATGGTGCTAGGCTGTGGGATACAACTGGCTGAACCCCAAAGTCAGCTTGACAGCATTTCTGAAGTATCTCAGCACTGACCTGTGGAGCTCCTCCTCCAGCCAACATCACCCAGTCACATGTTCATAGCACTGGTCAGCTGTGAGCAAACCTTGACAAACTGCTCCTGAGGGCAGACATCCTGCTGCATTTGATGAGAATTAAACCCCTGACCTTTTCACCTTACCTAAAGTGTGCCAATGTAGATCAGATGGTCATGGAGCTTTTCCTATTGTAGTAAATAAAAACACAACTTTGCTTTCATTGTGTTCACTCCATCACAGCATTTAGCCTTCCTGTCTTACCACCAGTGATCCCAGCACCTAAAAGGCAAATTTTATTATTTCTAAACCCTGAACACTGTTTTCCTGCTTTCACCTTCCCCAGTCCTTTCTTTAAGGCAACAGCCTCGTCTGCCAAGGAAGCTGTACTACCTCCCTGACCATTTTTGGATTTCAGTTGTGGCTCAGTGCAGGAGTGAGAGCCACAGGGAGGTTATACCTGGTAGCAGTGGAGGCAGAGGCAGTCTGAAGCTCCTGTCTGAAATCCCTGCTTCCCCATCCCCTGCTGCTGGCACTTCATGCACTGGTGTCTTGCCCTCACAGCCAGCCAGAATATAGTAAATGCATGCTGCCTTCCTGAGCTCTGATCTACACCTACAGCTGTCCCTGTTGAGGGAGGCTGGTGAGTAAAGAACAAGGAAGAGACAGGCACTTGCGGAGGAAACTACATTGTGCCAGCATGGCCCTTCTAAAAATTTAATAGTAGCAGGTCAGGCTGAGGGGCAGCTAGTCCAGATGCCTTTCTGCACTGTGCAGTGAGTGTGATCCTTCTCCCAGAAAAAGCCTGCTAATTAGTGCTGTTATAATAAGTCTATCTGCATGGCTGAATGGTTCCTGGCTTCCTTAAGTGATAATGTTAATCACTACACTGTAAATAAATACTCACCTTTTGTTTTGCCTTTGCCATCAGAAAGCTATGCTTGGGGTAGGGACAAAAATAAAGCTCACTTTCTCCATAAAAGCACTTTATTTAGTGGTCATGTTTCAGTGTATATCAGTTGTCATTCAGCTGTACTGAAATGTGCTGTTAGAAATACTCTTAAGAAATGTACAGAGTTATCACTAAAAACCTGAAGTTCAGTTTGGATTGCATATAGGAAAAGGAGCAAAAGGAAAAAAAAAATTAACCACATCATCTTTTTTTTCTTTGATAAAATTACAAAATCTAAAATAATAAACTGAAAGTATTCATTAGGGAAAAGAAGTCACAGTGGACTATTTACAGTAAAACACCCTTACAGCAAATTGCTATTTTGTGCTCCATATGGATTGTGTGCCAGTGCAAGAGGATCCCCACCTGCATGTTCTCCAGACTGTCCCCTCCTGTCCTTGCTCAGGAGGAGCTCCCTGGATGAGCCACTGCGGAGCTGGCACCTCACACTGCTCTGTTGGCCACCTTCAGCGCATCCAGGAAAGCTTTTCACTAATGACACTGCTACAAGGAGGAAGCCTTCAGCAGTCCACAGCAACCCTCTGTTGGCCAAAAATGCTCTGGATTTGAAACAGCTGCCTGAGAACAAGTTTTGGTGCACAGAAAATAAAGGGCTGGCTGAAAGCTTTCTACTTGATACACAGCTTGTCTCAACTGTTTCTCCTCTCAGGAGAGGCCTGAGACCTTTGCAGAAGACTGAATGCCCTTTTGCCTTTTCCCTCTCTGTCAGAAATGCCACAGAGTGGTAGGAGTTCCCCCTCCAAATGCCTTTTCCTACCATTTTAATTTCTGCTTGTTTTCCTGCAGCTCAGGCAAGATGAAAACCTAAGCTGAGCCTAACATGTGGAGGAAAATAGGAACTATGTTCATGAGAAGCAACTCCCATCACTCCCCTGCCCAGCCAATACAGCAGCCTTCCCAAAGTCAGGTTTGAAAACCTCCTTTTAGGCAGGGAGAAGCCCTTCTGGTTCTGCTGTTCCCTTCTCACACCGCCAGCCCTCAGGCAGATCACCCAGTCTCTGGGGTAGAACTCCCCTCCTGGCACCTTGGAAGCCCATTTAAACCTGGGACAGACCCCACTCAGGACAACTGGCCACACTGAGGGGCCCAGAGACCAGCCCAGCATGTCTGAAGTTTGGCTTGCACAAGGAGCAAAACCAAACCCTGTGCCCAGAACCACTGGTATTGTTCTTGTGGTAGATGAACCTGGTATCTCTAATACAATGTTCTCCCCCTCAGTGAACTTAAAAAAATAAAAAATTAAAAAAGCTTTTGAAATACTACACATGATGTGTGGTGGAAGCACTACACACTTGGAAAGAGCAGCCTTTTCTGGGTCATTTCCAGAGCACACAGATGTTCTCATCTCAATTCAGCACCTCACTCCCATCAGTCCCCACCATGAAGCCAAGCACAGCACCCCACTGTGTCACCCCCTCTGGCCTGGGGATGATCTGCTCAGCTATAAGGCAGCGTCGACCAAGTCTTGCTTCCTGATTACAGCACAGTTCTTCCAAACCCAGATTTACTGTCGGCTGCTTTCCAGGCTGGAAGAAATGCCTGCCTGCTCGCCACAAAAGCCAGTCCGTTGGGGTCTTCCACATCTGATTCTAGGTTTTGAACAAACAGCTGCTCTTGCTCACCCCACCACGTTCCCCGGTTGGCAGCAAAGAAAACCCCAGAAACACATGAAAGATGCAGTCTGGTGACTCGGGAATCGGTGACTCCTGAAGATTCTTTGTGCTGGAAGAAGTCTGCTTCCTTCACCTCCTTCTCTGCAGGGTGGGCTGAGCAGCACCTGTCTCAGAAGGGTGTCACCAGGACAGGCTGCTGAATGTTATGAACAACAGGAGTGTGACAGAGCCACTCAGAAAGAGTCACTGGTGGCACAAACTAAGCAGCTTGTGGTCTCTCATACTGCTGCTGAGATGGATCCACTCCTCTTCCAGCAGACACCTCTGTTTGGCTCTTAGTGAGACAGCCACCCTCAGAGTCCTTTGGCAATACCATCATGATTGCACGTGGAAACAAACTCATAAAAAAAGTGTAAATGAGGTCACGTTTAACCCATGAAACCATACCTGCCCCCTCCCCCCCTGCCAGAGGACAGGCTACACCTGATCTGTCTGGTACTCAGAGGCTTCTGATAAGCTTTCGGAAAAGCTCAGAAAGTTTTCCTGGTACTCAGAACAAATTATCTCAAATCTGTAATGCCTGAACTCCACTGCAAAGGTGCCAAAGTAGCACAGGAAGCACATCACCAGGCCCCACTGGATTCTGGAAGCATGCATGTGAATGCCCTGGGCCATAAGAATGAAATCTGGAAGAGGAAAGTCAAGGAGAGTAAGTGGGAGCAGAGACACCAACCAGTTTGAAAGCCAACAGGGAAGAAAATCTGAACAAAGTCACGAGGATAAGTCAACCCATCCAGCCATCATGAGGAGTGTGAGTGTGATGCCAGAGATGAAAAGGATGTCAGGTGTCCAATGATGCCCGTGGAGCACAGCAGCTCTCCTTTACAGATCAGGGCTTCCTGATCCCAGATCAGGGTGATAAACATTTACAGAGGGAAAGACTCGGGTGCAGAGAAGTCAGTGATTTTCTTGAGCATCCAGCTAGATATCCAGCTCTATCCAGGGATAGAGCCAGCAAGTGGGGATCTGTCCATGGGCCCCTACCTTGCCAGGAGCTTCCCAGTGGGAACTAGATCAGGTCACTGCACTGCAGGCAATGGGAACACCTTCCAACCTACACTGTGAAACCTTTCCTTCTATTTAGATCACCTGCAAAATTGTCCCTTTCCATGAAATCTGGAAGCATCACTCTACGCAGTAGGGCACTGAAATAGGACTGTACCATGAAGACAGAGTAGCATTCCTAAATGCTTTGAGATCCCAGGACAGGTGTGAGAAGAGCCAATGTTCCCTGCTGCAGAACACACATGATACCTGGGTTCCTGGGGAGTAAGACCAAAGGATACAGAGCACCACGCAGAGGGTGATGCTGGCTGAGAGAGCCACTCGTGGAATCCCAGCTTTCCGCCCCTCATTCTTCAGGTTGATCTTGAGGGTAAGGGCAGACTGGATCCAGCATGCCAACGTCCCAAAGCCAAAGGTCAGCGATGTGCCCACGTTGTGGATCTCCTCATCATTGGAAAGCTAGGAACAAATAAAACTGTAATTGCCTGGACACAACAGGAATTATCTGACAGCTAACTGGATTGCTGCTGAGGTGGGATAGGGGAAAGTGGAAATCACTGGGGTGTGAGACAGAGATGCTGTGTCCTTTCTTCTGGCAGAGGTGTAAGGTGTAACATAACCAAGATGAGCTGACAGCTGTCACAGTGAAGCAGATCTTCTGCCCAAAGCCCAAGAGCACTGTGGAAAATGCAGTTGCTTGGGAATTGTATCCACAGCTCGCTGGCAAGACTCACAAATGCAGAGCTCAGAAATAAATCCTTCCCCTAGCTTGAAGTGATGACCAGGGCAGGCAAGGACAACCCACTGGGTATTGCTCAGCTCCCTGCAATGGATGCAAACTGTGCACCTTCAGTGCCAGCTGCAGGGAGCAGTGCTGCCTGGGGAGTGTCAGCCAGAGCCCTGACACCCCTCTTGAGCTATATATGCTCCTGATTTGGCAAGTTTCTCCCACCAGATTTCGTCTCCTGCTCATCCTTGACCACTGGGGTCTGAGGCAACACAAACCCAACCTCTCTGGAGTGCCAGTGCTTCCCTGTTCCATGGGCTGCCCTGTCTCACAGGGCTCAGTGACCGTGCAACACTGTGAGGCAAAATGACAGCCAGGTTCAACTAGCAAGAACCTGCAAAGAGATCCTTTGAGGCTGCGAATCCAATCAAAAAGTCCAGCATGGACTTAAGCCAAACACTTTCTCTTTTCCCTCTGCCACTGAGGCTTTTCTAGAAAAGAAACCACCAGCCTGTAACTTCTCCCTGCAGCCTTGATTCCTGTTTGATTATTTAACAAATCCCCATCAAATAAGACAATCCACAGGACAACAATTCAGTTGCTGTGCCTCCACTGATATATCCTCCCATCTCAACCCTGAGCTTTTTCAAGAGTAGGTCTAAATCATAATACGGGCAAAAATGGGATTGAGCTGCCTTTCTCAAGGTACCCTCCACTGCAAGGGACTCAGAGCTACAATGTCCCTCTATAACACCCAATATATAATTTTCCAGAAATATGACTTAATGCCACATTCAGCTTAGCTCTCAGGCAGGGAGAGGCATAGCCTAAGGTCTTATTACCTCATGTTTTCATGTTTGGCAAAAGATCTAAGAAAGGATACAGGTAACTAACAAGGAATGGATAATTGGAATCAGGCATCAGAGACTAATCAGAATTTACAGCCAGGCATGATTCAAAGCATCTACTGTTAAATATTAACTCCTTGTCATTCAAAGGCAGGGAAGCAGCTAGCCTGCACTGACCTTTCTCAGTTTCTGCCATTATTGGGGGTCATTACTTGCACCCCAGTGAGAGGCAGAGCCTCAGACTCTAAAGTGCCACTGACTCTAAAGCCTTGATTTTCACTGCAGCCCTGACAGACACTCGTGATCACAGCAGACACCCATCAGAGGAGCCTTCATCCTGACACCCATCACACCAGAAGTCTTGGCATTCCTCTGCTTCCTCTGCTGTGTCCCTCTCCAAGCAGGTGTGAGGATCAGCAGGAGGTGGATTTAAAGCAACATATGTTTTAAAAGAAGGACACTGACCTCTCTGCTGAATCTGTGTGGGCAATTGTACATCTGTTTGCACAGGCGTGTCTGCAAACTTCCCACTCAACCCTTTTACCCAGGGCCATCTCTGCCACCTCCCAGGGCTCAAGAGATTCAGGAGGTCAGGTCTAAGCATTCAGGTGCAAATCCTGCCAGAGACACTTAAAAAATGATTGAGGCCCTTCATCTCGGCACACAAGTGGCAGACAGAGGTGGCAGAGCAGCTACAGGGAGGGCTGGGGCACACACCTTCCCGTGCTCTCATCACAGGTCGTTCAAGGACCGAGCAGATCCGCTAGAAAAGCAGGGAACTCACGTCACAGCCAGAGCAGGCAAAGCCTGCAGGGCAGTACCTGAAAGTTGCCGAGTAGGGTCATCCCAAAAGAGGCCAAGCACAATGCCACCAAGCCGCTGATGTTCAGCCAAGGCGTGAGCACCTTTGGCTTCAGCTGGATGAAGCGCAGGACAGCCACAACAAGTGCTGGGAAGGAAACAGAAGGCAAGGGGTGTCAGTAGGTAGACAAAGCACAGGAAGCATTTCTCTTGTGATCCAGTTGCACCAAGCTCCTGGCTTCCTTTTCTCTTTATGCTTTGCCTGCAAATTTTCTGGGGGGAAAGAAAACCTTCCTGCTTGCCTGTGAAGCTTCCACATACACGCCATGCATTCATTTAGTGGCACCTGGGCTTGCATGGTTTCACTCCACTGAGCTCTCCTGGAGGAGGTATGTCAAACCTCACCTGTATTAAAAAGTGTATGAATGGCACATAGATATTTCTGCAGGGTTTGCCATAATGCCCACTGCCTCTTCTCCTCCTCTGGAACAAGTTCTGTTTCACAAACATGAGCCAAAATATTGCACTAATTTTCCATGAAAAAGGGAACAACAGTCCTTCCAAGCTTACAATCACCCCAAGCACTATGGTATATGATACATGATAGATAGGATATATTATACATCACATTATATGGCATAACCCCAAAAGATACTCAAATTGTGTGTTATTGCCCTCCCTAGGGAATGCTGCATGGAACAACACAGAAAGCCAGGCAATCAGTGGGCCTTCAGATGGAATTTAGAACACTAAAAAGCAATTTAGCTGAACAGGGAAATTTGCTTGCTGTCAAACACCTTCTTATGCTCATGCTCAAAAAGATAGCATGCGGGTCATATTGCTGTAAATAGTTTGCCTTAGTAAATTAAATGTTTTTTCCACAAAATCCCTGGTAAAATATCAAAAATATGGTTTAGGGAAATAAGGTCACGGTAAGTGAAAAATACCCATTTTTATCCAAACTGCAAAAGACATTTGAATTTACTCGCTCACAATTGCTCTAGTGAATTAATCTCCTCCAAATCCTTGAAAATAAGAGAACTCTGTTCCTGCCAAAAAGAGGATTTCTGTTTTTCATCCCCAGGTAATTGTTTGGGACAGCCATCCTATGATTACTTGAGCTCACTTACAGGAACTTTTTAATTTCTGTTTCTCCAAGACAGAATCCTGAAATCATGTGATCTGTTAGTAAAACTTGATGGGAATGACAAAGGGGAATTAAAAGTATTCCATGCAAAGCAATGACATTTTCAATTTCAGTCATTCCTGTTTCTAGCACATTTCTGTAGTTTTTCTCTCCTTCAGCTTTGACATAACTGAGGTGAGCAGAGATAAAAGCTAAAAGCACCTCTCAGAAGTACACAAATACAGCAGAGGAAAGTTTGACTTTATCCACAAAGCAGAGATTAGAATAGAACAGGTTATTTCTATTGGAAGGGACCCACAACAATCATTGAATTCAGCTGCCTGACCAATTTAGAGCTGACCAAAAGTCAAAGTATGCTATTAAGGGCATTGTCCAGATGCTTCTTAAACAGTGACAGGCATGGGGCATCAACTACCTCACTAGGAATCCTATTCCAGTGCTTGACCACTCTCAGTAAAGAAATGCTTCCTAATGTCCAGTCTAAACTCCTCCTGGAGCAGCTTTGAACTGTTCCCACATGTCCTGTCACTGGATGTGAGGAAGAAGAGATCAGAACCTCCCTTTCCACATCCTCTCCCCATTTATACTTGGGTCCAGCGTTACTCCATCCTAGGTGCAGGATACAGCATTTAGACTGTGACGGCACTCATGGACTCCCAAGCCCTCAAAAGCAGATTCCCGAGGTACTCTGCTAAGTACCTCCCTGAAGACCTTAAAGCTTGCTTTCTTGAAATTTAGGGGAACACTTCTGCTTCGATTCCCTAAATTCTTTTTTTCTCATTACAGCAGAAGTTCTAAACTCAACCATTTCATGATCACCAAGGCCAAGACAGTCACCTACCATCACACCTCCCACGATACATTTGCAGTCTTGGAGGTTGTATTTCCCCTGTTACATTTCTTTCTTTGCAATGGGAAGAAGCAGCAATGAAATGTACAGTTCAAAAGATTTCACATCGTCACATTAAAGAAGAATATGTACAGGATATTATTTATGTTTCAGTGGCTCTTAAAACAAACAGAAAGAGAAAAAAACTGCAGTTGTGGTTCCTACCTAGAAATGCTGCCATGTTCATGACTTGACTAAACACACAGCTTGCAGGAGGTGCATCACCTGCAATACTTGAAAATATAAAGTGTATCATTGTAACTCTAGGATGGCAAAGACACATAAATAGCAACCATTAATCAGAGCAGTACTTGGAAGAAAATAATTCATTTACCTTATATAAGGCGGTCTTTTGGGACCAGGTTTCCTAAGAGACACAGGCACAGGAATAAAGATTCAAGGTTTTCTTTCCCATTTTGCTTTAATTGTTTTAGTATTTTAAAGAAACAAGTGATTGAATACAAAACTGACAAGCAGCTCTTACCTATCTGGTACACTTAGTGGGAGAATTTTATTATCTTCCACTGCTATAAAGTACCTGTCAAAAAAGGGGGAAAAAAACAAAATAGTGTAAAACCTCATCCTAGCTTCCATTCCAAATATCACTCAAACAACACATTAAGTGTCTCACAGCCCACTGGCAGGATCAGCTGGAGGAGCCTGTGTTTCTCTCTACTCAAGCAGGCAGTTTTGCTTATTTCTTAGCCTATGTGCTTTCCTTTGTGTTGCATCTGGTTTGCATGATTGAGTAGACAAACAGGGTCACTGAACTGAGCTGCCTTAAAAATAGCCAGCCAGGGGAATGTTTTCATTTTTAGTTTGAATCATTTTGATTCATCAGGTTTACTACGGTACTCCATCCACAAAAGCTGTTTAATAGAGAGGGGATGGGACAAGAAAAACAGCAAGCAGTAGAGGTCAGACAAAAGGCTTAAGCTGCCCCTGCTGCTGAAAAGCAGCATCCATAGACCATGGCCAAGGCCACATCCTACAACATAACTGCTTCTCAGCCTGAGCATAGCTGCTGGTCACACATTTATCACTCCCAAATTCATGCTGCAGTCATCTGCCTGCATGCTTGGAGGGAGCCCAGCTCAGGGAGATGCATGTCTTATGTGCCTTTTGGTAAGAAGCATTAGGGAGAAAGTGAGGTGTCAGCATTAAGCTGCTGGCAGGTTTTCAGTGCGGTGCTGGATGCTGCAGATTTTGAGTTTCCACCCCAAAGCAGGGCCCAAGCGTTTCTCCAAGAGCTCTGCTGAGTCATTCAAAGAAAATATGATTAAAGGAAATTTTTATCTTTTTGGCTGTCTCTTCAGACAGCTCCCAATAATGTGTACCAAGAAGAAGGCAAAGTCAGCAACTTGTCCTGAGGAGCACAGAAACTCAGGGATAAAAATGTAATCCTCCAAGCCAGGAACTGGCACAGACTGGCCCCTGCCCCTTTCATGTGCCTTCCCAGCCCCACAGTAGCTCAAGGGCAGAGCACCCCCAAAATACTCTCCTTAAGAAGAAGCAGCCTCCCAAAAACCCAGCAGGAGATAACTTACACTATCCATAATCCAGCTGAGGTAAACAGGGTAAAGACAAGAGGTAAAAACATCCACACGCTGCATTTCTTCCCATCCATACCTGCTAGAAACAAAAAACAAAGTAAAAACAGAGGGCAAAGGCACCTGCTCAGACCCCTTCTTCTGAGAGCAAGAAGGGATCCCCACAGCAGTGCCAAGGCATCGAGCTCCTGATGGCCACTGCAAACCCTTCATGCTGTCACTACTGACATAAAGGGTTAAGCTGCTGCTGCACACAGACAGCATCCTCCACGCAGTGAGTAACAACCAAGGCACTGAAGCTGCAGAGTGCGAGACTCTTCAGACACACCTACAGAATTTGAGTGCTTTTCAAAGTTTTCCTTGAGGTTTTTGCACAAGGTGACCACAAGACCTGCAGCTCTGATTCCCTACTCCTTCCCACAGGCACAAGGCAAGGCAGCCTCCCAGCCAGGATCATTACCAATTCCACACACGCTGCCTCAGCAAAGCCTGCAGCACGCAGAGACAGAGGGATGCCCGTGCTGTCATTATCTCCACAAAGCACACGACCAGCTCCCGTCCTGGCCACAGCAAGCAGCTAAAAATAGCGTCTGGCCACACCTAGAGTGGAGCCAAGCTCCAGTTCCAGCACACAGCATGCTGTCAGGAGTCAGGATGAGGCGCTGCAAGCGGGATCAGCTGTTGACGTGCAGGCACTGTGAAATCCTGAATGTGGCGTAAGAATGCTGTGGACACTGCCTCCCGAGGAAGCATTTGTCCTCCAGGCAAGATCGTGCTGGATGAGCATCTGGAATGCCAGGGCTGTTCCTATAATATGTGCCATTCAGAAACGCTGCTGTGCTGCGGAAGCAGCGAGTCCAATGTCTCCCTGGGAGTCCTTTGATAACGGATCAAGTATTTTCTTGTGCTCTGTCCTCCTCCATAAATGCTCCTCCAGGCACCAGCACAGCCAAGAGACACAAAGAGAGGGGAATAACACGAGGCTCACAGCTCCAGCACCTGCTTTGCTTTCACCTGTGCCCCTGAGCTCTGCGCTCCATCCCTGCTGCAGGGCACCTGCACCCTGGGGTCACCAGCACCCACATGGCATAGTGAGGCACCCTGGGGCCAAAAAACCATGATTTGGTGCTGTTTGTACAGACAGCCTGGGGTAAGGCTGAATTCCAAACCTTAAAAGACAGAAAAGCAATCAGATAAGGTCTCTTCCCTGACCTGGGAGCAGAGAGAACTGCAGACAAGGAGCATGAAATTATGCAAGCATTAAGTACAATGATTTCAAAAGCAGGCAGCTCCAGCGTGCATACAGATCTTTAGCACAGTGTAACAGATCAGGAGAGATTATCAACGAGGGGGGCTAGATTTTCCACCTCACTCCTACTCCTCTCCTGCACAGGAGACTCAGCGTTTCACAGCTCTGTCCCCTGCTGGACTTAGCCAAGGTAGCACAATTCTTTCAGGTCAGGGGATGGCACATCTTATTTACCCTTCATGTTTGGAAAGGTACAAAAGTTTCATTTACGCAATGAAAGCAAACACTAGCCATAACACCCGTCCTCATCAATGGGTTGCCACAGCTCCTCCACCCCCCAGCATGGAAACAGCAGCTTTCACAAGCTATTTCAGCATTGTCTGTTGCACAGAGAGGGAGGTGGCAAGGCATTTTCCCCCAGGCAGAGCAGCGAGGCAACATGTAGGGACAGGGACTCCACACCAGAACAAAGTGGAGAAATGTGAAAATCCTGTCCAGATAACCATTGCTCTGTGCTGACCTCTAAAATGGAGTGAGGCCAGGACTAGTGCCCAACCTTGCCAGAGTCAGAGCAACATGGCTACAGACTCACCTCCTTGGAAAACAGCCCGCTGGTTAATATTCACTGTGCCACACTGAGTCCCCTTCCATCAGCCACTAACAGAAAATGACATCTGAAATCATTGCATATTAGATGAATGATCAGTGCAGAGCAGAGTGTCCTGATGGGAAGCCGGTTCCATAGTTCAGGGAAAAGCCCTAATCTGAGCCAGTTAAAAAGAAGGAAGACTCCTGCAGTCTGAGGGATGAAATGCCAAAAGCAGGAAGGAAGGGTCCCTTTCCCCTATGTCCCTAGAGGAGCAACACCTTTTAATGCTGGCCATTGGCACAACCCACACCTGCTTGGATATGTTTCAGCATCCCCATGTGGGCAGAGGGCGGTTTAAAACCAGGGCTCAGCTCCTGCACATTTCTCATTTATTCCCTGCTGCGTTATTCGGGTGCCGGGAACAAAATTACATGTAATCCCAATTTCTGCTAAAGGAGAAACCCCAGACATGTGCCAAACCTGCCTAGCTTTGCACTAGTGATCAGCAGACATCATTCTCAGCAGCTGCCTTTGGGTTAGTCTTGTCCTCTCCAGGGATGTCCCCAGGGTTTGTATCTTCGAGCTGAGAGACCTCTGTGCACACTGTGACCAGCACCTCTAAAAGCAGACAGGAACAAGAGAACAAGGAACCCAAACA
This sequence comes from Entomyzon cyanotis, assembly GCA_024500445.1. NCBI lineage: Eukaryota > Metazoa > Chordata > Aves > Passeriformes > Meliphagidae > Entomyzon > Entomyzon cyanotis. Next base: position 47,581,567 of record JAKEPQ010001009.1, on the reverse strand, counting down.
TCAGCCTCTCCTGCAACACCACACCAGTTCAGCCAAAGTAAAATGCCACGAGCGATTAGAAAAATTACCAAAATTCTTTATGGGAAATGTAGAAACAAATTCTTTGACAGTTAATTGCTCCATAGGGATGACATAAAGCCAACCTTCCTCTCCACAGCTCTGTTCTGCATTGCTGCTGCGGCCAGTGATGCCAAATCTGAGCAGTCAACTCCAGCTGGCAACAACAGCAACCTCTGCCAGCCCATGTTCTCCCAAATAAACACACTGCATCCAAGAGGCAGTTGGTAATTTCCCATACCCATTTGTCTTCCATTTTTAAGGCTTGCACAGGAAGGCCTTCAGCAACAGAAAGCTCTTGTGGTGCAATGGATTCACAAAGCTAATAAAAATGTTTTCAGCACTGCAGCTGACCCAGCCAACCTTCTCCAAAGCTCACATGTGGTTTTCCAGTCCCTCTTGACACACCCTCTCACACCAGCACTGCAAAACTCCTGTTGATGCATGCTCCCTCTGCCAGCTAATATGAGTCAGGGTGCAGAACTGAGAAGAGTTGCACATTAGCACTGCCCCGGTGTATGTCTTGAGGATTTCTCTCAATGCAAGCTTACTCATCTCCAGTTCCATTTTTAAATCTAAATCTGCTTAGACTGTCAGCTGCTTGCTCTGCTTTTTTTACCATTGCCCTGCTATACACCCTCAACCAATTAAGCTTCCGTTCCTCTAATGTACACACTTCAATTACAGCAGGCAGCTCACCAAACATACACTGCTGCTTGCTCAAGGTTCATTGGATATGGATGTCTTGATTTCATCTGCCAAGCAAAGCTGCAGGCTACTCCTGAAGTTGCTTTCACCAGAGAACGTGAATGTAAGGATGGACAAAATTACCACATTAACAGAGCCATACATCTTTTTTAAGACTGAAGCACACAGATGCATTTAAAATGCATAAGAAGCCAGGGCAACATGCCTGCATTTCGCAGCACGAGGCCATGGGGTTATTTCAGAGAATAGGTACAGAGCCAGGAGCACTGGGAGAAGGAGGACACTTCAAAACAGAGCAAGTCACAAAGAATTGCTGCCAGTCAGCAACAATCAAAGGGGAACAAACACATTCTGTCTTTTGGGGGAGCCCGCTATAGCTCTCTGTTGCTTTTAAAAGCAAAAATAACCACAGTCACTTGATACCTAATGCCTGTAACTGAGTAGATACAAACCAGCACATTATATAACCTGCCACCCACAAGTCACAAATGTCAACAAAACAAAGCAGGGCGTTTTCAGGTTTATCTCAAGGTTTCCAGTGTGAGTGCACAATGAGAGAGATAAGATGTGACAGAGACTTGTAAATACGTAACAAAATGGTGGGGCAACAAAAAAAGAAGTGATCCCCTCTGTCAGCAGGGTATGATGTTCTGCTTGCTCCAGGTACCCACCTACCATCTCATGGATGTGCAGAAATGCCATGTTCATTTTATTTTTACAAGAGGAATGGGGAAAGGTAAAGACATCTCTGGGTTGTGCATGGGGGAAGAGGAGATGCTTCAGTAATCCTGCAACAATGTTGAGAGGCAATGTTTTCACTCACGGCAACATCAGTACATGTTTCTTGTCTCATTTCACACACTGTGACTGCATTCAGTGTGCTAATGAAAAGCTCTGGCCAACATAAACCTATCAGACATGGGCCAAGTGCAACAAAGGAACAAAACCTTCTAGTAACCAAAAAACAGGGGCAGAAAAGGACATATTAATATCCTGACGCAGAGATATTCCTGCAGCACTGCTGGGTCTCACAGCCAGTGCACCCCACTGCCCTTCAAAAGGTGCCCTCAGTATTCTGCTTCCTGCTGCCCCACAGGCTTCCCCCTCAGTCACAGGAGTGGAAGTACTTACAGGCCATTTAGCAACCAGTGCTGAGCTGCTGTGTTACAGCCAGAGACGCCGACTGTCAGCTCCTGTGGGCTGAGTCTGCCTGTCTCGCACTTGGCGCGGTACGAACCAGGCACGCCCCGCTTCCAGACCACGCTCCTGGGTGTTGTAAAAGAAGAATTAATATGGTTTGCCACCGCAGGGCCAAAGAGGTGCTCTGCAGGCTTTGACCCATGGATCTGTGCTAGACCATGCTGATTTCCATGAGGTCCCATTCATATAATGAGCAGGGCCTGGGCAGTCGTGGCCCTCAGCCTGCAAACAGGCAAAGGAGGCAGAGACAGGAGCTGGGTAAGGCCGAAGGTAACATCCAGTTCAGACAGGAGAAGCTAGGGCAGCAGGCAGCGAAACCGGGCAGGAGCAGCCAGGGTGAGCTGAGCAGAGCTGCATTTTGCAGCTGCTGTGTGTTTCTATGTCCCAGGGATCCCAAGGGCAGATGTTGAGGAATGTACTAGCTTGGTGAGCAGCTGCAGTGGGAGCTGCAGGTTGTGGTGGTGGCTGGAGCTGCAGACAAGGAGCCATGACCTGGCACCTACCCTCTGCCTAGCAAAGGGCATGGAGAGCTGTGGCACTGGCCAGGGGTGGCTGGTCACCCAGAGACTCTGTAGAACCGAGATAAACAGTGAGAAGGCCCCAGACTAAATATCATGATTAGAACAAGCACACAGACTGTGAGGGTATAAAAGCCTGGGGGTTCCTGAGTTCAGGGACCTCGCCTGAAGGCACCAATTCAAGCTGTTACAGTGTTACAGCACCATGACTAAATTCCTTAAAGGGTCCAGACTTCTGGGACTCTGCTACGGGAAACCTGGGGTCCAGCTAGTGAGGGAAACCTGTCTGACTGTGTGAGCGTGGGGTGTAGTGGGAGCGTGACTGCCACAGTGGCTTCCAGGCGGTCAGACAGGAAAGCTTCCTTAACACAGAGATGCTCCAGACTGGGGCCACTTTCACCAGACTTCTGAGACGCAAGGGCAATCTCTAGCAGAGCCTCAACACAGACCAAACCCATAGTCTCACACCACAACCACAAGGGCATATCTTCCCCTTGAGAATCCTTTGGGTTTGGATGCTTGTGAGAAGGGCACTTACCTCAAAGTCCCAGCCAACCCCCAAAGTAAAGAGCTGCTGGAGGACAGGAGTACTATTTATCCCCTCAAAAAAAAAAAAAAAAAAAAAAAAAAAAAAAAGACAGTAAAGCTCTCCCTGCTTCAGCTATGCTGTGAGGAAAGAGTCTCTGAAACCATCTCCTTGCTCTGCAGGCAATACAGAAATGCAGGCGGATGTTATGGCAAAGCCCAGGAAGTCAGAGGCACTGTGCAGACAGGCTGTCCAGCAATTGTCCTCCACCTCAACCACCCCAATCTAATGAAGCAGCAACAAGTAGATTGAGTGTTTCTCCTCCCACGAAGTACAGAGATCTCGACAGGGTATTAATAAATTGATAGAGGTGTTTTATTTGCTCCTCAGTTCAAAAAATCACAAATGCCTTCAAGCATTTCCAACGTGCACGAGCAAGCAAAGCCAAGACACACATTACATTGGAAGGGGGAAGGAAATCTGCCCAAAAGGTTTGTCCCATTATCAGGAAAACAATGTAAGCGTTGGGAGTGGCAAAGAACATTTAACAGGGAGGTGAAACCTCACATGTTGCCTTACAAACAGCTTTGAAGGTAAGAAAAAAACAGATTGAGCCCAGGGGAACAGCCTTGGCAGAACGTTATTCCTGATCATATTGTCTCCTTCTCCTGTAGTTTACGGATGAGAGAGTACAGGTCCTGCAAGGCCAGAAAAATTCCAGGTTCCTCTGCCTTTACTACCCTGTCACTGTTTTTCCCCATCAAACAGAAAACACACTCAAGCTACAGAGCTTCTCATGAAGTGTTAGCAGGACTTCTCCCACCTGCCAACCCTGTCTTTTAGCTCTCTTATCCCTTCCCTCCCTCTTCTATTCAGCTTTTGGAAGCACAAGCTTCTTTCTTCACTGCACTTTGCAGCTCTACACTATTGGAGAGATGTACACTGTCCCCAAAGCACCATTTCCTTTGGCAACTGCAACTTGTCATGGGGAAAACACCCAAGGCCTGTGAGCTGTTAGGGACTGTGGCACAGCATACTGAGCCTTCTCTGGACAGTTTTCCCTCACCAACCTCTTCAGCCTGAGGACTCACTCCTCCTCCACAGAAAGAAGTCCTCTTCTTCATGTCTGTGTTGGTTTTGTTTGGCCTGGTTTTTGGTATCAGGGGACCACAGAGGTGGTTTCTGTGAGAAGCTGCTGGAAGTTTCCACCATGTCCAGCAGAGCCAGTGTCTGATGGCTCTGAAGATGGACATGCTGCTGGCCAAGGCTGGGCCAATTAGAGATATTAGTAACGCCTCTGTGACAACACATTTAAGAAGAAAATCAAAACAAAGAGCACACAGAGTCCCTTTCTAGCCAAGGAAGTAGAGGAAGTGAGAACATGTAAGGCAAACAACATGGAGACACCAAGGTCAGTAGAGAAAGAGTGGAGGAGGTGTTCCAGGCGCCGGAGCCAACAATCCTCTGCAGGCCATGGTGAAGACCATGGGGAAAGCAGGTGTCCCCCTGCAGCCCATGGAGTCCACAGGGGATGCAGAGATCCACCCACAGCCCGTGGGGAAGATGCCCATGGGGTTTGGAGTGGGTGGATGCCTGGAGGAGGCTGTGACCCCATGGGAGACCCAGTGGAGAGAGGGGGCCCTGCTTCCAGGCTGGAGCAGCCTGTCCTTGGAGGACTGCACCCCGTGGATAAGTGACCCACATTGCAGCAGTTTTGGGAGGACTACTGCTCATGAGATTGGAACCACATTGGAGGAGTTCACGGAGAACTGTCTCCTGTGGGAGGGACCCCACAGCACAGCAGGGGAAGGACTGCTCTCCCTGAGCAGCAGCAGAAGATCTCAGTGATGAACTGACCAAACTCCCCTACATTCTGTTCCCTGTGCTGTCAGTGGGAAGGAGGGAAGGGTTGGGGGAAGAAAGGGTGTCTTTAAGGGCATGTTTTACTTCTCATTATCCTCCTCTGTCACTGTTAGTAATAAATTCACTTTGTAACTTTAAGTTGAGCCTGTTTTGCCCTTGGAGTGTTTCCTCCCTGTCCTTAACTCATAACTGATTCATTCTTTTTTTTTTTTTTCTTTCCTCTGCCCAGCTGTGGCAGGGGAGAGCAAGGGAGCGACTGCCCTGGGTGCCTGATGCTTGGCCGGGTCTAACCATGACAATGTACTAACCACCAAAGCCCCAGAGGAGCAGCAATGAGGTGATGGGCTGGAGGGTGAGCTACAAGGATGGACATGAAGTACCTATGGCTTAGCTTTTGCCATTGCACTAAAGAGGCCCTCTCTGGCATAGGGATTCTCTTTTGACTCTGTGGAAATCATGTGCCCTGAGAGGCAAAGTACAAGGTAAGCGGTCATACACAGGCATTTCTGTGGTGTTCACCACTTCCTTGCCAGCATTCCTTATTTGCAGGAAATAATTCCATTTGTTTACCAGTGTCCCAAGCTGCTGCAACCATAAATTGCTGTTTGTAGGGTGCTCAGGTGAGCAACAGGAGGAATTTGCCATACAGTGTTTGCCTTCATGCAAAGAGACAGAGGGGAGCAGGGAACAGCTTCCAGCTGTTCAACAGGGGCCAAGCCTGTGTGACCAGCCTCTACATTGCATCCAGAGGGATTAAAACTTTTTAAGTCTGTTGAAATATTTTCAGAGACAGACTTTCCTGTAGGAGACCACATTAAACCACCTCTAAGAGCATTCAGCTGAGCCAAGACCACACTGGGGAGGCTCTCTCTGACAAAGCTGTGGCCATCCTCAGTGGCTTGGCCAGGCAAAATCCACTCTTGCAGTCCTGTGGTGCCAAAACTGAAGGGCCACTGGCTCTTCTGGTTCAGGCAGTCACCACTATTAATCCCGGTGGCTCCTCACAGGAAGCAGAAATAACACAACAAGACCAGAAGTTCTCTCCCTAAGTACCTGGACCTGCCCCAGCTCAGGAAATAGCAGGGAGGATGCTGGACACTCTCCCCACCATTGCAGCAGATCAGCCCACATCCTCCAGGCTTTTGCTCCCTTTCCCTTTGCTGCCCATGGGAGAGGCAGCCCAGACCTCTCCCCTGCAGGCAGGAGCACCCAGCAGCAATCTCAGCATTAAAAATGTGCAATAAACCCCATGCAAGGTAACCTATAGCCATTTTAACAGTTCCTTTCATGGTTTTTGAAGCTTCATCAGTCTTTTCCTCTCCTCCCATTCCCTCCACCCTTCTCTCTCCACCTGCTCCTAATGTGTTTTTCTTCCTTTTCACTCTCATCCTGCCTTCATCCCTGAACCTCAGGTGACCTCTTCTTCAACCTGCAGGGACCCAAGGCCAGGGAAGACCTTTGCAAGTCTTCTTGAGACAGCAAAATCCCACAGTTATTCCCATTTTAGACAATAGGGCCAGTGATTTGCTTGCTGGGAGGTCACACTGGAAATCAGTGACACAGAGGAGTGTGCACTCAGAGAGTCCTGGCCCAAGCCTTCTACTGCAGCAGCAGCCTCCTCACCTGCCACCAACCCTATCCCAGTGTATCCTTTCCAATATGTTGCCTAGGATCACCTTTCTCTCTTCTCACAGACCTTTCTCTGCTTCCCACTTAACCTGGAATCACAGCTCATTGTTTCAGCTTGGACTGCAGGACTGGGACCTTAAAGTAGTTCTGTTGAGCCAAACAGCAATTTTGCAATCTCAGGCTGCCCAGAAATGGCTGGGGGAAGAGAAAAACCACGGGCATGACATTTCTTCCAAGGAAAAAAAACAATTGAAAATGTTGGTGTTCTCACAAGCACACATCCCTGCTCTGCATCTGAAAAGCAAACACTGCAGCACAAAGAATCCTAAAAGGGGAAATGAAACAACTGCACTTTCAGCACCCAGGTTCAGAAAATGCTGACAGCTGGGCATGGATAACCACAAGAAAACAATTTGACTTTTAACAGTTCAGCAGTGAAATCAGGAGCAAGACGTTTGTCAAGCAAATAGGACTCCCCAGTCTTCATCCTATTACCCCAAAGGCAAAAAGTGGCAAGAATCAAATCTCCTTTTAGGCACTGTCATCTGTTTGAGTAAGACCCAACAGGCAGTCAGTGTCAGGAAACACCTTTCACACACTGCCCTCCTCCATATTGCATTGGTATTCCTAATTAACCATACATGTGTGCATTGCTATGGCAGAAGGATTGTGTGAACATTGATCAGACAATCGTTAGGGTCACTTTCACAAGTAGATTTGTTTAAAAAGGAAAAGGAAAAAAAAAGGAAAAAAAAAGCAGAAAGGTTAACTTGTAATTTCTGTAACCTTTATAGCTTAAGGGCTCTGAATCAAAGGTCTGGCACAAGCATGATGCTTTAATTGAAAGCTAAGACTGAGATCCCAAGCGACTCCGTCATCACCCTGGAACATCAGCACCCAGCACCTTTCTATCACTCAGAGAGAGGATCTTGCCCTTCCTTCCCTGAGGGACCACAGCACAGCTGAATGGCCTTTGACACCTTAAATTCCCTCCAGGGAATTTAACTGGACGCAGCCTGCATGTCCTGACAGGACATCCTGACAGGATCTAGGGAAGGCAGCACCTGTCCCACCCCACAACCCCAACCCAGGTGAGCTTCTCCCCAGACCCTTCTGCAGCAACCCGGCCGAGGACCCCGCCGAGTTCTGTCACCACCACATCCCTCAGCGCCCAAGGGGGGGATGCTCCAGCGGGACTCACGGGTGAGAGGGATGCCGAAAGCACGACCCGGGAGAGCTCTTCCCCAGCTGGCTCCTCCAGGCCTCGGACGAAGCGGCTCTAATCCTCTTACCTAGCCCGTGTCCACCTGCGGCAGCCCAGCACGCTCCCGGCCAGGCAGCGCTGCGCTCCCGGCTCCTGCCGCAGCCTGCAGCACCCGCGGGTCCCACGCCCGCCGCCCTGCCCCGCTCCCCGCCCGCAGCTCGGGGCTCCCCGGCCGCCGCGGGCACCCGGACCGGGGCGGGGGCGACCATTCGCGACAGGGCGGGGCGACAGCGAGACGGGAGCGGGCGGGAGGGGTGTGCGGCGCTCCGGGCGGAGGCTGCCGGCCGCGGCTGCCGGGAGAAGCTCCTACCTGCGCACCTGCGGACGGCTCCGGCTCCGGCTGCGGCTGCCGCTGCGGCCCCGGCGAGCGCGGCGGGGCTGGGTCCGGGTCCGGTCCGGGTCCGGGTCCGGGTCCGAGCCCCCGCCCCGCCGAGCCCCGCCCCGGACGGGCGGGTCCGCAGCCGCCGCGGCCACCGGGGGCCCTGGAGCACCGCGGGGCCGCGGGAGGTGGAGCGTGTGTCGGTCCGGCCGCCGCGTTTGGGATGCTGGACGCGGCACAGCCCTCCCGGCGCTTCAGAGCATCCCTGGGGCACGGCCGACAGCACGGCCCGTGTGCGGGCTGTCCCGCTGCAGCCGTGCCAAAGGCTCTCTCCTCTGCCCGCTCCCTGCCCGCCCCCTGCCCGCCCTTCCCAGCGCCAGGAGCACCTACCCAGCCTGCGGCTCCGGCTGCCCCTTCTGCTCCCGGAGGCACCGGGGAGAGCTCGCCGCGCAAACCCGCAATTTGCAGCCCTCCCGGGAAGCGCTACCCATTTGGATGGGTAGTTTGAAAGGCCTGAAGAGAGCAGCCACCCAGGAGCAAGAGACCCCAGGAACAGTCCCGTGCACCCCTTTTCCCTTTCCTACTGGGTGGTGGGCTTTGTGATCTCTGTGCAGCATCTCTGTGGTTGGAATTTTGAGGAGAAACATTCCCAGCTAAACAGCTCGATGATAACCATTTGGTACTGTTTCCTGGGTTGGAGGGATCCCTTCACTGCCTGATGTTCATGGGATTAAGTCAATGTGAATGCTACTACTTCTTTTTCCTCTCCCTCTCCTCTCTCTCTGTCAGGATGACTGATGTTATTTAGCGACTGTGTTGTTTGTTTTCCTAAAATCCAAATAAGGTAGCGCTTATTCAAAATCTTGTCCTGGTGCCATCACTTATGAACCAACACAAAACAGACAGATGCCGAAATCCATGTCAGCCCCCAGATCTGAGCTGAGTTATACAGCAGCACTTTATCACTATTTCGTATGCTACCCTTCCAGCAAGCAGCACTTTCACCCTGCAGCTTTGGCCCTCGTGGCACACACTGAAGAGATTTCAACACTCTGATCCCCAGGGATTGAAAACCCCTCAGAGTGCTGATCCTCAGAGCAAGCACTGCACCAGCAGGTCCCCTGAGCCCTTTCCAAAGTGGCTGCATCATCAAGGGAGAGGACAGACACTCCCACAGAAAGGCATGTACTGTGTATGCTTCTCCGTGTTTTAAAGGGTGAGTGGGCTATTTTTAGAGCTGAAATAACATTCTTCCTGCTTTGGTATTTTAAATCTTGTGTTACCCTGGACTAATAAGTGGTTCCTTGCAGCATTTGCTTTTTTGCAATCCCCCAAAATCCAGAGATCTTGGACAGGTTTCCCTTCTGCATGCACCTGACACTGCCCCATGGCACTGCCATGCTCAGGAGCCACAAGTCATTTCCAGGCTGCTATTGCCTCCAAGTCACCAAGAGAGGCCCCAAAATCAGGTGCCTGGAAAAAAATATGCTTGAGGTATCAGCATTAACCACATCGCTCCCTGCAAGGCTTCTCATGACAGCAAAAGTCCAGGAAGTTCACGTTAAAAGTAATAGAGGGGAGGTCTCTCAATCCCAGTGCCCTCTGGCTTTCAGCAGCTGAGGCTGAAGAAAACCTTCTGTCAAACAGGTGAGAAGTGACAGTGCTCAGCCCCAGCGAGTTTGGCCAGAAAGGAAAATGCAGCAACTAATCAGAAACTGCCTTAGTCACTTCACCTCTGCTGTCAGCCAATGCTGGAAGGGAAACAATGCACCATATGGGATTTTAAGGCAATTTCATTTTTGGTAAACTCTGAGTGTCTGAGACATTTTGTTCACAGCTCTTTTTTGAGCAGATGGTGTCCCTCTGAGTGCTGGAAAATGCACGATGCTGACAGGCCCACCAAAAACCTATTGCAAATTAAAAAATCACAGCTTGAAAAAAAGGGCACAGCCTGGGGACAGCAAGCATGTGCTGCAGCCCACCCAGTGCAGGAAGAAAGAGAGATGCAGGGAGGCATCAGCCATCAAGGGGTGATGTTACGTGGAGATATTTCCTACAATCACTTCTTCCTGGGGCACCCTCTTCCATGACCCTCATGCCACATCTGCTTTCTTCCAGGGAAAATGGGAATTCTGAGCCCCCACATCCTGACATAAAGTAGCAGCATCACGCCTTGGAGGTATTTTATTTTTCATGTGAAAAAGAGGACTACCACAGAGCTAACCTCTGCCCTTGCAGACTTCACTCACAGATCAGGAGGAAGCAATGCAACTTCATGCCCCTCTTGTAGTCCTTCCCAGGGTGATGTTACCACTGAAGACTGGCTGTGGTTATCCTGGACTGGGTTTTTTTTGGGGGGGGAGGAAAATGTACAGAGATGAGGAAAATGGAAAAGGGAATTGCTTTGAGTTCACTTTCATCTCTGGGAGATGCATGTCTTCTGAAAATGTTTTTACCACCTTTTTCTCCTGTCCTGCTTCTTTCTGCTCCAAAGCTGGAGTGAAGCCTGGCAAGAAAGGTTGCCCACCCAGAAAGAGGAGCAGTGGGGGAAATGAGCCTAGGGATCACTCAGTAGCAGCCATTGGTGCTGCTCCACACCCTGATGCATGCATTAAATACAATTAAAACTGTTAAAAACCAGTTAAAACTGTTTCTCAGTTGAAGTGTTAGCCCTCATTTCATTAGCCAGATCATCTCTTATCACAGCCATCTGTTCCCTTTTGGAGCTTTTCAAATATTGTGATAGACTTCATATCTCCAAATGCCCTGCTGACAACCAGATGTCATCTGAGCACGTGAACCTGTGCCTTGGCTTTGACAAGGTGTGCTCAGGGCGGTCAGAGAGGCAGTCACCTGCAAGGTGCACTCTCTCACCCTTAGAAATATCCCCAGATCCCAGCCCTCCAAGATGAAGCTCTTCCCAGTTCACCCAGGTGATCCCAAATGAGAAAAATTCACCTGGATCAGGGAATGGAGCAGCAAATTGAATAGACCCACTCCATCTAACTGCAATGAAGTGACACCATTTGGAATGGAAAGGAATATTAGGAAAGGAAATGGAAAACATGGAAACAAAATGATAATTTTTTTTTTCCATAAAAAGAGAAGTAAAAAAAAAATTACTGCTGTAATAGCAAATACATGGGGTAAAGAGGATTGGTGGTCAGGGTGTGAACTCTGGGGAAGAAACCTTGCAGTGCCAGTGTGTGCAGATGAGAGCTGCAGACTGGTGTGCCCTGGCCCCAGTGGGTGTGTTTTCTGGCCTGGCAGGAGAACAGTCCTACATGAAGTACAGAAAATGCTGTGGAAAAAAAAGACTTTTTTTTTTTTTAAAGAACAATGAGATTGTGTAAAATAATTATTTCCTATTATCATGCTATAAATGCTAATGGAATTGTGTCAGTCAGGAAAATTTAGTAGCCACAGTCAATACAAAGGTTAGGCATACTGTGCAGATGTGGCAAGCACCATTTCACCTACATTTTTTATCTGTGCTTCTCATTGGAGCCTTTCCTCCAATCATTTTCCAAGTCCTGCAAAAGGGGATTTTTTTCTTTACTGTTCTGCAGGCAAGCTTTGCTGCTCATCCACTTATCCTGGGCAGTAGATTTATCTTTAAAAATGCTTCTGTGGGGCAGGGCCTTTACCTGCACTGGGGCCAAACCTTTGCTCCCTGCCCTTTTGGCTTTAACCCCAGCTTGGTGGCTGGTGCAGGAAGGGGAGGGGCGGTGCCACAGCTCCTGGAGTCACTTGTCTGAAATTCAGGGTGGGAATTCTTTCATCATTTTCTCAGAAAAAGCCTAAATCTGGGTTTAATTCTCGAGGGAGATGGACTCAGCAAAAGCAATACACCCCATTGTGCAAGGGGTGATTTAATCAGCAAAAGCCTCCAAATTATCCAGTGGGCAACTCTGCCCATGCAGGGGCACCCCAGGAGTTCTGATTTTTTCATTTTTTCCACCTATTCTCCCCTGTTTAGTGGGCTGATGCTGCTGGGTAGAGGTTTTTGGCAGAGATTTCTGCTCCCAGGCCAGGCTCAGCTGTGCCAGAGCCTCTGTGGGAGCTGGGGCACAAAGGCACATGTTAGCATATGCCTCCTTTCCCACTGGGCTCTGCTTTCAGTTTTGTTTTTCATTCTTCTTTCAAAGTAAGATTTTATGGGAAATTGCACCTTGATTCCTATAAACATGCAGAAGGTGGGGAACACCCTGCAACACCCTGTGACAGCCCTTTTACGCAAAGGGTAGAGCTACAAAACAGCCTAGGGGCAAAAATACCAATACAAGTCCAGCCTGGCCATGCATTTGGGGCCACAGTCTGGGAGTTGATATATCATCAACCACCTCACCAAAATGAGAGGTCTCCCAGCTGCAAATACCCCAAACATCATCTAACCAGTCAGTAACCCACAAGTCAGTCACCACACTCCCAGCCTTGCATGGATTTTTAGGCTCTTGTGGACACGGGAAACCTTTTAAAAGATCTTTTTTTTTTCCCCTAGGATCCTCCCAACCCAGCAGCTGAATGTGATACCTGCAGTCAGACCACATTTCCCATCTGCTGGGCTTATTTCTAGAAAGCTGTGTTCTGGCTGCCAGCCCAGGGACAGCAGTTGCCTTGCACTTCCAAGCTGCAGAGGGATGCAGACATTCCCAAGGCTTACCAGGGAACAGCAGAGCCTCTGGAGGAAATGGGCAGAGCAGAAATCCACCCCTCATGCCCCAAGAGTGCAAACCCTGATGCATTTCTTCAGCGCCAGCACTCACCCTCTCCCTGCAGTGTCTCTTTCTCAAGGTGTAACTTCAGTGCCAGCAGGTTTTGCCCATCACTCCTGCTCCAGGGATTACCTCAGTGCAGCCCAGCCCAGCTGCAGCAGGGATGGGCTCAGATGGAGCCTGGAAGTTCCTCTCTTGTCAGCCACCACAACCTTGGTCTCACCCCACACAGTGGGGTGACTGCTTGTCACTGCTGTGTTTGTGCACAAGGGGTGACTTTTATCAATGTTTGCATAACCAAGCACATGCTGCAACTTGGAGATTAAACCCTCCTCTATGCTGTGATTTAAGATTAGATCTTCCTCTAGACATTGTGCCAAGTGCCAGGGGTCCCAGGGCAGGCTAACATTCCCTCGAGCCACCCCATGCCAGAAAGCAGGTGACCTGCTTGGGAGTTTCCACTTGGAAGGAGCCCAGAGCTCCAGAGGCAACACTGCATTCTGTGAGGGCCCCTCCAGTTCTGGGAAAAGAGGTGAAACCCATCCAGTGCCTGCTGTGTGCCAAAGCTGAGAGCCTGGAAACACTCAGGGCATCGGGCAAAGTACAAATACCTGTGCCCACTCCTCCATGGTGTTATTGCAGGTGGTTCAGTGTGCCCAGAACAGAGTTAGAGATGACACAAGAGCAGGCAGTCAGACCAGCAGCTCTCAGAAGACAGTCTCTGTAAAAACCACACTAAAGAACATGGCCAAAATTATTCAAAAAACCAAAAAACAGAACAAACGAGCAAAAAGTTTGAAACAAACACAAAAATACAAACAAATAAGCAAAGAAGAAACACATTCCTTGCTTTACCAAAATTTGAGGCACTCTCTTTAAAACTCTAGTTTTCTTGCAAAGGCTGATGCTTTTTTTATCAACTCTACCACAGGGAGGATTTCATCCACAAAAAGAGGGATTCAGGTAGAATAAGCTTTCAGATAAGACATTTGATGGAGGAGCTTTTTCTTTTCTGAATGATGTTTCTTTACTTATTTTCAGTTTTTCAAAACCAGGTAACTTGACAATGGCTTCAATTTCCATCTCAGATCCCTGAAATGCACTGGAACTGCTGCTGCTTTTGAAGTCTTATACCTGGGGGAGGGTGGGGGGAGTATTACCTTGCTGTAATTTCAGGTATTCAGAGAGGTTCAGAACAGCATGTGCCTCTTCATAAGGCCACTTTTTTTTGTTACACTAAGCACTTGCCAGGAATGAGCCTAAGGAAGTCCAAGCAGCAGCAGTACAAAAGAAAAATGATAAAGATCAACAGGAAGCTGTGTGTCTTGGTGCATTCCCTGCAGTTCTCCGGTCAGGAAATCGCACAAAGGAAAGGATGGAGCACCGGTGAGATCAGGCATTTGCACATCTTCCAAGCTTCACTCCTACATTTGCACCCCAAGTCCAAACCCATTACACACATCACTTTGAAGGCAGGTTCCCTATGATTTTTGCCATGGAAGGAACAGCTCTATCTTTCTAACCAACAGGTCAGGAGCCTCCCAGCTCCAGCAGCCCATTTCCACACCATCCTGCAGGCACTGCAGCAGGGGGTGGGGAGACATCTCCTACTCGTGTGTGTGTAATTCCTGTGTCTGTCAAATGGCTCTGACTCCAGATGAATGCACATCAAAACACATCTTCAGGCACACCCGGGTCTTCAGGCCCATCTCAGCAGAAACAAAGAGAATTTACAGCAAAATGTAAATAAATTATTTAATCTTTTTGGCCAAAGCGCTATCCTGCAGTCACACTGGGCTGGTATTTTTCTATTAAAGTGGGATTTTCACATACAAGAACTCGCCACGGTCTCCTGTCCAGTTTTTGTCAGCTTCCAGTTGCTTTTCCCCCTCTATCAGCTTGGCTAGGAAGCCCAAAGTAATCAAATCTCTTGGTGCCCTTCCATTTGACAGCCTCCTCTTCCCCTGACATTCAGAAATGCTGAGGGGGGAGGTATTTTGAGCTGCACCAAATGCATAGCTGGAAATGCCAAATGAAACACTGCTTTAACTCTGATGTGTGATGCACAAAGCCCTTTGCTTTGGGAGATGTTTCAAAATTAAACACAGTGGCCAGTCTAACTCATAACTGTTTATTGTAAATCACTCAAGAGTTTACACATCATTAATGGCAAAATAACACTTTTAAAACACCTGCTGGATGAAAGACAGAATAAAGACAACTCTTTTATATTATGTGGCATCATTTGAAAAACAAGAAACAGAACAAAAAAGAAACCATTTTATTTTTTTCCCCCACTTTTGCATCTTTCCTGAAAATATCTGGGCCTGAGTCTCAGTTATCTTGAGATCCCTGCCTTGCCCAGGGCATGGGGCTGTGTGGCTGGGAAACAGGCACTCCCTCTCCGAGGGGCAAGGCAGTGACCTTCTTTATAAATGAAAATCATGCCCTCTATCTTCAAAAGTGCTCCAGTGCTGACACTATAAAGCCTCTCTCCTGCACTGGCTAACATCTAACACAAAGGGCTATATGTCCCATTAAATCCACATGCCTTTTTTTTTTAATATTTTTTCCTTTTTTTTCTTTTTTTTCTTTTTTTTTTGGTTAAGCAAGGCAACTGTTAAAATTCAGAAGCTACATAACTGTCTTTAATAATTTTGCTCAGAAACCAATGGATGTTGCATGCAGCTGAAATATTAGTACAGGCTCTGACTTAGATAAAGGTCAGTTTTCTAAGACCAACTAGTCAAAGGCAGAAAAAGAAATTAAGAGGCCTCTTGTGCAAAAGGAGCTAAAATATGCATGCATCGATGGCCATGACTGCTTAGAATATGACTTAGGTCTCCCAACATTGAAACCGAAGCTTTATTTGGCTTAAGACATGGTTGAGCTCTATACATTTACAATTACAATGTATGTGTGACAACAAAGGAACCACCTCAATACAGCATCAGTTGGTATTTTGGCCTGTATAGAGACTAATCTTCAACACAAAAGCCTGCTCAGCAATAAATGGTTTTCATATTTAGCAAAGACAGTGGTGCACTGGGCTGGCTAACAGGGCTAACAAAAAGAAGAAAGCAGGTTTCCAAACTAACATCTAACTAAATTGAGGGTGATTTTCCCCTTGGACATACTGGTTTTTGTCAGTGGTGTTACTGTCCTTTCCACGAGTATGCAGCTGACACAGCACACTGGGCCCTGCCCCATCCCCCCGAAAGATGCGCCTCAAAAGCATTTTGGATTAGCAGTAGGAACAAAAATCTCCCCTAACTGCACTTGGAAAGGACAGTTAGTTCCTTCAACCTGCCAACGCTTACCATGAACAAGCAAATTACAACGAATCTCAGACATGAACTACAGTGACTAAAATCAAACCTCTCTCCCGTTTAACTGCAATATTAAATAATATATAACATTTTTACACTTAATAGTCTTAAGTTCAGACATAAGACAGCTAATAAGGTAAAAAAAAAAACAAAAAACCTGTGGCTGAATCAGTTTCTGGGGAACAAATTCAGCCCAACTGATCTGAAACAAAAAATTAATTTTACCCAGAGGTAAATCCACCACAGGCACGGGGTTGCACACACACACCCAGCCAGCCACGCGGACAGCAGCGCCGGCACAGCGAAGCGTCACTCCTCAGGCACTGCCATCTCCAGTCCTTTCCTTGCGAGCCTGGATCATCTCCTTGGGAGCCTGCTTGCGGTCAGTGACCAGCCCCAGCCAAAACATGAAGTCAATGAACCACGTGGTGGGGTTGAACTTCAGGCCCAGCTCACTGGCTGAGTAGTCGAATGGGAAGGTGTGGTGGTAGTTGTGGAAACCCTCACCTGGAGAACAGAGAGGGAGTTTACAGACCTCGTGGCTGGCACTTTTGTCAACACAGGAACACGCTCGGCTGCAACGCTTCTACACCCACTTCCCAAGTCTTGCATCTAGTGGAGGTTGTGCTCCACCCCAGACCTCTGGGGCAGACCCAAACCAGACTCCATTTCGGTGGGGCTTTTCCTCCCCAGTAGGAAGGGACATGTCCCACGCCTTATGGTCAGGGAAGAAAATCACAAGTGCTTCAAGAGGGGAGACACCCAGCTGGGTGAGAAGTGGGGTCACTCACTCCTGCTGCACTATCTGCTGAGCAGAGACTGCTGCTGGGTGCTAACACCTCCCTCCCCAGAGACTACACAGCGTTATTCCAACATGGGCACCATCAGCAGAACAAGGCCACCTTCCTCTAGGATGCACAAGCCCCAGCCCCCTCCAAACCCTGCCTCCAAGAGCCCCAGGCACCCAGAGCCCCAGCCAGGGTGAAACAGGCTAGCACATCACTCCGAGCGCGCAGAGCTGTGCCCAGGGCTGCAGCACTCACCAATGGCTCCCAGGGTGACCAGGGTGTTCTGCCTGGGGTTGATGTTCTTGTCGTAGGGGCGATTGCCGTACATGTGGGCGGCGCTGTTGACCAGCCAGGTGACGTTCAGGGAGATGGTGTACCTCAGGATGGAGGCCAGGAAGTAGGCATTCCACAGGCTCTCGCCCCACAGGTACCACGGCACGAAGGTGGGGATCACAAAGCACATCAGCACAACGGAGCTCTTGTAATACCTGCGGGAGTTACGAGGCGAGGAGGAAAAACAGGAATGCAGAGTGAGACCCGTCTTGTTGGTGCCTGTATGGCAGGTTTAAAATAGAGCCCTGCTTTTGTTGAGTTTTCTGGAAGGGATGAGGAAAAACAGGGTTTGGTGTGGCTAGCACAGACCTTTCCCGTGAGAATTATTCTCTCTCTTCTTCCTGTGTTTTATAAATAAAGATAAAGTTTGGATGTTATTAAAAACAGTTTCTTGGGATGTGGACAGTTCAGGCCTGGCCAATCAGGCCTAGGGGGAGGCTTCGAACTGACCAATCTAGGTGACCTTTGAAAAGTCTATATAAGATGGAATTAAATAATAAAACTTTCTTCCAGATGCCACACTTTGAACCTGGACCTTCTTTCTCTGCTAGCGGCTCAACAGCGACAGTTTGGATTTATTAAACAGTTATTAAAGCTCTGCATTTGCTGAAAGGTTTTCAGATAGGAAGAACTGTCATTTTTCTTTGACAAAAACAAACAGTTTTCAATTAAAACCCACAGAGGATTGGAAAAATGTTAAATATTAGCAGTATTTTTGAAAGGAAAGAACTTTCCATGAACACAGTTCTCACCTGTAACATTTGAGCTAGTTTTGATCATCTTGTGTACGAAATAAATCAACCTCTTGCATTGCAAGTTCTTTGCTTGAAATATTTTGTTGCTGTTTGGAGGTTGTGCCTCACATGCTGGGCTCCAGAAGGAGATCTGCAGCTCTACCAGCCATGGTGGAAAGAGAGCATTCCTCAGCTCTCTCACAGAACTCTATCCTCACTTATCTGAGCTAAAGCCCTCCAAGGAAACAAGTTCCCTTCCTTTGCTCCACCAAATATAACAAATAATTGCCCACTCATATAACTGACTTCTGATAAAGTTTGCAAACTTCTTGAATTCAAGGCCAAGACTGAAGCCGAGCTGGAGGAGAAAAGTACTTTCCAGTCCAGAAAACTCCTTTAAAGTTCAAAGCCTCTACCACTCTGGGGAGATAGAATAGAATATGAAAACAGCTTATCAGGCACCAATTAAAACCATTCTGCAAGATGCAAGAAGCCCAGACTGAAGTCTTTGTTGAAGACATGAAATCTCCCATCTGAACAAGCATTGTCTCCCTTTGACTGAAACATCCACCTTGGAGTGAGAAACCTCCTTATCTGGAATGCAGGGGAATCAATGCCTTGACACATGCTTGGGGGATAGTGCTGCTTTCTCCACATGAAAACTTTGTAATGGAGACACTTCACCTGCAAGCTCCTCTCTCACATCCCTTGCAGGACTATTGCTCCATTATTCACAGAGGGGAGGTTTTGCTATCAGATGTGCCTGGAGCAGTACTGTGATTTCAACTGAAGTGATGTGGTTTTAAACTGACTGAGTGGTCCTTGTCCACAACTCAGCAGCACCACTACATTCAGCAAAGCTAACAATTTGGCCTTAAAACAAAATGTGACAAGAAGGATTTATTATAATTTTTACTGATCTGACCTGCTAGATTTTCCATGCTGTCAAAAAAACCCCAACGCTGCAACCTTGTAGAAAGGAGAAACCTGAATTCTGATTTCCAGATAAAGGACAAAGTCCTAAATCCAAATCCAGAGCAAAGACATTTGCTAAGACAAACATACTTTTTCACTACACAACCTTTTCAGCATGATCAAAGCAGTACAGCCTACTTCTCATGGGATGCTGTTGTCTTGGAAAAGGTAATAACCAAGAGGAGCTGCAGCAAACTGCAAGGAAGCTGTTGCAAACAGGCACTGCCAGCTGAGGAACCAGCAAAAGCAACCATATGTGGAGGGAACTGTTCCTCATTACTGGAAGATTTCCATTACAAGGGTAATCTTTTGCATTAGAGAAATCTGTGCACTGGCAGAAAAAAAAAACCTGATTTTTGGACTCAACTGACTGCTCCCCTCACTCAGAAAACACACAGAAATGGCCTTAAGCAATTTTCCAAAGTGCCTGGATTAAATGCTTGCAAGCAGAAAGTGTTCTTGTGCCTAAAACACAGGTACTCAGAGAGAGCACAAAGGATGTTGTTCAATTCCCAGCTCTCACAGAGTGTGGAGCAAACCCAACTAGCACTGTGCTAACCCTCAAGGGACATAATTAGTCCTGAATAGAATGGCAGCCTCGGGAGAGGAGGCACTTGGCCTGCACTGGCCCAGGGTGCCAAAAATTACTTTGCAGAGTGAAATGTGCACTTCCGTGTGAAGGCAATTAGTGATTGCAGCGTTTGCTCCTATCATCAAAGAAGAAGGCCAAGATCCGAGCAACTTCTGCCACAGCTGTTTTCATAACCAGCCCTGGCTTTTTGGGATAGCAGAGGGACAAGGACAGGGTGGGGACACTCAGCAAGTGTCAGCCACGTGGGAATAGTGGGGGCCAGAGGGAAGGCAGCCCAGCACCTGCAGCCAAGGCGGCAGGGACGTCTTGGGGAAGAAATGGAAACGACGAAAATAAGGAATGAGGATAAATAAGGATCTCTCCAGCCCCAGCTCCCATCAGGACGCAGCGCTTGCACTCACTTTCTTTGGAACCTGACGACAGGGTCATCGAGCAGGTCGGTGAAATCCAGTTTCCTGCCCTTCTCGATGACGTCGCGGTGCTTGCGCACGAAGAGCCAGCCGATGTGGGAGAAGAAGAAGCCGCGGCGGGCGTTGTGAGGGTCTGCGTCCGTCTCCGAGTACTTGTGGTGCACGCGGTGGTCTCGGCTCCACTCGTAGATGTCGTTCTGCACAAAAAACGGGGTGGGCTGAGAGGAGAGGGCCAGGCACTACAAGCTCCAGTCGTCCCACACACAGTAACAGCAACAAGTGTCTCTCTGATGCTCCTCAGAAAAGGCTGCTGGCTAAAACAACCAGCTTTGTGGCCAGCCAGCCCATCACACCTCTGCTGACAGTCCCCACACAGAATAGGGCCTGCTCTGGGAACTGGTGACACAGACTGGACAAGTCTCAGGGCTGGAAATGGCTGTTGCAGCCTGGTCCTGTGCTCTCCCTGGGTATTTGCTGTCCGAGTTACCATCATCTGTCTGCCCTGGGTGTCTGAGGCTGGGCTGCAGGGACTGGGTACACACATGTTTACACTGTTGCTTTAAGACAATGCTATGGGGAATTGTGTCTATTCATTTTCAGGGGACTACTGTACAGAGGCTCTCAGTTCTGGCATCCTCTTTCTCAGCTGGTTGCAGCTGGTGCCCTCCAGGCACAACCACAGCACTGAAAATGGGACAGAGCTTGTGGATCACTGCAACTACTGTAGTGAACAGCATGACACTGAAATGCCTTATGGCTGTAAATGGAATCATGGGGATTGCAGGGAGGAAGGACCACAATTTCACACTTGGATCCATAACATTCACTCAGCTGAAGGGATTTCAGCCTCCCAGTTTGCTCTGCAGGATGCACTGGACTAAACTGGTGGCATTTGCAGTGGTGCTGAGCTATTAGTGCAGGGCACTATAAGCACAGTCAGCACTTACAAACCTCAGGCCACACACTCATCTATGAACTGAATTGCTCAACACCAGCACCAAAACATGGAAATGTCACTTAATGCTCAGATCCAAAGGAACATGAGCTTCAATCAGAGAGTTCTTAGCAGAGGGTGCTATTTCCATCTCTGCACAGTCAGGGAGGTACCCAAGCAGAAATTCCCAAGGAAGGAAAGGCTTGGGTTACTTTTAGGAACAGCACCCACAACTTCCAAGCACAGCAGCTTTGCTCCCAGCAGAACTGAGCAAACCATTTGCAGCGTCTCTGAAGTAAGAGCAGGACCCCACCCATCTGGGCACTCAATACACCACAGGATACAGCAAGCACAGGATAATGACAACTGTGCATGCCTGCATTTTGAGAGGCAAAAGCCCTGTGTTGAAAGCACTGCAGAAATCATTGCTCTTTCTTTCAGCTATCAATGTTTGAGAAAAGCACTGAGGGAACTCTGGGAACAACTGCAAAGGGCAGCTAAAGAATCCAGCCCATATGGCTCCACATCCAATTTCAGCTTTGCAAAAATGCTCTCTGCCCGCAAGAGCACACCAGGGACAAGTGGGGAACAAGAGCCCTGGAAAGATCTCTGCTACACTGCATTCAGTTGTTGCCATGTAGTGAACACAATGATGCTGGGAGTGGGCTGGGGATGAGGGAGACATTTTTTTGCAGAACTGACCCATCTAAGCCATTGAGAGGAGGCAGCAAAGATCAGCCCCTTGCTCCAGTGTGTCGCACCTTAACTATCCCACTGCATGAGAAAACAAAGTAAACTGCAAAATAGCAAAGGAAGTCACCAAAGTCCTCAATGAGAACAAGGGGAGGCTTCTACCTTCCTACAGAGAAATCAGAAGGAATGAAAACCTCTACATTGCTTCAAGTGGCTTCAGTGGGCATATCTATATGACTGGAAAATGTCAACATGAAGTAATTTAAAAATAAAACAGGGTTATGCGAGAAGCACATTTACAAAAGGTCCTCTTTCTTAACTAGAAATAATTTTTCAAGTGAGACTATTGATCATTTTGTCACAAGAGCAGTTGATAAAGTCATTTGTGGGACAGCAGATAACCAGGAAAAGCAATGATACTGTGAGAAATTGACTCGGCTTTTCATGCCACAGCAAATGCCTGCAGAGCTGGCAAAAAACAAACATGATTCCCCAGATGAAAGGGTTAGGAAGCTGTGAAACAACTGAGTTGCATTTAATTAAAAACCACAAAAGCTAAGAGGAAATAAAGTCCTGGGGCCAGAACTGTTGACAATGAATACACCAAGAACTGGAGCACAGCATGTGTAAATATGCTCTGAGTGTATTAATAGCCACCATTTTTCAGGAAGACATCCCTTTTGATCAAGTTTTGGGTGAACACAGGGGTGAAATCCCTTCTGAAGCAGAGAGCAACAGCATCATGCTGTGACAGTGATGCAGACATGAGGTTTCATTAGCAGGTCCCTTAATGAACCTGCAGACTGAAACATGCCAGTAGACTGGGCTGTGTGGCAGTCTCTGTGTGCTGACACAGATTCCTGTGTCACCATTCCACACTCCTGCTGTGGGCAGATGAACCCAGCACAAACAGAGATTGTGCCACAGAGGTGACACCAGCCCAGCCCAGCTGAGGTGCTGGCACTTAAATACTAGGAGATCAATAAGCAGGTATTACCTATGTCTGAAACAGACAAGTGACAGCAAGAAGCACAGTCTTTCAAAATTGTGAGAGCTTCATTCTGGATGGAGAGAAGAAACACAGCTCAGCATGCTCCAATCATAAAAAAATCCACAAGGCAACATGGCAAAATTGGCTGCATCTGATGGTATTCCAGAGGAGGTAGAGCATGTCACAGCCCGGGCAGCATCAAGTTAAAACTCTACAGCCAAGTTTGTTTCCCCTGCCCTTCAAGAATTCTGAATATATCCTCATTATTTAGCATCCAGGGATGCTGTATGCATCTCCAATGCTATCTCTTCCTTTCACAGCCAGCGTGAAGGAGATGGACCTGAAAACTCATCCCTCACTGTCTGTCTGTGGTGGTGGAAACAGCCTTTAAGGGCAATGGATGTCACGGTAATTAGGAGCAGCTTCAGACTACTTCAAACTTCGAGTGGGCAATTTGGCCTTTCATCTTATTTCAGGTATGAAGGGCATAAAGGTGGCTTGAAGCTACTTTGAAGTACTTCCCTGCCTCAGAACCACACCGTGTCCTCAGACAAAAGCAGTGACGAGGCCCATGCAGCTGAGAGCAAAATCCATAGCAACAGGGGAGCAGAATGCAATGCAATCCCTGTGTGCAGCCTCACTGCAAGCAGCTCTACGCATTCATTTAAATTGCTTGTGAAAGATAAGATCAGCTGTGCAACAGGGAGACAGAACCAGGGGCTTCTCAAAACTCAAACCAGTTGTTGAACACACTCAACAAAGGGCTTGCAAAGCTCTGCAAGGAACCAAGCAGCAGATGGGAAATGGTTCAGAATAAAGAAAGGTTACGGTCAAAATGGACACATTTTCATTTTCAAGCAAAAGCATTGTGCTCTCTGTAATGTGTAGAGGTGCTAACTAATTAATTCTTTCTTTAAAAACAAAATCAAGTCTGATAAATGAGCAGTACAGAAGTAGATAAAGGGACTCTTCATTCTCTGTCAAGGTCCATTAACAAAAAGTCAACCAAGCAGATTGAAGGGAAAAAGCTGAAAACTCAGGGCACAACACATACATGGTACTTGGTGCCACAAGGGGTTATGGCAGCCAAGCTCAGTAAGTTTAATGTTAGTGCAGGTTCCTGTCTCTATCCTTACCAGCCAGAGGAGGAACCAAATTCACACCGAGATGATCCTGGTTCAGGGCTAACTCCTACAACCAGCTGGGTGTTACACAAGTGTTTCTGTGCTCTGAGACTGCCTACTTCTAAGACAGTAAGCACAGAGCTAGTAACACACTTCTTCTCAAATATATTTGAATTCGGCTGGTGAAAAACACTGCATAAAACAGAGATAAATTAAGATTGTGAAAGGATGCCTGCTCTCCTATCTGGGCACAAAGTCTCCAACTGCCTGGGTGAACAGACACTTGGTTACACAGACCCATTTGCATCAAGTTGGCCCTTATAAAAAGCCTCCAATGTTGTCCTGTGGAGTGTGGGGCCTGACCTGTGCCACAGATCAGCTGCTGGGGTGCTGAGCTTCTGACTTGGTCACGTTCAGCTTGGTCCTTAAGTAAGTATTGCTCCTGCTCTATCTAGTGCATGTTGTTGCGTGGATGGTGAGAGGGGTTCTGCATCCCCTGAGCCAGCAGAATGTGTTACAGCAAATAAATGCCTTTCTGTCTTTCTGCCAGCATTTTTTTTCCTTTCTTTTGCTGTTTCTAAGCTGAGGGGATCCCTGCACAGCAGGGAGAGCTGCCTGGAGGCCAAGAATCTGAACAAGCAACACAATCCCACCTGGAAAGCCATGGAGTTAGCTGCAGCCAGAAAGATCCTCAAAGGCAGCTTGGCTTTGTAGGAACGGTGGCTCCACAGGCGATGTGCACCAGCTGTCACACCCAGAGCCGTCATCAGGAAACAGAAATACGCTGAAAGACACAAAAACACAACACAGGGTGTGCCACGGGGCCAGCTGACATTCTTGCTCTCTTGGGTGCAGAGATGCTCCTTGTCCTGCATACTAACACCTGCAGGGAGGTGAGGTTCTCAGCCCACCTCTGCCTCACAGACCCTGTGCCTCAAGGGGACAGGCTCATGTTGCAAGTGCAAAATTAAAACAAGAGCAGATTCAAACAGTAAAAATATTGCAGGACAACTTCTAATTCATTTACACCATCTGCAGCAATGTGCTGCTTAGCCAAGGCTCCCTGCCACCCTACACACACAGAGATATTTTGGGTAAAACAGCCTATTTCAAATACCTAAACAGAGTTACCAGAACAAATAGGGAAAATGTGATCCCCAGAAAGGGGTTTTCTACTTGTGTCTGCACAAGAGTCTGTCCAGCAGGGAACCCTGTTAGACAGGAATTCACAGTCTGCTTTTCCCACTATGCAAGGTACAACATTTGACTTTGCAAAAAGAAAACAAATGTATATGTAGGTGTGTGTCTGCTGTGTCCCTCTGTCAACTCCCAGCTCACAGTGCTTGAAATTGCAGCATCTCAGAGAAAATATAATAGAAAGATATTTGGGGAAATAACAGCAACTATATTTCATGTTGATTGTTACCCCTGCAGACTGAAGAAGCAAATGGACTTTTTCCACTCCACTGGTGAATCCATCAAAACCAGATTTACCCAAACAGCTTTCCATTATGTCCATGGCCAAAATCGTTGTCATCTCCGGTACAGCAAACCAAAGCCTTTCTCACAAGATGCAACAGACAACTGGAGTCAGACTGGTCCCAGTAAAGACGATGCCTCTCTAAAACCTGCTTTGGATGGCATCACTGAAGAGACAATTCTGATTTTCAGCAGGCTGAGTGCTCATGGTACTCCTGGAAAAGGCTCCTTTGTGCAGTTACAGCCAGTGCACTGAAGCCTATCCTGAAATTAAAATTTCTACCCTCCTGAAGGGAGGTACAGAAATGACCTAATATCATGCATTCTCTCTGCACATTATCTACAGATTTTGCTGAATGTACAGATTACTCTCAGATCAGTAAAAATGCTGACACCACAACTCCTCACGCTCCAGTCTCCACTGCAGTCTTGCAGTTCTTGCATATGCCTTGTTAGAGCAAAGGTTTGGACTTGTACAAAATCAGGGAAAAACTATCCTGCCATTTTCTCTGTGTGATGTTGAGCTGTGCAGAAACATCACTAAATAAAGCCTTCCAAATGACTGTAATTGTGGGAACAGATCTGTGACACACAGAATACTGACATTATCCAGCTAACATAAAAATATTAAGGTTAGAGTCCTGAATCATTACAAGAACATATTTTCTGTGGGCTTTATGACTGGTTAACCTCCTGCTAGTCATGGGCTGAAATCTCCCATCTTCAGCAGTTTCTTTGCTTTCTTAAAGCACAAGGGGGCTTTTCTCCCACTTCAAAGCAATAGATCATTTAATTGACCAAGTGCTTCTCAAGGGCATCCATCCATCTTAATCGTGAATGATTGCTTAAAGCCAGAATGAAAGATAAATGGGTAGAATGAGATACATGCAATATGAGGATTGATTTTGCTTCCTGTCTCTGTCCAGCATTAAGAATGAGGCTGCATGGTAGGTAACAGACCATATGGAATATCTGCACTGAACACAATCTGGGACAATCCTCTCTGGCCCTTTCCAGTCCCCCAGGGACTTGCCAGCCCCAGCCCACTCCTGCAGTGCTCAAGTGATCAAGAAAACAGCTGGGGTTTATACCCACGCAACATGCCTATTTTTTGGCTTTGCAGAGGAGGAATCATAAGAGCAAGAATCTTCCTAATATAAATCCTGAGGGCTGGAACATCCCCAGAAACAAACAAACAAAATTACTCAGGAGGTTCAGTGTCAGAGCAGGAACAAATCCTGTCAGACAAAGGAATTGCTCAGTGACAGCAAATTCTGTGACTCTTACAGCAATTAAGGGTGCCCAAAAATATTACTTGACCACTAACTCCCAATGTATAAATAGCCAAGATGACAGATATTTGCCATGTAAGGAATAGGTCTGAAGCTCTCCTTTGCAGAATAAATTAGGATCTCAAACCAAAAATCCAACTACCAGCCATTTGATTTTACATTAATCATGCACATGAGAAAAAAGCCACTACTTGATTACCTGTCTCCTTTCTGGGGGAGGGAGTGTGTGTAGGGGGTGAATGTCAGTGAAACACAGGAGGATTACAGCCAGTTAATAGCAATTCCCCCTTACACTGAAAACACCCTCTTAGACCTGTAGCTAAACAGGTCTCCTAAGTAATAGAGTAAATAATATTTATTGCAGGGAAAGGTGAGGGGAAATGAAACCACAAGAAAAGTACCAATAAATAACCTGGAATTCAAACAATTAATGTTATATTTCTTTTTAATTTAGTGGGATAGCTAATGTACAAAGAGGAAACTGGTAAAATAGCCAGATGTATCCTCTGCATGTTCCACTAAGGTCTGACAGAAGCATTTCCCACCAGGAGTTCACTCGACAGAGCACAGCACAAGCAAAATGCTTCTGCACTGGAGCAGAGGGAGAGCCACTTGAAAGAGGGAACAAAGAGGAAGAGGGGGAAGAGAAAACAGCAGGTAAAGCTGTGCAAAAGGACAAGAGGGACCCAGGGCACAGGGAGAGGATGCAAGAGAGACAAGACACACGAGGTTAAACCACTGTGCAAGCAGGGAGCTGGCGGGTTGCTAGGCTTCCAACACACTGTGCCTGTGCACAGACGCTATTTATGGGAACATGCCAGAATCAATAGGCAGAAGATTTTTATTCAACATTCTTATTAATGACCTGAAACAAAGGCAAACAGCATGCTAATTACAACAGTGGATGATGCTGTATTTGGAGCAGCAGTGAGAAAGCTAAGAAAACAAGGGAGGATCCATGCAGAAACAGGGAAAGTAAGGCTCAAAGTAAAGACAAAGCAAAGTAATGTGGTTTGGGGAGCAGTAATTGGAGACAGGGATCTGCAATGAGGATGAGAAGCTTGGGGAAGCAGAAGCCTGAAAGGAGGATCACCAACAGTTCATAAAATATTCCCAGAGGGCCACATGACAAGGCAGCAAGACATCAGTGTGATTTTGAACAGCAGGCAGAGGTATCATCTCACTGCCAGACAGAAGCAATGAAAACTATACCAGGCAAATCATTTAAAAATGGATGAGAAATCAACAGCATAACACATTTGAGCCATCTTTTTCAGAAATACTCATTATGCCCATAGCTAGATTTCCAGAAAACATTTATTAAGCCCAGAGCCAAACTCTTCTGAAAATCTCAGTGTCCAGGGAGCTGGCCTCCTATGAAGATATGGGAGATGTTGCCACAGTCTGTATCTACTTCACAGGAATCAGGAAATCATCCTCTGCTCTAAGAGGTTGCTTAAATTGGAGCAGATCTCACCCCCTGCAAATTTCAATTCTGTTTCATGCTGAATATCAAAATTAGAACTTCTCATGTTTCTGAAACCTGGGACAACATTAGAATAATATGTATTTATCTTTTGAGAATCCAGCACATTACAGATTGATTTTGACTTTTATCTGGTTATAAAAAAAATGAATCAACCCAAACAAGATGCTCAACAAGCCCTGGGCTCACTCTGCATATCTGAACAGACAATGCTGGCTCCTGAAAGCGTGGAGATGACTGGACATCCTAGTTCAGCACAGATGAGAAGCAGACACCGTGGGACAGCAGCTATCCACATGTTACCAATGTCCAACACAACCTAGCTCAATGGAGCAAATCACAATTAGCTCAGAGAGACAATACATCAGGCAGGAAAATAGGAGCAGTGAAACAAAATCCACTGCACGTTCACAATAGCACCACTGTCAACACACAAACCATCTTTAAAACACAGAATAATGTCACTCAGTTGTTCCCAAGTGGTGGCAGCACACGGACCCTGGCACCAACTCTCACCCAGTGGCTGCAACCCCTGTGCTTGGGTGGCAGGGAGAGGAGGGATAGCAGGACCAGGAGCAGGGAAGTGAATCAGCCCTTGCCAGCCCCACTGCTGGCATCTCTCTCCCATGTGGCTCCCAGTGCCTTCTCAGGGATTTGAACACTGCATTCAACCACAGCAAGGTGACTACTTTGAACCTTCACAGGCCTGGAGAGCCATCTTCCTCACAGTTTGGTCTGAGTTGCTCCAAACACAGATCCCACCACAGCCCTTTTTTCCAAACACACGTTGGCACTGGGCAAGTTCTGTGAACCTTTGAGCTTATTTGCATGTTGCAGCATGTAAGAAAAGCTTTCCTGGTTCTGATGCAGACTTGGTTTTAAGTCAAGGGATGACACATCTTCCATCAGCCAGCACTGGGGTGTATTACAGCAAGTGCCAGGAGCAGGGCAGAAACTCCCAGACCACCAATGCCTCTCCAGTACCAACAATGGGGAAAAACACGTGGGGAAAGTGCTCACCCCTTCAAACAAGACAGATCCCAGGCCTTGTGAGATGACAACAGTGGCTCACTTAGCCCCATACTTTCTTCTAAGAGGGGGTAAGGGGAGTTGCTATGCAGAGGAGACAAAAGAATGAAAAGATAAATTAAAAGAAAAAAAAAGACAACACAGCCCAACTATTGTTGCACTAGCACTGCCTGAACACTTCAAATGGTGTGGACTTCAAGATGTGGCATTATGCAGAGAGAGCATGTGAAAAGTAATTACCAAGGCAAGTAATTAGTGGAGGCTGTCCCAGAGTTGTTATCACACTTGCTGTGACCAGGAGGGTGACAGACCTTGGGTCAGGATAGCCACCAAGGGTCAGGGCCTTGGTTTCATGTCTAGCTCTGAGGATATCAGCCCCATTTAGTCCTGTGCTGGCTGCTGTCCTCTCCTGCCAGCCCCTGATGCAAAGCCCCACTCCCAGCCAGCCCACAGAGTTACTCTGTACATGCTCAGGGAGTGCTCCTTGCTCTTTACCTTCCTGCTGCTATTTTGGACAAGCCTTACCTGTTCTCCTGCCATCTTTTTGGGGACAGATTCAGAAGTACACAGCCCTCCGTTCTGGGGGAGGTCCCACTGCTGGGTAAAGCTGTGCAAAAGGACAGTCCCACTGCTGGGTAAAGCTGTGCAAAAGGACAGTCCCACTGCTGGGTCATGACATTCCCAGTCCTGTTTATCCTACAAGAGTTGATGCATTCCCAGCCCCAACCCAAAGTTACACTCAGCAAAGGCTTATATACGTTTTTACAAACACACACTGTGTCTCCAGCAGTTCAAGGACCAGGAGGCAAGATCCCATGGATCCAGGACAGAGTAATTTCCTAAGATGTGAATTCTAATCACACTAATGGCAAAGAAAGCCATTAGTCTTTTGCGTGGGGAATTAAAATTAACAAATGCAAGGGCTGTGCTTCACCTGTAGACATCTGTTACCTCTCCAACAAGAGGGCAGCTGGAGACAGCTGACCTTAAAATGCTGTTCATGATGAAGACATCTCGTGACATGACGCCATTTGGTGAAAATTCTCTCTCCACAGTAGCCAGCAAAGTCTCAAGCAAGCTGCTGAGAAATTTTAATCTTAGCACTTAGGCCATTTTCTTCTTCCCTGTATATAAAAGGATACCACAACTTGATTTATTTGTATTAAAAAAACTCTTTGAGGACTAAAAATAACAGGGATGGACATGAAATTTTCGTCCATTTTCACACCAGCATCCTGTGCTTATTCAGTCAGGTAAAAATTGCTTATTAGGGAATTTTACTAACCAAATGAGTCAAACCCAAAGTTTTCCATTACGCTGCAAGAACTGCATGAGAAATACAAACAGCAAGTTATTCAAGCACAGACATGCAAAGCTGACTGACTGCCATAAATATGTAACATTCCTGTAACTTCCAGTGGTGATTTTTTCCTTTCTAAAAATTAGATTACCTCTGCATATCCTGCACCTGCCTTCTCCTCCTCACTCGTGGGGTTTTGCTTTTCCTCAGTAGCAGATTTAGGACCAAACCAGGGAAAACACTTCCAGTAGTGCTGAGTGGTGCCTAACTCCATTCCTACTGAAATTCAGGGCAGCACTGCCACCCATTTCAGTAGTTGCACCATGCCTGGTCTCTTCTGAACTCCTCAGAGATCCCCCACTTCACTACACACACAGACAGAGGTAAAAGATTCTCTTCTGATTCAACATCAGGGCTCAGGTCAGAGATGCAGCCAATAATTTTGTAGTGCCTGGTATGCTTTTGTATGCTTTCATTAAATAATGCCAACTTTGGGGATACACTTTCTTAACATGCCATGTCTGTCCTCCGAATGGAAAGTTTTCCTACCCCAAATCAGGCCAGCAGTCTTTCCAAACATCTCAGTTAGAAATGCTGGTTGATGTCATGCACTGCACTGGTGGGAGGGCCAAGGTCAACACACAGCATTCTCAGATGTAGATTAAATATCAGCTCCCCAGCACATCTCTACTGCTAAACTCCAGGGAAACCTTGGAGATCTCTTCCTCCACAGCAAAGGGACACCAGGGAGCAGTAACACACCATTTAACCCACAGCATCCTACTGAAAAAGCCTTGTTTCCTGACCTGGAACTACATTTAT
Organism: Entomyzon cyanotis; assembly: GCA_024500445.1. NCBI lineage: Eukaryota > Metazoa > Chordata > Aves > Passeriformes > Meliphagidae > Entomyzon > Entomyzon cyanotis. The sequence continues at coordinate 47,550,457 of JAKEPQ010001009.1, read as the reverse complement.
TAAGGAGGAAGAAATTTTCACCTTCGTCCCTAAATTGCTGCCAAGAAGAAATGTTGAGCTAGTGCTCTGGCCCTGGGATCTCTGGGAAGGAAACACTGCTCTGCTAGCCAACCCTCTGCTCACTGAGCCTTGCTAACTATCAAAGGCTGGCATCAAAAGCTCCTTGGGCTGGATTCAAACAAGCAGATGAGAATTAAAAAGCACTGGCATGCAGCAGCACTGATTCCCTGGGCTGCCCACCATACAGGTCATGCCAGCTCTCACAGGGAGCTGCTCTTTCCTGTGGAGACCAAACATGTGAAATCTCAGGCCAGAAAGTTTCATCTAAAATTAGATCTCCACATCCCCTGAGCGACTCTAAATTGAGCCAAGAGAGAAAGAGATAAGAGGAAGCACATCAAAGGCAAAGGGGAAGCAGAGTTTCAGAGCTGCAGAGAAGATGATTTCTGATGCTGCCCTGCTCCTGCCCCTCTGTACCGTGGTGGAGCTCCAGGAGAAGCCATCTATCACATCCCCTTGGCCCTGCCATCACCAGCTCATGAAATCCAGGTTGGCTCTGCCTGGATGCACATGCCTGCGTATGCATTTTCAGGAACATTCCCCAGAGCCAGCACTTTTGGCTGAGTATACAAAAGACTTTATTCCGGTTGGAATAGCAGAAATGTTCATATTGACAACTTCAGCCAGTGTGACATAAATAAAGCCAATAGAGCAATGGAAATCGTGGCTGACAGCAATTATTCCAGCCAATGCTAGAACTCCCCTGGGAAGGAAATACAGATTCCCTAAACTCACCAGCAACTGAAGATTGCCTTAAGATGTCGAACAGCTTATACATATTTTTAGATCAAAAGAGAAGGCTGAAAGATGTTTTGGTCTCTCTGAAATTTTTGATGCTTATGTGTAGCCTGTCTCAGCTCAGATGGGTCCTGCGTCATCACAAAACCATGGGCAGATTTCACTTCTCTCCCAGTGACCTCACTGCTGTCCTCAATCCGCACACTGACTCGGGCTCTGGTGGGTTTTAAGTGCTCTATAAATGCCAAGACAGAATTAATGCCAATTTTACCTCTTTTTTTCAAGGACAGAGTAAGGAAATAGCATGGTTAAGCCATTAGCACAGCACCCCAGAGCCTTGCATTCAGCAGGCAGCTCTGCCCCAAGGAAGAAGGTTTAGTTATTCTTGTTTAGCATCCCTGTCCAAAAAGGGACAAAGCCAAAGGCTGCCCTGTGCAGAACCAGGTACATGGCAGGGGAATGCCCTGCTCTAACGAGTGCTCTCCCAGTGACCACTGAAGCAGAGATCTGATGGGTTTGACTTTTCAGGACTTCACAGCCCAGATGTTTCCTTCTTGATCACTGCAGCTCGCCTAGAAGCTTTGTGTCTGCTTCACTTGTATGCCATCAGCTGCTACACCTATTCCTCTCCCTTCCAAAACCAGAGCCCAGAGAAAAATCTGTTGCAAAAAATGGCCTCTTCCAAACTGCATTCCTGGCAGTTTGAGCCTCAGAGTTGGGCTGCAAGCATGAAACCTCATTAAAATTAGAAGGCATGAGCCCCTTGCACCCAGCAGGTCAGTTAGCCAGAGCTGTCAGGTTAGAGGAGGAGACCTTTGTCTCCAGTGTGGTGGGCAGGCTGATGCTCCCCAGAGGCACTCACCAGATGTTTGCTCCCCCAGTGACTCCTCACTGCATCCCTCCAGCACAAACAGCTCTGCCCCAGCCCAGTTCTGCTCCCCCAGTGAGCTCTAAGCACCCAGAACATCATCTGAGAAGCCACTGTCCAAAAATGTGTCAAGAAAAATCCTCCAGAAATCCCCATCCCCTGGCACTGAGGTCCCTGCACAAGAGGGATGGCTGGCACACAGGAGTCCCAACACCAGCATCACAAACAGCCTTCCCCTCTTTTTCACAATCAGCTTTGCTTTACTTAGCACAGTAATTGTTAATGTTTCAGCTCTCCAGTGGGGCAGCACATTTTATTGTTAGCCTACATGGTAAAAACAAAATCTGATCACAAGGAATTGCGTGGCTTCAATTATAACATCAGTATTAGTTACAAGTGCAACTGTGACTGCAGGGAGGGTAGGTGGAGTGGCAGAGATAAGGAACCATACTAAATTCAATACAGTCACTCCCTTGAGACTTCTGCTGGAGAAAAGTCCATCCTGACTCATCCATTGGAACTCCTCAGAGCCTGTATACTGCCATCCCCACCTGCACACGTAACCACAGATAAACAGCCAGAGCCAGAAATCCCTGGTGACTCCCCAGAGCTGCCTGTACCAGCTCAGGGGCTGGTGTACCATGGCTAAAGAAGGCACTTCATGCTTTTGTGGCTTTTGGCTGGGCTTTTGTGTTTGCCACAGCCAGCTCTGGGGGTGCCAACAAACCTTGCCTTTATGGGGCTGCTTCACAGGGATGCCTCTTCCAAGCCCACAATGCCAGGGGCAGCCCAAATGCTGACAATCCTGCCAAATTCAGACAGGGATTTCTACCTTTGCTGGATCCAGTTGTCATCTCTGTCCTCATCACACAGATCAAAGGGAAAGAGTGCTTGAGGTTCTTCTGGCTTGCCTGCAGCATGGGTCAGAGCAGCCCAGCAGTGCTTTGTGCTGGGTGAGCATCCCAATGTCCAAGCACAAACAGCTTCCCTGCTCAGGAACTCTTCAGGAGTGCCTTGAACCCACTCCTGAGAGCAACAGGACCAAAGGACCATGGCATGCACCCGGGGCTCAGCACACACAGGGGAATTTTTCCCCATTCCTGTGTCATGCTCACAGTGCCCACGTGATGTGCAGCACACAGGACAGAGGGAAACAACACGAGAGCACCATTGCACTGAGGATGAGATCAGGATAAGGAACAAAAACACATACTTACAGCTGAACACTGTGACAGACAAGACCTTAAGGAACCACCTCCAGCAACAGTTAAAAGAAGAGGAGAGTGAATACTGGGGAAGGGAAAACATCTGAGAGGCAGGAGTGTCCTCAACAGTAGATCATCTCAGAGTAGGATTCTGAACAGACCCAGGAACACTCTCATGTGAATGTATCCATCCATACCTGTTCACAAACAGGCTGTGCAGGGAAGTGGTGGAGTCTCCATCCCTGGGTAGATTTAAAAGATGTGCAGGTGTGGTAGTCAGGGCTGTGGTTTAGTAGTGGACTTGGCAGTGCAGGCTAATGGTTGGTTTTGATGATCTTAGAGGTCTTTTCCAAGCTGAGTGGCTCCATGCTGCTGTTCTCTCTGTGCACTGTGTGAGGGTGTGTTCCCCAGCTCTGCCATGGACACAGAGCTCACACCATTCCCAGATGTGTTACAGCCACCCCCAGCTCCAGGGCTCAGCCCATTTTTATGGAGAGAAACACTGTTTGAGAAAAGACTTTTCTCTTGTCAGAGAGGATGGGAGTTCAGCTCTTGATGCCAGAAGGGAAGGAAGAAGCCAAGAACTTGGCTATTAAGAGTAACAGCTGTAAACTATGCTTTCAAATGGGCCAGGGGAGGAAAAGCCAGTCCAAAACTTCTCTGGAGACAAGAAAGGCTACTCCCCTGTGTAGATGTGCACCTCAGAGATGGAATTACCATTCTGATGCTCCACCCCTTCTCCACTCATCATCAGCTGCTGTCTTGAACTGCTGAAAGCATTGTGGGACTGGGGGCTGATGGACAACAAGGCCAGACTCCTGTATGGCACAGAAATCTCCCAAAGGTGCTCCCTGCTCACAGCTGGGACTGTTCTGGGAGGCAGCAGACAGGAGATCACCCTTGAGAGTAAGGCAAGGAAAGGTACTTCTGTTCATTAAGCCCTTCCCACCGAATATCCAAGATAAATGCATTTGTTCCCTATTTCCTGACCCAAAACCTTGCCTTCAGAAATCACCTGAGCATAAACACTCTCTAGAGCAGCAGCAGGAGTGACAGAGAAGTTCCCATCAGATGTCTCCATTCCACTGTGTGTGAAACAGAGACAATATTTCCACTCTCCTTCATCCACAAAAGTACCAAGGGAAACTTCCCTGGAGCTAGGATTTTTTTTATTTACAGCTGTCTGAGCAGAGTTTCCAACACCATGCATAGAAATGGTTTGGAACTAAAACCAGTTAATAACTAAAAAGCCAGCAGGTGGCACTCAAGAATATCCAAGACTTGGGAATCATGCAGGACCAATAAAACTTGCATCTGCAGTGCACAACAGCAACCTGTGCCTCATTACATAGTTCTGCTACCTACCAGGCAGCCTGAGAAACAGGCAATAACCCAAAGTGCTACGACCACAATTGCTTTAATCTCTTTTACTGAAGGGATCCAGGAATCCCAGAGAGGATCCAGGCATCCCAGAGAGGATCCAGGCATCCCAGGCAGGACCCAGACTCTTGCCTGGGAGCAGCCTGCATCCCAGCAGGGCTGCAGCTGGGCAGCACCACTGCTCTGTCTGCACTCCCAGCCAGGCAGCACTCCTGCACGGGGAAAGCTGTGGATAATCATGGCACATGGCCTGCCACGGCTAAACATGAGCAATCTGGTGCTCTCAGGAGCACTAAAACATCTCCTAAACGCTGCTAAAACAACAGCAAAAAGCCTCTCCTCCTCTATGAGCACCATTAGGGCAAGGCCATCCTCCTTCCCAAGCCCAGGCAGCAGCCTGTGAACTAACATCTACTCATTGCTCAGGCAGCTCTACCAAATACATCCAGCTGATTTGGGATTTCTGGGTGGCCATGTTTGCTCAAGTTTTTCAAGTTATTTCAGCAGGCTGAAATAAAAGGTTTTAAAGCAGGTAAACAGCTCTATCTTTTTTGTAGCAGCTCTATTTCCTAAAATTAATTTGGCTACTTCAAGCATTCCCTCACAAGCCCTCTGTGAAGACTAAAAAGCACCTTTTTCCAAACAAAATCTGAGAAGATCATGTGATCCCCCAGATGGAGTCTTTAAGGAGTTACCATGAGCCAACCAAAAGAAACAGTGAGCAGCTCTAAGCATCAAGCCTTGCAGTGAAACATGCTGGTACTTCCCCCTGTACAAGGATTTCAGAGTTTTTTCAGTTTGCTTTCCTAAACCAAGCAGATAAACCTCACCAGGACTGCCACAGGGTGGACCTGGCTGGAGCAAGGAGGTTCCTGGTTAAGAAGTATTATTTAATGGCATGCTACTATCATAGGGGATGAGCTGAATATATTTTCCTCCCAAGTGCCCTCTGGAAGGTGGTGCAGCATGTCCAGCCCAAAAGAGGACAACAGCAAACCACAGCCTCAGCTGGCCACAAGCACCCCTTTGCACAAGTCCATTCCTGGGAAATCTGAATGCTTGGCCCAGCCAGCCCCACCAGCAGTGCTCTCACCCTGCTTCAGCTCCTCGTGGAGAGAATGGTGATGCCTCCCCTTCAAACCTCCGTGGTGCTGAGCACCCGGGGGAAGGCAGCAGGGTCTTCTCCACACACCCCTGCACCAAACCACAAGTCAGGCTGGAAGAGAGCAGGGAAAGAGCTCCCAGTGAGCCTGGGCTGCTGCAGCAGGGGACATTGCAAATCAGCTCAGCTGCTTGCATGGCTGTCCCATGGGCAGAGCCCAGGGCTGCTCAAAGCCTCACACACTGTCTGCTGCCTCTTGGGTCAAGGCAGCTCCCGGCTCATGGAAAATTTTGACATGAGTAATTTCATTGGTTTTGTTCAGCTTGGAATGAAATAAAATTCCACAGAGACACCGGGATGGCCCCCAAAGCCTGTGTTTTAACCAGCTTATCTGTACACCCCTTGAAAGATAACCCAATTCCCGGTTTGGCACCAATTCAAATCCCCAATTCTGCACCACCCAGAATGCTGTTTGGGATCTCCTGTGCAACCCTAGCTCCACGTGGGGTGTGGGAAGCTGCAGCACGGGCCTCAAGGTGCTGGTGAGGGAGGCAGCGGGAACAGAGGAGCACAGATAATCCTGAGTAAACAACCAGCTGAGCCTTCCTTGGCAGCATTTTCCCATTGTCTATTATGTACAGCTGGACAAATGTCAATAAATTACCAATGGAAATGAGCCCTGCCGAGCAGGCAGCTTGGCTTGAACAGCTGTTTTCTAGGTGGCACAGTGGCATTTCAGCTCCACTTTGTAATCAGTGCTGCATCAGCTGCCTCCGGGGGTGGGAAGGGAAGGAGGAAAGCGAGCCCTGCACAGAGGGAGGGTTTGTACCCGGCCTCCCCCAGGGGAGAACACAAGGAGAGGTGGATAACTTGCGGGAGGAGAAGGTAAAAAGCCACGCAGGCAGTGGTGAGTCATGGGAAGCTGTCGGCTTCCTGCCAGACACCGCGGAGGTCACAGGCAGCATTGGCATCCCACTCCCAGCACACTTGTCCCTGCAGCTTGTCCGCGGGGGAGCAGCGGTGGGGAACACAGAGCAGAGCAATGCAAGGGCTTGCACAGGACCACTGGGAAGCTTCCCGAGTCCCAGGAAGGCTCAGGAAGAGAAAGGAAACCATGGAGGGATGCACGGAAGGCTGCAGCTCCTCCATCTGCACCCTTGAGCGTACACACATCCCTGCACTACCTGACACTACACTCTACATCCACCCAAGTTTGCCAGCCGAAGGCTGGCTGGCAGCCAGCGCCCACAGAAAGGCACTCTCACAGCTGATCTGCACAGGGAAGGAGATGTGGAGATCTGGGGAGGGTGAGGGACGCATCTGATCGACACTTCTTCCTTCCGACACAGCTCTACTGCTTGGCTCCTTGCACAGTGAAGAGAGGTGAGTTTGTTAACTTAAGCAAAGCCACCTTTTTTATCTACCCTGAGTCTCTCAGAGGGACCTCAAAAACAGGTCACCAGCGTGACAGCAAGCTAATTTGTCTGACATATTCTGCAGGAGAGTGTGTATTTTCATGTTGCTCACCACCTCTGAGGGGAGCAGGACTGGCAGCAGGCAGAGTGACACGTAGTGTCCAGCTGTCCAGGACAGCTGGAGCCAGTGCACTCACCCCCTGCTGTGGAGCCCCTGTAAAAACCACCCACCAAACTCCTGTAAAAACTCTGTGGTCTGCTTTAGGCTGGCTGTTAAAAATAACCATGTCAAGAAATGAGAGGCTCTCACTTTCTGAAGGAAAGACATTAAGCTGCAAAGTCGCTGAGACCTGTTTATTATTTAGCATCTGTTTAATCTCAGCTAGGAAAAAAATACCTTGGAGGACGGAGGGCTGAATTGGTAATTCTGTCCTTCAACTCCAGCCTCAGGGATTTTTGTAATTAAGCACAGTGAAATCAGAGATGATTTCAAATTGTCTTCTTGGAAAGGCAAAACAGAAAAAGAAAGCCCACCTGCCTGCACACAACAGGACCTAAAAGGGTTGAAAGCAGACCACAAGCTGTGTGTTTTGGCCACACAGCTCCCACAGGCTCTCCTGGTCTCCCTGATCGTCAAGCTGTGGCCAAGGTAAACTATGAAATCAGCCTGAACACAACCAGGAATAGGGAGGAGAGAGGAGTAATGCTTACAGAAGGAAACTATGCAAAACACAACCACCCCACAAAGCTCTTCTGGTCATGAGCAAGCCAGGTGAGGGATTGTGCAAACTAGGCAGCCAGTCAAATGCTGATGCCCTCCAGGTTCCCAGAAACTGAGGATGGTAATTGACAGAAAGATTAATTTCCCAACTGCAAGCAGCAATGGTGGCGATTGCTGGAGGTTTAAGACAGACTGAATATCAAAAGCTGAACCTCTGAAAAAGAGATTTAGGACTTCTTCAAATAGAAGGAATAAACCTGACTTCTAAAGCATTTAGCTGGGTCCTCTGAAGAGTCACCTCACACTAAGGATGACAGCATAACAATCCAAATTCCATGTCTGAGTTTCTGCAGCAGAGACCCTTCTTTCCTCTGTATTAAAGAGTGACAGGCTGTTATATTCTCCACTCACCAAACAGCTCCCCAAAGCAGGATTTTTATCCAAGAAACTGCATCAGCTGTAAGCAGCACTCAAGTTTTTACCCTCTCGTCCACTGAGATTTATATGACTCAATATACAGCTCTGCCTGCTGAATAGTGATGCTGACATTCACCACCTATTTGGTCTCACAAACCCTGACAAGCCTTGCTCAATACCGCAGTGCTTCTATATAGCATCTTCTCCCAGCATCACTCTCCTGTGGAGAAAAGAGGACCACAGTGTAGAGAACAGAAGGAAAGATGCTATATTTCACATTCTCTTTCCCAAAACGAATCCTTGGCTTTTCACGGCTAGCAGGACAGATACTGCGAGCCATCTCACCTCAGAAAGCCCAGCCGGGCTCATCTTCTCTGTGCCAGCACCTTACGGCTCTTCCTCGACTTTTACATCTTCCCTAACGCGAAGCTGTATCACCGTCCGCAAGAAACAAACGACGAGCTGATTTTCCACTCCCAAGCGGAGCAGAGAAACGTGGATGTTCACAAAGTAACAAGGTGAAACAGCAAAGGGACTGCCGGCGCGTCCCCTCTCAGACCTTTAAACCGAAACATCAGCGCCTGGCTGGCCCTTTGTAACTACAAAACCTGATCAATGTAACCGGAGGGAGGGAGGGAGAGCGCCTCCCGTTTCTACAGCAACCGAGCGCCCGGCGCGGCTGGCGCTGGCATCCCGGGAGCGGCCGGTGGGGGGGCTGGGGAACAAAAGCCACCGCTCCGGTAAACACGGGGCGGACAGGGATCCCGAGCCGCGCTCGCCGCCCCGCGCTGCCGCCCGCTGCCCCCGCTGCCCCCCAGCCCCACCCCCGCCCCACCTGTAGCGCATCCCGCACTCACCCCAGAGCAGGGTGAGGATGTGCGCCCGCGGCACCAGGCTGAGCGCGTAGACGGCGCCCAGGTGCAGCAGCCCCATGAGCACCACGTTGCGCCAGACGATGGCCTGCCCGCCGCCCGCCGTGCCCGCCGTGCCCGCCTCGCCGCCCGCCGCTCTCCGGGGCGCGGCCATGGCTCCGGCCGGGCGCTGGGGAGCGGCGGCGGCCCCGGTTCAGCGCGGCCCCGCGGCGGCTACGGGCGGCCGGGACGCGCCGCCGCCGCATCTGTTGCTGCCGCCGCCGCCTCCATGGAGCCGCCGCGCCGCCGGCTGCGCCCCGCACCGCGGAGGGGACGGGCGGGGGGCGGCCGCGGGGACCGCATAGCGACAGCCAATGGTGGCCCCGGGCCGCCCGCTCCGCCCCCGGCCCGGCTCCGGCAGCGGCTCCGGCAGCGGCTCCGGCTCCGCCCGCGGCCGCCTCCCGGCGCGCCCCCGCGGCAGCGCGCCCGCGCTCCCTGCCCGCACCGCCGCTGCCCGCAGCTCTCCTCCCCCGCTCCGCTCCTCTCCGCTCCGCTCCCGCCGCCTGCCCGGCTCCCGGGAGACGAGGGTTCCGGCAGCGTGTAATTCTGGAAGATCGTGCCATCAAATAAAAGATGCCGCCGGCGCTAGGGGGGAGCGGGTGTTGGAGAGGTGGTTGGCAAAGTTTGCCTGTCTGGGGTGACAAGGTGGGCACCGAAAACAAGCGCACAGGCAGGCAGGAGGATGTCTATCGGCAGCGCGCACGCCAACCGAGAGCTGCCACACTTGTTTGCTCCGTCCCACCGCCGATGGAGCGGCGTTGTTCTAGCGCTCAGCTGTGGTTTCGTGGGGCCGCCTGTGTCCCCCTGTGTCCCCCTGTGTCCCCCCCGTACTGCAAGCTCTGCGGGAGAGGAAGGATCCCAGGGTGCCGGGGATGCCAGGGTGGGCGCTGTTAATGGAGAGCTCACCGATGGCACAGAGGTGACCCGGAGGAGTGGCAGGAGGAAAGCAGCTCGCTGTCACTAGCGAGGTGCTTCACCTGCCGCGGAGCAAGAGCATCCTGCACAAGCAGCGTACAGAGGGTTTGAGCCATTAGGTGGGAACCAGACACCGATTCCAGATAAAACGTGTGCCTGTGGAGCATTTTGTTTAGTCTTGAATGCTCCTGGGAGGACTGGAGGGAAGGAGGTAGCGGCCAGGGAGTGCCAGCAGCCCTCCGCCAGGGCTGGGACCGGATTTTCCATGATTTACAGCCTGCCATGTCCTTCCATTGCTGCGCCAGGACCACAAAAGGAGCTGATTTAACTTGCGCTGTGCATTCCCGCCCTGACCTCCTCCGGCTGCCCAAGGTCAACTGTCAGGCTTATTTCAAGTGTACCTACTACTGATCTAATACGTGATACTAATTTGCCTGTTTGGACTCTGCAATCTGATGTTGGGGCAGGCAGGAGAGAAGACTCCATCCTTTAATGATTTTTCCATGTCTCGGTGCCTGAGAGCACGAAGAAGCCCTCATCCCTTGCACAGCAGCTGCTGGGCACACTACACAGAAGGAAACTGCACAGCCCAAGCTCACCTCTGCACACCACAGATAGGATGCCCTGAGTGTTTAAGGCAGGAATGTCAGGGTTCAAGGTGAATGAAATGGGAATTCTACCAGGCAGCAAGAAAATATGGAGACCCAGGGAGCACATCTCTCTGAAAAGGCAGAAAAATTCATCCTGACCTGGTTTTGCAGGCTGTTAAAGCATGGCACAGGATAGATATTAGTCTTGAACGCTCGTGCAGATGCAAGTGGCACTGAAACCTCACAGCTGCTTTCCACAGATATTCCTGCCACTCTGGCAAGAAGCAAACAAATTGCTTTGCAAGATTTCCAGCTAATTTGCGTCCCTGATGAACACATCTATGAGGCTCCCTCAGTGAGCCTTTGCACACAATACTGTAAGTTCCACACCCCACATTTATCTCCACTTCACAGCAGTTTGCTTACAGAGTAGCCAACACAGCAGGGAAAGCAGGTGAACAAAGACAACATGACAAATGCTCTGCTGTGGCCAGAGGTCCTCTGGGTGCAGGGAGTGCTGATGCTTAGGGTGACACTGTTGGGTAACTTCTGTGAAGGAGAAGTCCTTGTGCCCCTGTACAGGTGACACTGGCTGCGTGCAGCGAAAACTTGTCAAGTGCAGCAGCAAAACTGTAAGGGGGATATTATGTGCTACCCACATATTATGTGGAGCCCACCTGGTTGCAGAAGGGTCCCTAATGCTCATGAGTTGCTGCTGCTGAGGAGCAGAGGAAGCCCAAGCCAGACTGAAGTATCCCCATTGAGAATGTCATTGCACAGTGTTATTCCTCATGAGTGGAGCCCATCGCTGTTCCCCTGATCCCAGAAATCACTGCTCAGGCAGTGGCAACTCAGTGACAGCATCAGCATTTGTCCCAGGGTCACTGCAGTGGCTCTGGGAAGCAGCATATTTTGGGACATGATGCTGTGAAAATATCTACTCTCTTGTATAAAGCTACCTGGCTACATAGATCATAATGTCAGGACTACATGCCACAGACAGAGGTCTGGACTTTCAGATTAAGGCCTTGCTAGTACCCAGAAATGCAAGGAAAAGACTTTGCAAATCTGACTCCTACTTCCCTTGGTAAAAAAATAATATTGGAAAACATTCAGTGAGCCAGAATTGCCTAGAGAAAAAACCTGGGGAGCTGCAACCAAAACAGCAACAAAGTCAAAAGGAGATTTTCTCAATAAACATTCCAGGGCTCGTATATTGAAAAGTGAAGGATGTGCAAGTCTGGGGAAAAAAAAAAAAAAAAAAGAAAAAAAAGTTTGAGTGTAGTTTAGAGATCTGAAAATGACTTGGTTTTATCTGCTGTACTTATTGGTGAATGTAGATGTGCACAGGCTCCAAGCCATGCTTTGGTGCATCCTGCAAGTGATCACACATCCTCTCAGCCTTGCCAGCGAGAGGGACCTCATCCATCATCTGCACCGAGGTGTGAAATGCTGCCCAGGACACCAGCCTGGGAATACCTCACTGGCAGATTGCCAGTGCTGATGGGGACAGGCAGCTCTGTGCCACAAAGACACTTCTGTGTTGCTGGGAGGAAGGAGCTTACAGGTCACTCTGATAACACAACTGCGTGTCAGACAACCAACACCAGAACAAAGGACAAAGACCTAAATTTTGTGGAGCTTCCTATTCCAGCAGTAAATCTCATGGACTTGCAGGGGTTCAGGGTTCAGCACTGCTGCTGGAGTTAGATACTGCTCCTTAGACAAAGCCTGTTTTCTTTTCTGACCTTGCGGGGAGAAACAAGGGGGAATCCACTCAAACCTGCAAACAGCCCCTGCCTGTTGAGTTCTGTGTGTCAGTGCACGAGTGGGCAGCTGCAGCTTGCCAGGCTGATGCCTGTGCCATCAAAAATCCTACTGCCAAGTAACAAGACCTAGAGGCTCTCTGACTTACTGGGGTGAGCCAGGCTGGGATGGTCCTGTGGAGCTGAGGCTGCAAAGGCTTTGTAATGTCTTCATATTTTTTATTGTCCCAAAGTTTTAAGAAACAGCAAAAACTGAGCCCCAGTGTTGCATAGCTCCAGAATTTATTTGTCCTTCTCCACTTATTTGACTTGACCATTTCCTGCCTTAGAAAGCCACCCAAAGGAGTTCAGAGAGAGGCTTTTGGCAGGGTCTGAGAGTGGTGTGGCAGGGAGACACCAGCTCACCTCCATCCCAAGTGGGTCTCAGCACAGCACTGGGCTCAACTCCTGATGGGTCTGGACCCAGCAGAGCGTGGCTTTGTGAGTGATATTGCTACAAAGCACATTAGTCTGCTGTGCTAATTAATTACTAACTACACCTCCTGAGGCAACTGAATCAGCAGAGAGCATATAATTAAACCCAAGATTGTTTTTGATATATTTTAAACATTCTTCTAGAATTCTCTGCTTGGAGGAAAGGAAGAGGGCAGCAATGATGAAAGGCCATGAATGGTTCATGTGAACACTGAGTATCATTTTAATGGTACTCAGTCCTGCCTCTACCATCACATTTGAGTGCAAAGCTGTTTAACATGTTGACAACAGTGGCCTTTCTTTCTTTTTTTTTCCCTCTTGCCATGAAAAATGAAGTAATGACCCCAAAGCATTGTTCAAATGAACACTTTAAGTAAAGGAGGAAACAAAGCCTAAAACATCAGAGGGACAAGAAATATGTGATCAATGTTTGTGGGTCGAAGTGCTTCTTGTGTACCTGGCAAAGAATTTGAGCAACAATTTCCCAAGAAGCATTCTGCATGCTGTCCAGGCAGGCACAGACTTATTGGGTGAGGTCAGCTGCAGCTGCCTTTTTAGAGTGCTTCTTAATAAATCCCCTCTTAATTAGATGCTCTTCTGGATAACTTGCAGCTCTAAAGCTCAGAGGAATTTTAATCAGTTTAGCCTGTTTTGAGTGAGGATTGCATTAAATGTATCCATACATCCATGCTGACTAGCCATTTGGTGATGTATCTGTTTGATCTGCAGGATTGCCAGAGGAAACATGGGAATGATCAACTCAGCACAGAGCAAGTCAAGGCTGGGAGATTACCCATTTAAGACTGGACGTGTTGAAACTGTTCCTGCTATCAGTACAGTATTTATTACATTCCTCAGTATTCTCTGGCGGTGGCCTTGGCCCTTGTTCAAGGCTGAGTGCCTTAGCTCAGCAGCAGGCACCTCAACAGGACACCCAGCATTCCCTGCAGGGGAGGTGCTGTCAGCTGCTGGCAGATGTTTGGCTGGATGAGTCTGGTTTTCCCTTTAGCTTTGAGCCATGTCTGGCTCTGTACCTGCTGCTCTGCCTTTGCAATGGATTGCTTCGGAACAATGAGCTCTTAGGGGTGTGGAGCCATGTGGGATGGAAGGTAGGGGGGAGGGAAATATCCCACTCAGGGTCTCCTTTATTCCCCCTCTCAGGCATAACAGGGTCCCCAGCCAGGCTAATGACACAGCGGGGTTGGTGTTGCTGAAGCCCAGTACCAGCATGCTGGTGAAGGTGAGGATGAAGCTGAGGGCAGCCTGCAGAACTCTGGGAAGTGGTGCCACTGCTCTGCATGCTGCCTCTGACATGCTTCCCAAAACATGCCCCCTTCCCTCCAAAATACTTTGGGGAAACAGCTCTGGCAGCAAGACCCCTCTCCCTTCCTTCTCAATAGTCTGGTCAGTCTGGCACATGCTTCCTTCTGGGCAGAGAAAACTCAGTCACTAAACAGTAAACCCACATTCCCAATCCTTGTGTTTGGGAGCTGCATTATGCAGAATGCACAGCACAGGACAAATGTGATGTAAACCTAGCACAGGCTAGGGAGGCAGCAGCAATTAGAAGACAATCTCCAACATTCATGGCTAATGCTGACCTTGGACCTCTGCCAGCAAAAGAAAGGTAAATCCATTACAGAGCTTGACAAGCACAAAAAGGTTTCCACTCAAGTGCTTAACTTAGATGTCCAGGCTGGAGCTAGCCGTCTCTGCAGTACTGCCCCTGTTCTATCCCCACCTGTTTCCAGCAAATAGGACACAACTGCATTAATTCTGCCCTTCCCTGCTGGTCCTTCTGCTTGCATGGTGACTCCTCAAGTAGCAAGGTACCTTCTCATGGCAGCTGCCATAGGACAACACCGATGCTGCTCAGATTGTTCCTCAAATTTCCTTCCATCCCTTCTTCTTATAGTTCTGCAGCCTTAGGTGGCTGCAAAGAAGAGCAGCTTGATTGGTGTTACAAAGGTATAAATCTCTTTTCACTCAGTGAGATCAAAATTAGGCTATTTGGGGCCAAATTCTTTTACCAGCACAACTTGGCAGGGCTTCATTGCCTTCTGTAAGTGAAGATGGCCGTTTGCATTTATCCCATCAGATGGGTGGCTAATTGCTTGGCATTCCTTGAGGATATGAACAGACGGCAGCATAACCGATAATTCATCTCAGCTGCTCTCAGGAGAGAAGTAGCATTTTGCATCCACTCCTGTTAGGTAGTCAGGCAGTGGAGTTTTCCTGTTCTGAGCTCCTGTTCTGACAATGGCTGAGGTGGAAGACAGCTTTCATTTCAGCAAGGAGAGGAGATTATTCCCCTGCTGACAGTGCCCAGGCCATGGTGCAACATCAGGGTACTCTTAGGATACTATCACCTCAAAACCCCTTAGTGTTTCCCTCGGGTCTGGTCTCACTTTTGATCACTTCAATTCCCAGACTAAACCCACACATGACCAGCTCATCCCATGTTTGCTCTCATGCTAATGCTGCTCTCCAGTTCCAAGCAACCTGATTCCCTCATGCTCTTCACAAGGGGAACAAGAAAAGTTTATTTAATCTCTTCCCATTAAATAAACTCCTCAGTCCTGGCCCTGGCATTTGTGCCCTGCAGAGTCCCTTCTCATTTGGCATCCTCTTTGACATGGATGGAAGTCTCATGAGGGTTTGAGTCATTAAACATTCCTTGGCTTTTACAAATCCTACTACTTTTACATGCTACTAAGTTTTATTTATTTATTTTATTCCTGTTTACTTCTGAATGTATTCTTTCTTTTAAAACTTGTTATTTTCCACCTTGAATCAAGACCCAAAGGAGCTGAATACACTGCTGTAAATACACTTACCACAAGAATACTTGTAACACTGCTTAGAAACCTATAACCTAGATAAAAATTTTACTCCAATTGTTGTTTAAACTCCTTAAATAAAGTAACTCCAAACTGACGCCTTATGTTCACCAATTTTAAAAGCTCATAAAGTAATAAAATGCTGGAAAGGAAATAAAACTGTTGTGCCTGACAAATCTGTTTGAAGTCACAGAAGTCAGCAGTGAATTACATTGTTATTTAGATATTATTTCTTGCAGTATGCAATGCCAAATCCTACGTTGCACAGACATTGATATTTTAGGTAATTTTCATGCAAAACTGCTTTTTATTTCTCAAACCCAGACATTTCTTCCAACTGCTCTCTTTCTGTGCTCTACACAGAGCTTTTAGTGAGAAAGAGGAAAAACAAAAGTATTCTCATGCCCAGGACACAACAGAAAGCAGCCCCACTGTACTCCAGGTCCAAAATCTCTCCATTGCACTTCATAAAGACAAATTTTAATAAATTTACATTTATTGAAAATATCAATTAGCTTTTATTTTGTTCATTTGCCCCAGTGCACAATCAAGCTATTTAACACGTAAATTGTAGTAACAGAACTGCAAGCAGCTTCATAAAATGAAAGACCAAATACACTTATAACATGATCAGACAGTTTTTAATCTGGTGGATAGGGAACAGTGGGGTGGAAGGGAATAATCTGTTTAAGGGTCCAATACACAACCTATCTTGTTGTTTCAACGCATACATCTGTTATTAAAAGCCACTCTTTAGCAGCGTAACATGCACCTAAAAATTGACAATGTGGGACGTATCATCCATTAAATATCCTATTTGTAGATGAGAATCATTAGGGATGGGGAAAGGATTAAAATAAGAAGAAAAGCACCAGGGCTCCACAGCCCTTCTAGAACAAAGTACTTTGCAGGGAGAGTGTAATGCCATTTGTCAGCTCTACTGCGCCATGCTGTGAGGACGAGCATTTGGTCCATTTCCCGCATGTCTGCCGTAGAAATGCACTTCTTTGGGAAAGCAACCCCCAGGGCTTTGCAAATGCAGGGCTACCTCACACCCCCAGCTTGTTGGCCTGGGTGAGGACAACCTTCAGGACTGGCATGAAAGCAGAGGTCTCGCTGAAGTTGCTGGTGCTGACGATGTGTGTGTGGATGTTCAGTCCCTCCTGGTAGTTGCGAGTTTCGATGCTCTTCACGATGTTGTGCAAGCCACTAATGATGGTTGGAGAGAGCTGCAAGGAAAGCAGGCAAGGCAGGTCAGCACAAAGGAAAAACTAGGAAAAGAGAAATTCCCAATGCAGCACTTGGTCCTCAGGAAGGTGCAGCAATTAGTTCCTTTCTTTGGAGACGGCCATCTTCAGAGCTGCATCATACTAGGAATAGTCACCGGGAAGTCTAACAATGGACTTCAACCAGAATGTATCTTCTCTGCAGTATTGCTATGCCCTGAAAAGCGTTCCTGCCAGCGCCTGGATGCAATTCCCTGGGGTGGGAGAGCTGCTGTGACAGACTCTGGCACCAGAAAAACCTACTGAGCTTTTATGCCTTTGGGTAAAGTTAACTGCTCAGCAAACATAGCCTGACAGCAAGAGGATTACATCACTCTAATTCTAAGGTACTAAGACACTTAAGCACAGTCCTTTATTCTGCCAAAGGCTCCTGGAAGGCTTTCAAAACACTACCAGATCTTCTAAAGTACTTGCACATCTGCCTTCCAGTGAAGTTAGTGAGCCTCCAACATCGAAATCCCCTGGGCTCTTTTTTGACCCCAGGCTGTGTGTCTCAGCTCCTGCCTGGAGCAGAGAAATGGTGCCTCCTGCAAGGAGCTCTGCTCTTTGCCTCAGCACAGCCTCTGAACAGCACCATGAAACTCATCACACTATCCCAATAAATGCATTTATTGCATTTGCTTAGAAATTGGATGCAAACATCCAATAAATGGATTTGGAGCACACTTCCAAAGGAAAAAAACAAGCACCCACTACATACTGCAGAAGTATTATTGCACCAATGAAGTCATTGGCCATAAGTGATTGAGGGGTCAGGGGAAGTAAAACAGAACTTACTGTCTGTTCCCTAAGTTTGTCATATAGAAACTCCAGGCGTTTATTTGCATCATCCAGTTTCCTCTTGGTTTGCTGCAAGAGAACAAATACATTAAAGAACAGTGATTTTTAAGAATCCCATACTAATCTGACATCATTGCAAAGAAGTCCATGCAGCACATCAAATTCCTTTCTCAACAACATTTTCCTAACACATCATTGGGATTCTTTGCTCTGTACTCTTCTTCCCTGATTTTGCCAGGAAAGACCATGTGATGTGACTGTAGCTCTCTGCATGTAAACCCTCCAGTTATCAACAGAGAATAGAAAACTGTACAAGTGCATCCCAAAAGCCACTAGTCATTTGCAAAAACCCACTGGTATAGCTGATAAGAAAAGTAACAGAATTCTGAGTTGCAGCACAATTTTTTTTTCTATGGTTCACTGCAAAAGCAAAATGATAATTGGATAAAATTCTTACTGGAATGAAGTATCCAGCAACATCAATGAGAGCTTAAGGGCACATGCAGCTACTCAAGTCTAAGCGTGTACAACTCAGTCTCAATTTATGGCAAATCCTAATTATATTTTTCCTCATGTGATTAGTAAAGCCAGCAGTTTGTCTGTAAGTTTTTACTGTCAACAGGAAAACTAATAGCCTAACCCAATCTGTCCTTACAGATCCTTTGTGCTTTCATGACTTTTGTAAAGTAAACCACCCACTGATGTGCCTGGGATTATTGTGCCACCAAAATAACTCTAGTACATTCCACCTGGAACCGCAGCTGCTGGAGAAATGAATTTTTAGCCACTGCTTTTTTTAAAACAACATCTAAAATTGTAGATTTTACTCCAGAGTAATGAAACAGTAATAAAGCATCAAGGTTACAATTGCATGAGCACAAAAAAGCTGCTGGTCAACAGCAGCAGAAATGGCATCAGTGCACAGGAGTAATGGAACTTCCTCCTACATCGGTCTGAGCATCAATCCATCTTCACTCACCCTAAGTGCCATTTTCCCTGGCAACTGGAAACATTTATCTGGATGAAATAATTGCCCAGAGGAAATAACAAAGCCTGTGGGAATGCCCTAGCTCAAGGGTGAAGACCAACTGATGGCTGCTTGCTGTGCTAGAAATTAGGGAAAGCTGTTCAGATGGCATAAAGGAGAACACAGCACATGGGTCTTGGGCCACATGAGGAAAACTCCTCAGCAGCAGTTACATTATCAAGGAACTGAGATATCTAAAGAAAAAGTATCCCAGCAGGAGCAGGTAAGAAACCCCCAGTTCTTTTGGACTGGCTAACTCTCAGATACATGACTAGAGAACCTTTGTTTCAGAGCCTATGAAAAGGTGCACATGCTATTTTCATTTTACAGATGGTCAGCTAGGACAAAGAGGAATAAATGGTGTCTAGGAAACAAGAAGACATCTCTCCAGCCAAAGCAATTAGGTGGAAGTGCAAACTGGTTGTTCTCCTCGCTCTTTAGTTCCTGTTCCCATTTTCCCCTTTAGAAACTGAGCAGTGCCTGTATTTGCTCTGACAACAACTGATGTGTACAGTCAGGGTGGTGTCTCTTGTCTCCATGGGCTGAAACACTTTCCCTGCCTAAGAAAATCAAAAAGACTTAACAAGAAGCAAGCAAAATGTGTTGGCAGAGCAGAAAAGTAATCCCCAGGAGCAGATGTGAGTGGAATGCTTTTACTTTCTTTGTCTGGGAAAAGGGGCACTTGGAGGAAGAAAAGGTCAAAGGGAATGCAGTATACACTATATATATACATATATACACACACACTTATATATACACTCCACAGCCTTTAAACAAAGGATTTTGAGCAACTGAGTGATCCTAAACTGACAAGAGCACAAGCCTGTGCTGCTGACCAAGCAAATTCAGCGCACAAAGCCCTCTGCACACACCACCAGCACCACCTTTTAGCATGTGGCAGGCACGAGCTGAACAGTCAGCATCTGGGCTTTGTGGTGGCACATTATTTACTGACCATCAGAAACAAATGAAAAGCTTTGGGAAGGACGGCTCATTTACGAAGTACTGGATGCTGTGGGAAATATTCCTCCTATCCAGTTGTGGTGATTGTGTTAAAGCTTCTAACCTTCCACTTCTCAGCTGTTGTTTCCCTTTGAAATGAGTTTCAGAAACCATAAATCACAGAAATCACCTACCGGATCAGAGGCAGACAGGAGGCACCTCTGGATAAGAGCTTCAAACGTGGTCTTCAGAATAAGGTGCTCCTCAGGGATGGGCTTCTTGGTGATCTTCTCTGTTGGCAGTGCCTGCATGTGCTGAGCAACAGAGAACAGGTGAGGCTTTTCCAGGTCACTGTGCCCACATGTTGTTTGCAGCTAAACCGAGTGGCATGATTAACTAGCTTGGCACAATTCCTCTTTCTTCCCTGTGGGTGTGTGGAGGTGACATTACCAGCACCTGATGTGGCTCCCTCTGGGAAGCTGTGAAAGTTGCAGAAGGAAGCAGCTTGTTGGCCATACTAACTATAGTATTAACAGCAAAAAGGTGGGTCTAGGAGATTACAGTAGCAAAATGCCAGCGTGGTGCAAAGCCAGTGCCTAGAAACTCCACAGTACATTTTGCAGCTACAAGAAAAGCCTGGAAAACAGAATCCTGCCTGGCAGGTTCTACTGATGCACAAACAAACCCACACAACACTGAGGCCACATTACCTGGATGGCATTGCCGATTGGGGCCCCCGGGGCACCCTCTGTGCTGGGTTTGGAAACAGTGGGTGGCATGATGGTTGGCCCCAGGGGCTGGGAAGCAGGCTGGTATCCACCCTGCAGCACCATCTGCCCTGCAGGGAGGTGGGGAGGCTGGAAGCTGGGTGCACTGGTGGGCGGTGCTGGAGCCGGAGGCTGCTGCATCTGAGACTGCGGATCTGCCAGCGGGGTCATGATGGGGGCAGTGATGGGGACCGGGGGCAGGAAGTTGTCAGGGACCTGGGGAAAAAAGCAGTGCATTTACATTGGTGTGGCTGCTGCAGGCACAGCACAACACCCAGCTCTTACAGACTTCCCAAACCACAGTAATTAGGAGTGCTGGATACAGAAATAACACAGGCAGACAACACAGGACTGCCCTCTGGCTAACCAAACCCATCCCTCTGGCTGCACAGTAAGAAGTGCCTTGGAGCAGCCCAGCCTGCCACAAGAGCTGAGTGCAGCCACCTCAAGTCAGAGCCACTCTCCCTCGGCTGAGGGCACAGACCAGAGGTTTGGCAGACCAGCACTATTAGAAGAGAAAACTAACCTACACCTATATCTATTCTTACTATTGGGTCATTATATTTAGACTTTTGTGTCTCACTTTCAAGGGTGTATTTTTGTCCATGCAGTACGTAGGTCACAGCCAGCAACATGCCCCAGTAAAGCTTCTGAAAGCCTTTCAAGCTTCTGGCACACAGGTTTGCACTAAGGCAGATTACCAGGGCATTTTAGATTCATCCCTTAGCATCTGCCAGTCTTTAAATGGTGTTTCACAAACATTTGGCAGAGCGAAGAAACAACAAAATGAGCTACTGGCCTCTGCTACAAATCATGCAGGAATCCAAATGACAAAAAGGGCTTCCATGGGAATGTACACATTTTTTTGGTGCACATGGAAAAAAAGGGAAGATTACAAAACCCAGAATGAATGACGCTAGAATTAAGCTAGAGGTTTGAGACACCAAAAAAAATGTTCCCAATTCAGCAACGAAGTCAGTTATAAAAGGAATGAATCACAGCAATAAACTTTTGAGTGGTGCATAAGTTCTTACTTAGGAGGAAAACAGCTGAAAATTATGGCTTGAAATGCCAGACGTTTCTTCTATTTTATAACAGTCCATGTGGTGACTCATTTTATAATATCATAAACCACCCCTCAGACAGTGGACAGAAGGGAAATGAACACAAAAACACGACTGACAGATTTGTTAAATACCCAACAGGGAGAACAACAAACACATTCCTCCTTCAGAAGGAGCCAACCCGCAAGCCTTGGCTATGGCAGAAATTGTGGCTGTGACACACACACAAACCGAAGTAGCTGTTTGGATAAAATTCTGTATTCTGGATAAAATTCTGCAGCCTGTGTGCAGAAGGCTGCTTCTTGAGCTCTCAGCTCCAGCAGTTATTCCAACACTAAGAGTTCTCTATCCAACCTCCAGAAGCTTCTTCATCTTGAACCGCAGAGACCTAACTCCAAAGGGTAAGGAAGACTTCTGCCTTCACCCAGATCTTATTTTCTCTGCTCTAACTTTTTTTGCTCTCCCCACACTTTACATGCTCCAGACTTACTCTTGCTTCCCAGGGTCAAAGAGTGGTGGATGACACTGACTGCTGTGGAGACACCCTAGGCTCCAGCAGCACCAGGGAATTAAAAGGTTCACTCTGCTCCATGCCAAGTTTTCCCAGTTATTCCGCCCTGCTGCAATTTAAATCCATTTTGCAAAACGACATTATCTCCATCATGGAAATTGTCTTACTCTCAACAGATCTCTCAGGGTCAGACCCTTAATCAGGATAAATTGCTTTGAGCTCCAGCAATGTCAATAATCTATAACAATTTGCACAGCCTTCTCATTTTGCCTAAGTACCATCTCCTGCAAAACTCAGCTGCTTTACTGCAGATGGAAACAGTCAGAAGTATTTGCTTCAAACCAGGAACAATATTGTTATTAGCAACCACAACTTCAGCAAAAAACCCACCATCTCTTTAGAGGCTTAGACATTTTGGGAGGGATAATACACATTAGAGAGACATAAAAGCCATTTCTGCTCATGAAGTGCAGCTTTTGTCTGCTACTAATCCTTCTCTTTCCTTCTCCTGCCAACAAGTTTCCCAGGAACAGCTCAAACTATTGCTTTTCAAGTGACCAGCTCACAGTCAGTAGCTGGTGAGGTAGGACTTCCTAAAGTACCTTCTTCTTCTTAGCAGCTCTGTTCAGGGTAGGAGGGTCATTCCAGCCATTCTGAGGCCCTGGAACAGAAAGAAAACAGAGACTGTAAGTACCTGGGAGGATGGCAGTGATGCCTTCTTGAGCTCAGCTGGGCCAGCTCCCTGCCATGGCTCTACTGGCAGAGCCTGCCCTCACCTGTCTGCTCCTCTGCCCTTCTCTGAGAGCCAGAACAGCTCCTGTGCCAGCCAGAGCCTCCCAACATCCCTGCCATCAGACCCTTTGGGCTCTGTGCCCACCGTGCAGGTTTGGGATCTTGACCAACTGTTCTCAAGCTAATAACTTAATAATTAACTTTTTCTTCTCTTGCAGGAAAAGAGCTTTGAGCAGACATGCCCTCTGAAAAGGGCCTGCCATGTCCAAAAAAAGCTCTGCTACATGGACTGTATACGTGAAGAGAACTTATCCACGACATTTGTGCATGATGTTCCCCAACAACACCACACAGAAAGAAGAGGCACAAGAGGCAACAGGGGCTTTAAACATTTCAGACCAGATTCACCCAGCCACCTTGCAAACACAAAAGAGCCATAAACCCAGCTTTCCCCTGCAAGCTACAGCATGTTTTGAGGTGCTTTATATGCCCAAATCAGAGCAGAGCTGCTTGAGCAAGGTGGAAAAATCTGGCTTTCTGCACCAGGGGTGATTTGTTTGAAACTGGAAGCACAGAGGAGGTCTGAGCAGATTCACTCCAAGTCTGGGGTGCTGCTCTGCACCAAACCTTCTGCTCTCCCAAGAAAGCAAGCCCTGTGCAGCTGCAAGATTTGCACCCCAAAGCTCCCATTAGTGCATTAGGGAGAGCTGCCATCTCCTCACGGAGCACGTGGAATTGGGCCCACGGCATTACATCCACGCATTACTGCAGCCTCCCTGAGTAATCAGGATTTATTGCACAAAGCCACAAAAAGCCAACAAAACCAAATCCCTGCTCAATGGACTTTTTCACCACAGTGTTTTTCACTTAGCAGATGATGAATTTACCTTAGACAGCACAGCTTAACATTACTGCAGAATTTGCTCAATTTAGCTGAAATTTCATTTGCTCATGAGCTGTTGGGAAGCAAGTTCCACATCCAGAGCACGTTAAAGGGGTAAACGAAAAACTATTTAAAATCCCTTCCACATCTGCTTTCTCTTTAACCAAAGGCAGTGCCATCTTCTGGCAGCCTCCTCTATTCCTCCCTATCCAGAAAATTTCCCAGACTGTTACTGCTATTAATTTCCTGGTATAATTTGCTTTAAAAAAGGAAAATAATTAAAAAGAATTTGTTTCTGTGGTTAAAAACTCCAGATATATTGTTATTGGTTTCAATTAGGCAATTAAAAATCAATTTGATTAAAGTCTAATTGGCAAACAGCATCACACTTAATGTAAGAACGTTTGCATAATTGATGTCCACTCAATTAATTTCACGTAGTGGCTGTAATTATTTTCAGGTTAGGTGGTACCTAGTTCACCTGCGAAGAAAGAGGCCTGGTCTTGAGTTGGTAGACTTTCTGCAGACAAAATGCAAAGATAACTAAAAAAAAAAAATTCTTCAAAAATAATAAAGCAGTTGGTCTTTAGTTTTTGACCAGCAATTTAGTTTCAACATGCATCAGCAGAAAAAAAACACCTAACCTAATTATAATGCCAGCTTGGAGACAAGTCATTTGTTCAAATCCCCCACGGAACTGCTTTTGTCCACCTTCCCCCAAAACAAGCCTGTTGGTCTTTCCATGCAGTAAATCAGTGTTTCTAGCTGCTTCTAACAAATGTTGCAGGGTTCTGGCCCATTTTCTTATTTCTTCAGGTGTTCTCATTTTCTATTCCAGTGCAGCTGACAGACCATTACTCTTAGCCACAATCTTCTCCACACCGCTTTACCATTCCAGAAAGATTTTCAAGAGATGCTTAAAGTACTTGACTTTAAGGTAGATCTCCAAGTATTTTCTCAAATCAAGGCACACTCTCAACTGCATGCAGCCTAGCAACACAAGTATGTTCACACCCCAACTTTACACTCACACAAAAAGACACACTGCCTGCTCGGACTGAGCAACAAACCCAAATGGCAAAAAGCAGACAATAAAGCCTCCACCATTCCAAAGAGGAAAGGAGCTTTGGGGATGAGATAACTCCTGTCCTTAGGGTTGGCCTGGGCCTGGTGCAAACCCTTCCTTTAGCTCAAAATTGGCCTATAGCATTTTCAAACAAGATTGAAGAAAAAATGAAAATTAGAACTCCCTTGGAAAGCAGGTTCAAAGATCTATCACAAAACAAAGTGAGAGGGGTTGAAAATAAAATTAAATGTGGGTTTTTCTTGCTTACTGAAGCTCCAAGCACAGCTTAACATACTGATGTTATATGCCTTTGCAAAAAACCAGAAAATATTTACAGAACTCTCCCTGTGCATCTCTAAATCCAAGCCAGTTCAAAGGTCAGATGCTTCTCAAGAGTTCAAATTTGAGATCTTTTTTCCTTCCTCCCTTACTCCTGCCTTTAAATGAGTCACATCTGCAAAGTGAAGCATGATGTTCCCAGATAGGATCATCACCCCACACAAAAGCATACCACTTCATTGCCAGGATCAGCATCACAATACCCACTGCACCAGAACACTCCCGAGTTTCAGGTGAGATCTACTTCTGGCTACAGATCTCTGTGCTTCTACAGGATCTCATGCCAAGGCATCTCCCATTAAGCAATGCAGCTGCTCAGAAAATATGTTGGTGGTTAAGCATATTAAGCATGTACACAGTCATTGCTGCACTTAAAAAACAAGGTTTTTTTCCTTCTTTGTGTGCTTTCTGAAAGGTGTAATCTAAACACTGGAAGAGAACAGTGTGCTCTTCCAACACACTTTATCTTTTCTCCACAGTTCTCCAGCTGCAATCATCAGCTGTGTATATGCATGAGCCATCCTGCCCTCAGCACCTTGTTGTGCCCTGGAGCCCACCTCTGCATTTCAGCCTAAGGCTGCAGAAATCAGAGAGGATGCCCAAATTTGTGTTCCTGAAGGTCTGACACTTAGTACTGGTTACCTTCTCACCACAGCTGCTGAGAAAAACATAAGCAGCATTGAAAGTTGTCAGAAAGTTTCTTGAACAGCCTAATATGAACGACTTTTAACTTTGAAAAGAGCTTCACCCACTCTGAGCACTCCATGTGGACTATGTCAGGTCACTGCAAGTAACTCAGCAAGAGGCAGATCTGAAGTGCCGGCCAGTGACGCAAGTTGAGTAGTAAAACGGATAAGAAAAAACAATTTTCTTGTTCCTTGCATTTATTTGGAGGTGCAGAAGCTACACTGTCTGCATTATAATGTGCTGCTTGGAATCCCAGGCCTAGAACCCTATCCAACCCCTCTTCGTCCATCCAATTTAATAATTCCTCTGATTTAGAGATTCACATTTGCATGCCCTGTAACATGGGGTCAGGAAAGGTCTCCTGACCTTCTGACAGTACAGCATCTCCAAGAACAGAGAGGACACCAAATCTGGCTGCATGGTGGATGGGAAAGGCCCTTTCTGCCCTTCCAACTCTGGCAGGCCTACACCCAGCCCTGTTTTTTGACATAGCAAACAACCATTTCTCCCCCAAACACAAGGGGCCATGTGAGCTTCCAGCCTACTTATAGGACTCGTGCTGCCAGAACAAAGGCAAAATGCCTTTCTGCATTGGATCAACACAACAGACTTTTAAAATAAGAGAGGGAATGACAGCGGGCACATCAGGGCCTGTCAGCAGAGTCGACATCCCCAAAACATCCCTCAAATCTCCCCCAATATTCCCTGTACTCTCTGCTTCCCACATCTGGTCCTTGACTCTTCGGCTGGACCACCTGAATGTGAAGCATGCTTATGAGCAGGTTTAGAAAAGGACTGCTGATTCTTCCTGCATGGTCTGACATGCAAAGCTGCTGTTTCTCAGGCTGCTAAGTGAAGGGACAGGTTTGTTATGGCAGGTGAGGTCACTGTCCCACAGCAAACAGTGACACCCAGGCAGTCACAAGCAGACATCGAGCTCCACCTCAGCGAGTGCTCTCTCACCAAGCATGCTCCAACATGCTCCTATGTGTCAGCCACACACACATGCTTTTAAATGATATGCAGGGAAGAACAGACATGTAAAAGCATTTCTAAGTCACTTCTGATTTTCTTTTAAGGCATTCACAGCTACAGTAAATTCCTTTGCAATAAGAGGTTAGGGACAAAATAATGAAAGGGAGCTGATGCCACAGGAAATGCTGTTTGAATTAAGTATGCTGCCAATCCTGGGCTTAAAAGGCTGCTCAAGAACCAGGGACACAGGGACAAATTATATCTCCAAAATCATTCTGCAGGGAGAATCAGGATGATCTCGTCTGCAGCAATTAGGAAAACTTGCTCATTTTTGTACTTCGCTCTCCAGTCACAACACAGGCTGTGATGCCAATGGTAAAATTGAGCCATGATGCATCCATGGCATACAACAGCCTCGTTACAAGCCTGTTGCAGCACCCTGTCTTGGGCAAGGCAAAAGCTCTGTGACTGTGGCAAGGTGTGTCTCACAAGAGAAAGATGACTACTCATGCTGCGCAGTGCACCAACACAGCCCTATCACAGATGCACAGGGAGGATGACGTGGTTTAGAAATGCTTTGAACTGATCTCTAAGCAAAAGCAAACCTTTTACAGAGCATTCACAAGGAAAAAAAGTGTATATTTAACTGAGTGGGTGAAGAGCAAACCCCTCCCTCCTCCCTGCCTGCCCCCCTGTCCAAGCGCAGACCTGTTCTCTGGGATGCAGGAAGGTCACTGGTTGCAGGCAGAGTACCTGTTGGTCCAGTAGGTAATGCATAAGCCACAGAAGTTGCTGGAGGTCCTGGCCTGCCATGCTGAAAGGATGTGCCAGAAGGAGGAACAGGGAAGGAAGAGGCGGGATTCAGGCTCGCTGGGGAGGGTTGAGGGTGCCCGGGGTACAACGGGGAGGGCATGGAGTGGGCAGGGGCAGAGGGCAGGTAGGAAGGGGCGGTGTTAGGGGCAGGGCTGGGGTAAGAGGCTGAAGCAGGGACAGCAATAGGCTGCTGAGGCTGATAGAGAGCTGGTCCCCCTGTTCCAGAGGAGTACTGCTGTGTGGCCTGATACGCTACAAACAGGGAGAAAAAACAGTCAGTCAGTTCATAACAGAGCAGCAGCTTTCATCTGCCTCTGCTTCCTTCTTCACCTGACTCCCCTCTCTTCCTGTCCCAACCTGACCCCCCAAACCACTTACCTGCCCAGCCAAATCCTGGCTCCCACGACTCTGCCTGTGCTTGTAGGACTGCTCAAATCCCCACCCTGTCACTGGGAGCAGAGAGGCACAGAGAGGATGACCTTGGCTCAAAGGACTCCTGCTTTCCCACACACACTCCCAGCCCAGAGCCACCATGCTGTTTGGGGTGGGGCTGGGACACACAGACACTGCTGTGTTTTGGATCACTGCAATCCTCACAGGAGCTCTCAGAGAAGGGAAAGCCCAGGCCAAGGAAATGAACACAGATTCTGGAAGGGAATGTAAGCTCACAGCCTTTCACTGTGGGCCCTGCAGCTTAATTTCACTGCTTCTGCCCATCTATGGCCCTTTTTCCTCCCTTGCACCAGTACTTTCAGTATTGCTTTGAGTGTGTCAGAGCTCTGCCCCCTTCTTCACTCACCTCTACTACTGCCCTCATTTCCTCATCCCCTTTCCCATCTCCACAGAGCCCAAATGAGAAATGGATGGCCCAGCTGCACACAGTTGAACTGTGTCCCTCTTAACCAAGCCTGTGCTGCTTTCCCAGGACTCAGATTTAGGAGTTTGTGACCCTAGCACAACCTTGAGCAGGGCCAGCTGAGGAGTGAGTCTGAGAGCTGTGGGTAGAAACCTCAGCACAGGAGGAATGTTTGGCAGAGGGTGTCTGATGTCTGGACCCCACCAAGAAATGACAACCCTTTCACCTCACCTTTCTCCCCACCCCACAAGTAATGTGGGACTGGCTTGGTCTGAACACTCCCAACCACGAGGAGGGGACTGGTTATCCCTGAGTTAATGCTGGCTCACCTGGGTGGGAGGGAGAGGGGGAAGCTGCTGCTACTCACTCTGAGGGTATGCTGGCCGTGTTCCTGCCTGCGAGTACATGCTGTAGTTGGAAGATGTGGCTTGCTGTGGTGGCATGCTGGGGCCAATGCCACCTGGCATAATAAACCCTGGAGGAGGTGGGTTGTCCCCCTGTAAAAAAAAAGATTCCAGGAAAAATGGTTGGGAGAGACAGGATTTTTCAGTAACGGTAATGCATTCCTAAAGCATAACTGCAGCAAAATGATCAGTTCACATTTCAAGGCCTGAAACCACATTCCCTGGAAGAAGGGAATCACCAGCACAGGGGAAAATGCTTCCAACCACCCCAGAGCCTCAGGGCACCCAGCACAGGACTGAAAGTACAGTTGGATGTGCAGTGACTTCAGCAGCAAGCAGAGCAACACACACCTTCCTGCACAAGGAAGAGCTCCCTGCCAGTGCTGCCTTGTGTTCAGGCAGCCCCAGAGTGCCCTGCCATCTTTCAACTAAATTTAAATGCTAACTCTGAAGCTTCTAATCTCCATGGAAAAGGGGAATGGAAAAATGGTACTTCAAATATTGCAGTGTGGGGCAAGGGTTGGGGAGGCTCAAGTCACACTGAGCTCTCACTCAAGGCTTTCCAGTGCTGCTCATCTAGGCACTGGTGAAAAAAGAGTAACAAGATGCAGAGGAGTAAAACCAGAGCATACATGGAAGCTGCTCCTCCCATCTATCTGTATCAGACTGTGCCAAGCACACAGACTACACCAGGGGACATATTAGGGTGGAGCAGAGGCTCAGAGAGGAATAATGAAGGTTATACCTGTGTGTCAGAGGGACAGCCTGCAGGAGGATGGCTGGGAAGGGCAGTAGGAGTTTTGTTACTCCAGGTAGTGACAGTAGGGGCAATTCTAACCTGAATTGAACAAAGAAATACCAATCATGGAAAACAAAACAATAAAAATCTAAAGGGTTTCACAAAACAAGATGCAAAGGAGTGAACGCAAGAAGGTTTGCATGCTGGCACTTGTAACAGCCATAAAATCTCAGAGGAAGAAGGAAATTGCATTCAAGACAGACAAAAATCAGTGTGCACTGGAGCCAAAGTGAATTGCAGAGTGAAGACGAAGCACAGTGGAGTTGCAGCTGCAATAGGCTGTGGAGCAAGTGCAGTGTTATGTGTGCCAGTCAGCCAGGTCTCCATCTTTCATCACATTTCCTACTGCAGAAGGCACCCCCACCATTAGTCCATGGCAGCGAGCATCACTAACCACAGCTGCAAGCCCCAGGTTCCATGTTAAATTCAAACATATGCCTCATACAAAATAAGTCTGTTTAAATTGAGCTTCAGGTGAATTAAAAAAGGTTAAAATATAATTTAAAAAGGTTAAAATCTGATACTCAGCTCTTACACATGCACAAATACACATCTTAATGGGAATTGCTTCCCAGCCAATCTCCCATAGTTCCTGTCCTCTATCTTCCTTCTTTGCCACTCCAAACAGCTTCAATTCCATACAACCACTTCTACCTTTCTGATCTGGACAGAAATCAAGGACTTCCTGTGCCTGTGGCATTCCTGAGCAAGGAGTGGGTGTGCTGCCCAGCAGCAGGACGCATGGCTGGGGTTCAGGAGCATAGGCAGAGGGAAAGCTGTGACCCTGCAGCCCTGGCTGGCTCAGCTGGCTTCAATCTATGTCTCTAACCCCACACAGTGCTAGGCTAATGGTGCAGTCAGCTGCAGAAAAGCCACTGCTAATGCCTGCATAACTCATCACTGGAGTCATCTAAAAGACTTATCCACCCCCTTTCATGCCTGGTTTATTCAGATGAAAAAGAGGGTTCAACAAAACTATGCTGAAAGGAATCCAAGTGTTAAGTACGTGTTCCTATTTGGGACAGCAGTTAAACAAAGGCTGCCTCAAGCTTGAACAAGTCCTTTATACACAGTTTCTTAAAAGGAAGTCAAACAAAGCAAGTATCCTAAGACTCAAATATGTCATTTCTCTCCATTCTGGTTCATCAGCTGGGAACGTGACTGACACCTGTCCCATTCAAGCCCTTCCTGCTGAGAATAAATTCCCTGAAAAGCCAGGAACATAGTGGGTTGTAACTTGCAGTGAACCCATGGGGTTGTGATACACCCAGCCTTTAATTAATGAGCAGGGCTGGCTGAAATAATAGCTTG
Source organism: Entomyzon cyanotis (assembly GCA_024500445.1). Taxonomy (NCBI): domain Eukaryota; kingdom Metazoa; phylum Chordata; class Aves; order Passeriformes; family Meliphagidae; genus Entomyzon; species Entomyzon cyanotis. Next base: position 47,519,813 of record JAKEPQ010001009.1, on the reverse strand, counting down.
AGGCATTCTGGAAACAGTGGGAGAAAGAGGGAACTGTGGTTTAAAACAAAGCATTGCTCAGATCTCAGTATGTAGAGGAGAGCTGCGATTCTCCAGAGCCAAATGGGAAACACACAGCTTTGCTTCTCAAGGCAACTCATTGGTTACAAGGAGGAAGGCCAGAGACACAAACAGCAGAGCAGAGTTAATTATTAATGATGATGCATTTAATATCATATGCAATAGGGTTGGCAAGGTAAATCCTGGATGAAGGCTTTCTGAAATCTAGCTTGCTAACACCCTGGAGAGAAGGCAGAGGCACACACTACTGCTGACATCGAGAATGCCCAACTCCCCCCCAGCCTTTTATCCCTTCTTTCTTCCTGCCCTGTTTTTTCTGGTATGCAATGCTTGAGGGCAGCACAGAGAGAAAGAGATACCTCTGCTTGTGCCAGTCTCCTCTGTGTGAGAACATCCACAGCCCTAACACAGCTCTGCTCTCAGAAAAGCCCAGCCCAGAGCACCTTTAGAGCAGGGCCAAATGAGCTGCAGTGCTGTGCTGGTGGATTACAGAGTTGGCAGTGCTCTCTAAGCACACACAGCTAGGGCTGCCCAACACACCACACTGCCCTGATAGCCAGTGTGTTCTGTTGCAGTGTCATCCTCAGGTTAGAGGTAAAACCAGGGAATTTGCCTCCCCCATTTCTCCTCTTCCTCCCTGCACATCTCCCTCATTAGTCTCATACTCACCAGGTCTTGTAGCAGAGCTCACTCTCAGCCTCCCCACTGGCCATGCCCCCTTAAACCCAGCTGGGAAGGTGTTTTCACAGCAGGCTGTACCCACAGCTGCTGAAATGTGCCCTCAGCTTGCTATTGCCACTGCTCAGCAACTTCTGCAGCCAACAAAGGAGCTGGGGGCAGGAATAATCAGCCCTAGATGAGGCTAGTGAGCAACATGAGCAAGCCCCAAGGCCTGCAGGGATAGGACAACATCAGGGATTGTGAGAGGAAGCACAGAGAACTCCTGCAGTACTCTCCCACACAGTTGTTCTTGACACAGAAGCACATTCTCAAACAAAGGGGAAAAAGACCTAATCTTCAGAAGCAGGCTACTTGATAAGATGTTTAAAGGATGTTTCCAGATGAGGAGTAAAGGAGGCATCTGTACTGACTGAAAGGAAGCACCAGTGACCTTCACCACAAGGCTGTCAGCAGAGGTTTGTCACACAGCCTCAGATCAAGGGAAAGGAAAAAAAATTATTACATCCATCACTCTCCAGAACTCAAGCACCATGTACCCTTTTTTACTGCCAAAGCCCATTTACCTGCTGATAATACTGCTGGGCTGGAGCCTGGGGCGCCTGCATCCGTCCAGCCACAGGGCCAGCTCGTCCTTTGGCCATGGGCTCTCTCTCATATGGCCCCTTGAGGCTGTCCTGTCCCACTGGGAGCTCCCCTTGGGCTCGGCAAAGCCTGTCCCGTAGCTGCACGATGTTTGGCTGCAATCAGAAAAGGGCAGTGAAGGGAGGTGAACTGCAGTGCCTGGAATCGCACCAAGAGGCTGAGTGGCCAACCACTGATGAGCTCTCTCAGAAGCTTGCTATGTTTTATTTCACTGGAATAAGTCTTTTCTACATGAGACATGGGGGCATTGGAAGTGTCTTAATGTGTGTCTGCCTCATTCCCAAACCAGCCTGTCTCCAAATACCAGCTGATGGAACATGAGAAGTCAGAAGAAAACAACCAAATGTTAATGTCATTTCATTTGTAGTGTCTGGCTCACAGAAGGGACACGCTTTGGCAGTCACTGGCTGCACGGACAAGGGTGTGAAACCAAGAGGGAAGCAGAAGTCTGTGCATGCCTGCCAGCTCAGCAAGGCCAGAGCAGGGTGAGGGGAACAGCCTGGCTGTCACATCCTGAGGTGCATGTCAAGGGGCAGTCCTAATACTGAACTGCACTGTGAAGAGACCTTTGCTTGAAGCACACCTGCTCACAGAGAGAGAAAGCGAGAGAGCAAAGCCTGAAGGCACCATACCTGGTTGGTGTTGGCAGGGAGGAAGGTCAGTGCTGCAGCCAGGCTTCCCTGAGCAGCCAGGAGGTTGGCATACTGGCTCATCTTCTCAGCCAAAAGGGCCCCCACAGCATTTGGGTCCACAGCCTGCGTGAGCTGCACGGCTTTGCGCAGGATTACGACCTTCTCTATTAAATCCTGAAAGATCAGGAGAGAAAAAAACCCACCCACAAGTGAGAACAACAAAGTGAAGTAGGCCCTGGCCAAGGACTGTCATGGAGGATCCCTCTCACCCAATTGGAAACCCAAGCCAAGTGCAGGTTTCCTGAACAGCCACAGCTGCACCAAAGGCACTCCCAGAAGACAGAACAGCAACCACCCACCAAGCAACTTCTAACAGCAAAGCCAGCAGAGTTCAAAAGAGCTGCTTTTATTAAACAGGATTTCAGGGCCCTATCAGCACTGAGCATGTCCACCAAGTGGAAGCTTTCATAAAATTATCTGGTGACAGCCTGAGAGCAAGCAGAAAACATTACACCTGTCACCACTACTAGTGCTGGGCTGCTGCACATTCATTTACAGTGTTTTAGTAAGTCAGTTCTTATCCATCTTAAAAGGATTAAAAAACCCCCTTGAGAGAGTTGTCCTTAGTTTTCTGGTTGTTACAGCAAAATGATCTTCCTGATATTCACCAGACATACTCTGTATCTTGCCTTCCCTGCACATCCCCAAACACCAGAGCTTGTCTCGGCTGGGTTTCCTTCTAGTCCTAAATTATAGGAACATTTTCTGTTCAGGTTTTCTCATGTTTTTCTTACTGTATTTATACTGAAGGACACTACAAATATTCATTTCCCAAAATTAAATCCCTTTTTAAAATCTTAAGAGATTTCATGGGGGTGTACCACACAAGATTTCAACCATACATAACTAATAAAGATTGTTTTCTAACTGTTTGTTTTTCCCAACAAATGAGCACTTCAAAAAAGGCAAGTAAAAAAAAAAATAAACCAACAGCTTGTTGCCACTATCACAGTAAACAAGCCACCTAATTAGGACTTCACCAATATTTTTCAATTTTACACATCATAGTAAACAAGCTGCCTAATTATGACTTCAACAATATTTTTCAATTTTACTGTCTGAGAGGCCAAAGCCATGCACTCAAAATGCAAATTCTAACTGAAGGTAAATCTGTAAATAAAATCCTCAAAATCAAATAATTTTGATAATTCAAAACTGGAGTGAGTTAATAACACGAAGCAAAACTCATATACACGTCAGTTCATTCAATTAACTACACAAGAATCTCACAGCACTGTCAAACTGGTCTTTTGAAGGTCTTAAACAGATGGGAGAAACTCAGATTGTACTATAAAATAAATTATTACATAATTGCTTCATTCTACTTATCAGTCCTATTCCTGCAAGATATCTGCTATAAGCAATGTATTTACTGCTGGAAACCAAGCATTGTATGTGTAAACCCCTAGAGAAAACTCTCACAAGAACCTTCCTACAGTTGTCTCTCTGGATTTAAATCTAATTCTTTAGATTTCTTCTCCTGAACTTCCAAAAGCAGAAAAGTCCAAGTATTTCCTAACTGCAAAAGATGCAAGCACTGAAAGACCCTTCTTTACCAAAACACTAAGCACTACAATTTTTTACACAAGAAGTGTATAGTACCACCACCCAAAGAACAAGGCAAACACAAGGGCCACTGTATTTCACAACACATTTTCCAGTGTCATATTTATGAATTATTTTTCCAGAAAGGAAAGGCTTGCATTCTGATGTACATCAGACAGCAAAGCTCTACACTAGATAATTTGATTTAAGAGCCAAATGACTGCAGCATGTTATTTCCAACATCTTTCTTAAAAGAATCACCAACCTGAAGGGACAAGGGGCTGTTTCCATCCTGAACTTTGGTCCAACAAGCAACAAGTTTATCCACGTTGCCAGCACAAATGTAACAGAGGCAAGCTTGTGTCTGCAGAATGCTGTCCCCCTCATTCTCCAGCCTGCTACCCAGGAGATCTAGATAAAATATGAACAAAGATGCTGGTGAATCACTCTGGTTATCCCTCCCCACCACTGCTGAAGCTGGGGAAGCAACTGGCCGAGAAACAGCAAGCAAAGCTGTGATGCTGCTCTGCAGTTTTCCAGTCTGTGAAGTGTCCTTACCACAGAGGGCTGTAAACTCATCTGGCCTGGCGTAAGTGAGCACAGCAGCCAAAGCCTCTCTCCAATTCTGCAGGTCACAAGACTGCACAATCTCTTTCCAGTTCTTCGTTACAACTGCAGTGATGAGCTAGACCAGGAGAGTGACCACAGTTAGGATCTTGGTAGGATTTCCTCTGTATAATAGACAGGATAATTTGGATCTGGTCAAGTGTACTCATCCCCACTGTTTCCAGGGTCACAGCAAGTACTGCACTGAAGTTCAACCACTGCACAAGAGCACATTTTACTAAAAAAGGAGTTCAGTGAAAAAAATCACAAAACAAGCTCAGAGAACATGCAGAAGCCAATTATTCTTGCTACAAAATGTACAAGAAAACAATACATGAATCTCCACAAGCTGGGATTGTTGCAAATGGTCTTCAGCACTATTTTTGCAGACAAAGATAATGTATCAAGTATTTAGCTACAAGTCTTCTAAACAATGTCCAGGGACAGGTAAGAATTTTGTTTGTTAAACTGTTTCCTTCAGCCTTAAGCTCTTGGTCTCAAGCTGATCAGTGAGGGGCAATTGAAAAGGCTGCATAAAGGCACCAGAAAGCTGGCAGCAGTATCAGCCTCAGCTGGCTGTAGTATGCCTACCCTCCACTCACCTACCCAGGCTGCCTCTGTACAGCCCTCAGAATGAAATCCCAGTTTCTTCCTTTTCAAACTCTGCCTCCAGTTACTTTGCTTTAAACAAAAGAAAGACTTGGCAGCTGTGCTGCTCTTCAGTGAGCAAAGCCCTTCTCCTGCCAAGACTTTGAGCTCAGAAACAGCTGAACAAGCAGTATGTGTGCATTTTGGGACCAGAAAAGAAAAAACACACCTGAACAACAAATGCAACATCCTAACAACAAGGTCAACACTTGCTTGTTAGCACAGACACAGATAATTGGTCAGCTCTTAATAAAAAACTTTTCCCAAAGGATGAACTACAGTGAAGAAATTCCTCTAAAAGCTGCCCTCCTTGCTAAATTCTTTTAAAGCCACTTCTCCTGTTTCAACCTCCTGTCACTACTCTCTCATATTGGTAGTAAAAAAGAAAGATTTGCACAAGCAGCAGCAGCAACCCCCAGCCATGCAAAAAGCTGAAAATCACATTAACCAGCTGGCCACAACATGCTATCTCCTAGACAAAGGGTGATTAATCTACCCTGAGCATACTTTGCTCTCTCTTCTGTGTATGCAGTGAAACAAAGCATCAGCAAAATCTGTGATCACGGGCAGAAATCAACATAATGCTGCTGGCCCTGAGCATGGGTAATGTGAGCAAAATGTGACAGAATAGCAGACTGAAATGTGCCCTGGTCAAGGTATTTGTCTTTACTGAGAATCTATTAGTGTAGATGCAACTCAGAGATACTGGAGATGAGACGAAGAATACTCTTGCATTCTTCTGTACTGATATTCAGGTAGTGTGCCTCTTCTCCCCTCATCAATGCATTAAAAAAGTAACAGAAATCCTTCTGCTCTGAGATCTTACCAACTTGAATACTTACTAACATCTGCCAGAAATAAACCTATGAAATGGCAAGGAAACTTCTAAGGCGAAAAAGGGAGTTGTCAAAGACATACAAGCGTGTTAGGTCTGACCTGACGAGACATACCCTGGTAATTTTGCTCTGCATCTTGGCAAAGTACTTCTCCTGTGTCCGGGAGAGCAGCTCCTGCCCGCCGGCAATGGCCAGGATGATGGCGTCAGCCATGCGGTTGTCATGCAGGCACAGATCCACGGCGCTTTCAAAGTTCCCCGTCAGCAGAGCCTGCGTGATCAACCCATCCACATCTGCAACGAGACACGAGTGCACTCCAAACACTGCCACAACAGCCACTGAGACATGCAGCAGCAGGTGACACTGCCTGACTGCACAATGCTGGCACAGTTGTCTGCAAACCAGCCTGCTCCCTGCCAGGTACTTACAGGGGTGCTCATGTTCACCTCCAGCCTCAAACACACACACACAGGCACAGCCACGCCACAGGGGCACTTGTGGCAGAGCAAGTTCCTAGAGGTCTAAATGGCCTCTGAAACAACTACCTGAATAGTGCCATAAAAAGTCAAACCTCAACAGGGGTCAGTGGCTTCTCTGTTACTCAAGATCCCCTGGGAGTTTCTGTACAAACAGAACTTCATGCCTGACCAAGCATGTCTTCTTTTATATCAGAAATCACTTAAAGCAGCTGCATGTCAGCAATAGGGTACACAAGTGCTGTATAACTTCCTTCCTTCCTTAAGAGTTGTATTTTCAAGTGCCTTGAGTTTGCGTGAGAATGAAGTTAGAGGCAATTACAATCCTTCACAACCTGTGCAGAATTTGCCTTCTCAATGAACACCAGCATCAACATCAGTGTTTATAAATATCAGTACACACAATGAAATAAGTATCAATGGTTTTTTGTACCTCCACTAACAGAAATGTTAAATGTTGTCTTTGCAGATCCAAAATCTTCAGTTTCTTTTTTATGATCCTTCAGCGTCTAAGAGAAAGGAAAAGCATAATTTTTGAGAATATGTAAACACTTAGAAAATACACACATTTTAAAACCACACGGCTCTTGCACTGCAAATTAAATTTAGAACTCCGGATTACCAGTCACCTCAGAGATCATTAACTTAGAAGGGAAAGTCATCCCTGTGTGCCAGTTTGGGCAGATGTAAAGTTACTTTTCTGCACAGTAGCCAGTATGGGGCTGTGTGATTTGTCCTGAAAACTGTGTTGATAATACAGACATGTTTTTGCTTTTGCTGAGCAGCACTTGCTGCATCAAGGCCTTTTCTGCTTCTCATACTGCACCTCCAGTGAGGAGGTGGGGAGTGCATGGGAAGCCGGGATGAGACACCACCAGGACAGCTGAACCCAAACTGACGCAAGGGATATTCCAGGCCTGATGACCTCATGCTCAGCATAATATAAAGCTAGAGGAAGAAGAAAGAGGGGGATTATTTGGAGTGATGGCATTTCTCTTCCCAAGTCACTGTTACATGTGATGGAGCCCAGCTTTCCTGGAGGTGAACACCTACCCGCCCACAGGAAGTAGTTAATTCCTTCCTCGTTTTGCTTTGCTTTACCAATTAAACTCCCTTTATCTCACAAGTACCAGCAGCCAGACACCTGGATCCTGGGTATGACTTGCACGTACACTTCTGTGCCCATACACACACAACCCCCTCTAAGCAAAGCTACAGCTACAACCAGATAATCAGAAACCTCTCCCTTACCTTCTATTTCAACTTGAACCCCTACCAAGAAGTCTACCTAGGTTCCACTCTGCTCCACTTCGAATTTCAGCTCATCCTTGAAACCCTCTGCACTAGGCATACACCCTAGTTTAATTAAGCAAATTACACATGCTTAATTTTCAACACAGAAGTCCAGCCTGCACCACACGTAAGCACTGTGCACTCAGCACCAGGAATGCTCAGTGGACAGAAGCTGCTTTTTTTATAAAGCTCCCCCAGGAGTTAAGACAGAGACCATTTTGTGCAAGTACTTGGATTTTGGGATTTCAAACAAAACCTTTCAATAATAAAATAGTATCAAGAGGGAAGTCTCTCTCCACCATCAGTTTTCACAGCACAGTCTAAGCAGAGTGCAGAACCTGACCCACAAACTGCCTCCTCTGTCACGAGCCATTGCTCCAGTACATGAAGGGAGTTCAGGAACACCCTGCTCGTTCAGCTAAATTGAAGGACACAGTAGACCAAAACCAGGCATTTGGATGGAGACGCAAGTCTGAAACAAGCTTTATGTTTTCAGTCCTGAAAAGGACACACCGTCTGGAAAGTTATTTTGTTGCCAGAAAACACAGGATGTGTGTTTGGTATCGGTTGAGAGCATGTTGTGACTATCACAGGAATAATGTGCCCATCCAGTTACTTTATGTATGTGACAGCACACCCTGATGCATCATCAGTGGCTTCAGGCCAGGCTCACAAATATTTAGGTAGGCTAAGGTCATGTTTGGCTGCGAATTCTCTCCTAGAAGAGACATTTGTTATGAGACACCCAATATCTTCATGACTGCATGCAGTAAAACCCTTACAGTGAGATACACATCTGCCACTACAGAGCCCAAAGAATTAACAAGCAACCAAGCACCTAACCCAAGGAGAACATTCTGGTTTTAGTGCCCTTAACAGGCTATTTGTTATGTGAAGTGCACCACCCCAACATGCAAGAGGGTTAAACCACTGTCCCCATCTCCACAGAAAGCTGCAGACAGGCACCAAGCACAGGGGGCAGAGCTAACAGCCCAAATTCTAACCCAAAAGGGAGACTGAGGCAGTGGGGAAGAATGAAGTTGGCCTGTTCATGCAGCAAGTACAGTATTTTCAGTGCTACTGACACCTCACAAGGCAGAGGCTGAGTTCTTAGTGCTAATTATAGACCTGTCCCCATGTTTACAACACAGGGCAGAAAACAATGCTGTTCAAATGGTCAGACGAGAAGAGCAGCTGTAGGATCCTAAATGCTGACACAGTTGAGCACAAACTGCCTGTAATAAACCTGGCTGCCCAAAACAGATGAGAAAAATCTCAAGTAATTAAACAGCAGACCAGTTTTACCATTCTAAATAACTTTTAGTATCTCTGTATGACCTCAGCACTAGAAAAAGCCAACAAAATGAGATGCTGTTAAAAGTAAAGTAAATACAGGGAAGGTCAGCAAGGTTAGTCTAAAGGGCAACAGATACCTCTCCCAAGAACTGCTCCTCTGTAGTCTGGCCTTCATCCCCCTCGTTTGGCACAGATCCATCAGATTCTGCAGGAGCCTTCAGCAGAGAGAAGATGCCATAAAAATCCACCAGCAAAAGAGGCAGAAATACTTTGCACTGCAGAGTATAGTCACCTTCCCACCAAACAGTTAGAACCACACTGAAAATCACAGAAATGCATTGGCAATATATCCTTGAGCATCACAAACGTGGCAGAGGCCCTGTTTCCTTGTTCTTTGCCATTACACAGTACCTTGTGCTGTTTTTCTCTTAGCTGCCTCAAAACATGCAACAAAAGCTTTCTTCCCCATTAGGCATGTACAGATGACATCTGAACTGTCTGTGGCACAAAAGCAATGCAGTCCTGCTGTAGACTCAGGCCACTGCAATTACAACAGGCCTGTTCTAATTGCAGAATTACAGCAGAACTGTAGTTACCCCTCTTGCAGGAAAAGTTATAGGACCACACTCTCAGCCCTGCTTTTTTACAAGCCTGATGAAGGTGCTGCTCTTGAAATCAGGTGCCAGGCAGCAAGGCTCTGCCCTACCTCACATGCAGCACATGAAGTGTCACAGTGGGCAAGGCACAGACAGCAGCAAGGAAAGCTGGAGGGGCACCAATGAGACCCTGAATTGAAACCTGTGATGAGAGACCTTCATTGGAAAAAGAGGGGAACACCTGAGTGGAAAAAAAAGTGGCTGTTTTTGTTGGTTTTTTTTTTTTAAATAAGTACCTTCATCCTGCTGAATGTAGGAACTTGCCACATGCTGCATTATTTGTGACTTACTCTGGGACATATATCAAGCGGAAAGAAAAACTATTCTTACTTTGCAAATTCCATGGCATTAAAAAACTAAACACAGAGTTAGCTGAAAGAGTTAGTAAGCATACATGTGTTTGCTTACCTCTCCCAAGACACCATCTGCAAGACCTTCTTTATTCAGAGCAGATGTGATCTAGAAAATAATGAAGATTTAAGCAGGAGGCACCAAATTATCAGATTGCAAAACTGGCACATGTAGCTACTATGTTGTGTAAACAACAGTTTAAATGAAATGAAACATTTCAACATAAAACTAAAGCCATTTCCTTTTCCAGTCTGGTGATGGATTTACTGCTAAGATCCCTGCACCCCAAGCTCTGATGGAAACAGCCACCCTATACCTTTAAACTTTAACTTGTAAACTTGAGGGCCTCAAACCCCACTAGAGCTGCTGGAAACCACAAAAATAAAAGCAGTATCACAGTGTGAAGGACAAAACCCTCCATCTGCTCTGGTCAGGGAAAATAAAGCAGTGACAATCCTTGTGGAACACGGAGTCTGTCAGGAAGCTGTGGTTTCGCCACATCAAGGCACATGGACTAGGATTTTCCAAGGTAGAAAAGAGTTAAAATGCCCAGCTTCTACTGCTTTGCAAAGCAAATCATGACTCCTGATTAAATTAGTGCTCTCAAAACCAGCAATTTTATGTATAGAGTTTCTATATTATTTTGCATCAGGGAGCCTGGGTTTCACATTGCTCCTAAAATTATCTACTGCTTTCAGTATTGCAGGCTTTATTTTACCCTTGTAGGCTGGTTTGTGTAAAAAGCTGAGCTCAAACTGCTGGAGACAGTCTTCTCTTTCTTTTTTAATCATTGGTTTACAATAAAAATGAGAAATCCAGGGCTTGGCTTGCATGAGAATCACAGGTTTTAAGAATACAACCCACCCCTCAATGTTCTTAACAGCTTATTACAAGAAGCTGAAATTTGTGACCCCTGCTTTACTTTCCTAATGCTACCACAATAGTAAGAAAACCAAGTTGTGATTTAGTGAGTTTATCATCTGGGTATCACAAACATTTATATGAGTGGTATTGTGCTGTTTCTCAACACTGAAAAAAGCATGGACTCAATTTCTACGTGGAATGCTTTTAGAAAACAGCTCCATAAAAACAGGGCCTTGTAGCCCCTCTTAAGTGTTTCACAAATGCTGAAAAAATGGGGTAGGCCCAGCATTCCAGGCCACCCAGCTCTGCTGTGCCCATTTTCCCAGCTTCTCCTCATGCACAGGGCATATAAAAATGAGAGCAACTGCAGCAGTGGGCTTTAACCTCATGAGGCCACTCTGCAGAACCTCTACTACATTTCAACTGGATTTTCTACTTGAGAGCTGCTTTTCAAAAACAGGATTACCCTTGCTGTGCTTGCCTTTGCAAAAATATTTAGAAGCTAAGGACAAACTGTTATCAATTTTGCTTTTCCAAATGTAACCACATTTGACCTTTAGGGCTTTTTTTTTCCCCCAAAAATTAATGGTGTCTCCTGTTACCAACAGGTAAGGCTTTATAAGCCTTATCTACTGGTAACAGTCTCCCACAAACAAATCAGATTATTCCAGGTTTCCCTAGTTAATGATACCCTGAAAACTGCTTGCATGTTCTTCAACCAGAAAGCCTAAAAGCAGATCCTATTCCATGATCCTAGAGTGGAAGGATGTCACATAGCAAAGTTACATGAATAGCCCGAATCAATAAATATCAAAGCTTCTTGATGGGTGAGAATTTCACATCAACAATGGACAGCAAGATGATCTGAAACCTGTAGCCTGCTCTGACACTTCCATTGAACATCCATATTGCAAGAGACACACCTAATGAAAAAACCCAACAGAGCAAACTGTTTTCTGTAAGAATTCTGAAATTACTCAACAGTTATTTATCTCACATATCACACATTTACCTTCTTCCTCAGATCATCCTTCTTGTATCCTAAGAGTTCAAGGTACTTAACACGTGAATCTTCTTCGAAGTTCACCTTTAAAAAGTTAAAAGAATATATTGCAATTTACCATTCTTCATTTTCTCCCTCACTGGCACAAATGGCAATTTACCATTTTTCATTTTCTCCCTCACAGTGAGATTTAGTGACTGAGTAGACTGAATGTAATAAAGAGAACTGCAAAAGCCTTCAGTGACTTGGGCACCTGAGCAGGTGGGCAAAGCGTCCATCTGGTTATCGTAGGTGAGCAATCTGTTTATCTTCTTCACTTAGAAACCTCTAAATGCTCAGAGTAAGCAGTGAAAAGCACATCTAAAACTATCCCAAAGCTTTAATCCTCCTCACCAGCTCCCTGTACAAATATGTGCTGATGGGGGATATCAAAGACCATGGAATACCTTCACCCACACCTTTGCTTTGCCATGACTTCACACAAACTCCACAAACACCCCTGGCCCTGAGGACCCTCCCTCTTCTGGTGGGCCCCCTCCAGTGACATGGCTTAGGGACACTATTCCCACACCCTGCAGCTTTTGGTTCCCAGCATGTCTTCTGCTAAATGTGCAGAAGGAGCCACAGCCTGGCTTTCCCAGTCAGTGTGGAACTCCTGAAGAGCTGTGACCCTGTTACCTTTAGGAAGGCCCACACATTCCTCTCAAAGTCAGCCAGGGCCATGTCGATTTTCTTCTGGCAGTAGCTGACAAAGCCCTCAGACTGCACAGCCTCCTGCAGCTGGTTTGAGCGGGCCAGGAACTCCTTCTCTGTGACAACCTGGCTCACGTAGACATGGGGATGCTGCTGCTGCTGCTCCATGCCAGGCTGCTGCGGAGACTTGGAATTCTCAAACGTCACCAGCTTGCCTCCAAACTGCAATTGAAGGACACATAGAGTATACAAAAATATAAGTATACAGGGGAGCATGTGTGAAAATGTATTTTATATAACATATATATGCTAATTGTCCAATAACTGAACACTCCAGACATCTACTCACTGATTTGTTGCCCCCTGCCCCAATATTTCTATGCATGTAAGGAGCTTGTTGGGTAAGTAGGTTCACATTTAATAAGATTTATAAGCACAGCCATTCCTGTGCCTGTTTTTTTCTCTGCAAAAGACAGACCAGAAACTGAGAGCTAGAGATGTGGGTCTATATAGTACCCAGCATCAGTGGAGTATCTCATGATATTGCAGTGCAATTACCAGAGAAACTAATGCATCATTAAGTAAATGCTCAAGCATTACGCCTGCCCTGCTCTTGCCAGGCTGTTTAGCAGTTGAAACCCTACTGACAGATAGGCAGTAAGTTGTGACACCATCTGAAGAGGTAAAATCAACACAAGAACATAATTAGGAGTGGCTTATGATACTATTTCATTCTATAGCTCAAAGTTAATTTACATGGGCCAGTCCACTAAAATCTGTGTTAGAAAAATGCAAAAGGCTAGCCAGGGAAAAGACTGGCATCTGGCTTCTAAAAAAACCCCATGACAAGTAAGGGAATAAACAACATTCTAAAATGACACATCATTCAGTGGCTAGGCAACATCACTTCTCTTTGACAGGAGAAAATTGCATTTAATTTGTGCATCAGATCATGAATAAGCAGACATACAATGCTGAAAATTGAACACTATTCCACCAGAAAAATCAATTTCAAATGGACAGGCTAAAAGCTCCAGAAGATTCCAAATAAATGGACTGTGGGTTTAGAAAATAAGCCAAAGGTGGGGCCAAAGAGCAGATGACTGCAAAAAGCAAAGCTTGCCATCCCCTCAGCTGGCTCCTCTGCAAATCAACCAGCCATGGAGGAACCCAGCCTTGTGTAATTCCTGCTACATTGATCAAAGCTAACCTGAGTATTCTCCACCACACTGACTCACATGAGTGCAGTTTGAAGCTATGAAGTCTCAGATACTTGCCCAGTTTGGTCTCATTCCCCCCAATGCATATTTGTTAACTCCAAAGCAAGCACTGCACAAAAGTAAAAGTGAAGCCCTAGTGCCAAAACACAAACAAATGAATGGCAATGTTTCTTTTTCCCAAGCATTTTGGTCAGGCTTTTGCTGTCCCCAGTGCCTGTCTGGAAGCTGCCCAGAGCATCTCCCACTGTGATGACAAACAGGAAGTTCTCCCAAGGTGGAGCACCACACTCAACTCCCCCTTTCCTGAGGAGCTTAGCAGGTGCCAGTGCTATCTCCCTACCTGCCTGGCCAACCCTGCCCATCCCTGCCTCCTCCTTACCGAGAAGGATGCTCCCATGGGTCGCCGGATCCACTTGGGTGGCTTCTTCAGGGGCAACACCACACTCTGTGGGGCAGTCTGCTGGGGAAGCTGCAGGGGAGGCAGGGGCTGGCCCGTGCCAAAGGGATCGAGGTTCCCAAATGATGAGGAGAGCTTTGATAACACAAGGGGGAAAAAAACAGAAATGACATTTCTCTAATGAACTAAACATTTATTTGTACTGAAGTGGTACTCCTGCAAGTAGGGCTGCAGACAACCACTGAAGACCTCCCGTATTTTGTTCCCCCTTATTCTTAGCTGAAAAATTTTCACCACCTGGTCAACTTGCTTCTGCCTCAAGCCATCGGTGCTGCCGCCCATGATGGAGTAGACGCTGATGCGCCCATCGAAGGAAGCTGCAGACAGGACAGCAGGGTTCCTGGGACACCACTGGATATCAAAGCACCACTGTGTGTTTGTGGGCAGCTCATACAGCACCTGCAGAGCAAAACCAAGCCAAACAAATCAGAGCTTTCATGGAGCACCGTGTCCAATAGCAGCAATTCTCCTGTCTGCCCTGAGACTGGTCTGCTCTTCTTGCTCCCCAGCAGCCTCCACATCACCATGGGCACATTAATACACATTAACCGTGGGCAAACCCTGACAATCTCCAAACAGCAGATTATCACACATCGCTGCTTCATTTCCTTCTCCTCCCATTAAACCTTCTGTTTAATCCACACAGGACAAATGATGCAGGTGGGCTATGTCTGTGCTATCTCACTGACAACTGCGAACTGTTGACATTCACACTAGCTTATTCAGAGCTGATTTAGGTATCCCCACACACTATATGGAGTAAGTCTGTTTTCTCAGGAAAACTGAAAAAGGTAAAACCTGCACCCTGAGCAGACAGCCTCTTGTGCCCTGGAACAGACAAGCCCCCCTTACAGCAGACATTTAACCATAAACCAGGAGAAACTCAAAGAACAAAATGCTAATTGTCAGCAAAATGCTGTCACCCAGGAAACTGGTTTTTATATTCAATAAAAACATGTAGCATGATTCAACTACATGTAAAAACTTTGTAAAAGCACAGGATCCAGCTCAGATAAATCATTTACTAACGTACAGCTTTTGCACTTTTGGGCCAGTGTCTGAATTTTAGAAATACATCCCACTCCACAATTACTGCCTCCTGGAGCCAAAGAGCCCCCCAGCATGTCTGAAGCCCTTCTCATGGTCTAAAAACCAGGTCTGCATCCTCTTTGAAAGGTATCCCTAGGCCCAGAAGGGTGTGGTGGGAACACATCTGAGTGCCTCTCATTGATCTGCCACTATTACGGCAACCTACAAAATCCCTCCTGTCTGGATAAAGTTCTCACAGAAGGAAAAAGGCAACTGCAACAATGATCCAGCCACACTGGACCCAGAACAAAAGACTAGGAAGCATATACTTAGTTTAAGTGGAGCCATTTCCATCTCTTATAATGAACAGAGGCATCACTACTTGGTAAGAGAGAAGCAGCAAGAACAAATGTGTAATGTTGACAATACCAGGAAGGATATCCTGTACCAACAGAACACGCTCAGAAAACATATATGGCAAATAGGATAGAGAGAAACATCCCACAGAAGCATCATTCCTACGAATGCACACACAGGAACACACACACAAGAACACATGCTTTGCATGTGCCACCTCTGAACAGAGATTTTTGGGGTTTTTTAATGTGGCATGCATACAGTACCTCGCCTGTGTTAGGGTTGGAGCAGAGAATTTTAGCATCCTTCCCACAGCTAAGCAGCAGCTCTGGATCTGCCATACTCCAAGCAATGGCCAATATACCCCTGCATGAAAAGCCACAACCAAAAAAAGTTTAATGTAAATGCAGAATGGTGATAAAATAAAGCATATCTGTAAGTTCAGCATCCCACCTCAAAATGCCCTCTCCACTCCTTCCTCTTACAGGAGGAGGAATTTTTCAATGTTATCAGCCCTTGTTTTGTTGAAACAGATGTTTTCTATTTTCTGCATGAAAAGGTAAAAAGATGTAACCATTGTATCTGAAAATCAAATACAACAGTCATATGGGAGAACCTGGGCATTAGTGTAACAACATGGTTGGTTTGCTTGCAGCGTCACTAATATCCAGTGTGCAAACCCATAGGTAAGGTCAGTGACTATTAAGTTTGTCAGCTTTTTATTAGCAAGAGATTCAAGTCAGCAGAACCCACTGGCTGCAGGTTTGGTAGAAGGCACAACACTGTTCTCTCTCCTTAAATCAAGTGTTGTTAGGGAAAGTTTCACCAACAATGGAAGAGGGACAAGAATTTAACAAAATCACCCACTCTACCCAAAATTAAGGCATTTAGGGGACTGAGGGGCTGGAAAAGTGTGTGAGTCCACATGTGAGGACGTGCCCAGGTGCACCTTCAGTACATTATTCAGGCACAATCAGCTACAACTAACTCTTTGCACCTCAGCTCTCTCAAAACAATTAGAAACAAACTAGTAGCTTCAGCACCATGGTGGAGCCTGTTTCCTTCAAAGTACCAAGCTCCAAAAGGCAACTCTTTCATGGCACAGGGCTGGCTGGTCAGCACACCAGCATACAGCACTGCCTGCTGCTGAAATTGCCACCACCAACCAAGCCTTCCTTCACAGGGAACAGCAGGGAGTGAGATGTAAAAACCATGGAGTCACCACTGCAAACACCATGGAGCACACCATGCCACATAAGACTCGTACCTTGTGTGACTTTCCAAAACACGCAGTGGTGAGGAGGCAAATCTTAGGTCCCACATCTGAATAACAGGCAGCCTGTCGTCCTCTGAGGCCAAAACCATCTGAGTGGCAACTTCAGGGTGCCACGCCAAGCCTGAGCAGTGCATCTGAGGGACGACATTGGGCCAAAGCATCACATAACTAAGCAGCACTAAAGGAAAAACAAAACTAGACCAAATATGTCTCTGTGCATGGAAAAACTGTTGCAAGGGAATTTGCAGCTGTGTTTCTGGGCATTATTTCTGACTGCATTCAGACTGGATATTCTCCTTATTCCTGTGAATGAGGAAACTTGCAGTTAGGTTTCCCAAGGTCCTCTCAGAGAGATTACATTGTGCTTTTTCACAGTCCTATGTTTTAGTGTTAGAAAACTGTAAAGCCCACCATATAAATATTTTCCTTTACTATTTTTATTGATATTTTAATAAAAGCCAACATTAGGCAGAGGTTATTGTCATAAGAACATTGTATCACAGGACTACAATCACACGATGAAGACAGCCTACTGTGCTGCTGTTATGTCAGGCAACAAATACATACAACACTGAGAGTCACACAGTTTATCAAAATAAGAGTGCAGTGACGAAATATGTACAAATATATTACTCTCCACAAGTTGAACAGGCTCTTTTTTACATTTACACTGCCTACAGGGAGGCATGGTGGTTGTAACTACAGGAGGCAATGCCCCTGTAACCTGCTCGACACCACACTCCTCTGTGGCAAAATCAACAAAAATCTTTCTGTGGTAGCCCCAAACAGATCAGTACGGGCTTTCTCAAAACTAACTCATCACTCTGATAGGACACCTGAGTGCCTTGCCTTGCTTCAATCTGCATCTGGCTATTTTAATTTATAATGCTGACAACCCCTCTCTTACAAACATACTCTCAAGAGCAAACTGGGCCAGGCACCAGTATCTCTGTCACAGAAGAAGGTGTGGGGTAAGGATGACCCATCCTTACCCCACACCTCTCTGCCAGCACCCCAGCAGCTGCAGGAGAGAACTCAAACTCACCCTGTTGTTGTGGTCGCTGACTTTGATGATGGGCTCGTTCTTCCTGAGATCCCACACGGTGGCTCGGCCGCTGGGGCTGGCAGATGCCAGGATGTGCTGGACTTGCCTGTTCCATGCAATGCAGCTGATGTCCTCCAGAGGCTGCCACACACACACAACAGCCTGTCACAGCTCTGCCAAACTGAAGACGCAAACCCTGCTATTTGCAGGACTTGCTAAGTGAGAAATCTGCAAGGGGACTGCCCCACGTACTGGGTGTGCTCTGGCTTCCTTTGCACACGTGCTGTAGGGCACAATGCCTGAAAACACTGACTGATAAGCTGCTAGAATTTCTCTGTGAAGTTATTTTCTGCTCTGCAATACTACACATTAGATACAGAAACAAGGCTATGCAAAACTCTCCTCAAGAAAATTACTACACAAAGGTATATCCAGACATATGAACTGCTCTTTTGTCTTGGACTATTAGGTTTTTATTTAGCAAAAAAGGAAAAGTTGGCTTGAAGAAATTCCATGGGATTTTTTTATTCCCCCAATGTTTATTTTTAGACTGAAAGTTAAAAGCAGTATTAACCCAGCCCTTGTTCCCCTATTATTTCTAGCTGTCATTATGCATATGGACTAAAACATATCCCAGCCAAAAAAATTCCTAAAAGACGTAAGTCTTTTACAGGGATGTCTAAGGTGAGCACCCTCTCCAATGCCTACAAGCTCACAGAGTTTAAAAATCTTTAAACTCAAGATTACTTCTCATCCCATTAGCTCACTTTGTCATCTCCAAATTATCATGCAGTAATAAACCCATTTTTTCCGTAACCATGAATTTTCGCACAATTTTGTAACAGCTACAGAAGTATACTTGCATTGAAACAACTCCTTCCCATTCTTCCATTTCCTTCACAAGGCACAAAGCACAAAAGACTATTGTTTTTCCCCATGGATCTTCTTTAAGAGACACAGGCTAAACACTGAACCTTGAGTACAGTAATTAAACTACTCCCTGAAACTCACTAAAGGTAACTGCAAAACCTACTGCCTCATCATCTAACTTCTCAGTAGCTGCTTTTTATCTTCCTCCTATTTTCCTCTGTGTAGCTTCACCATCTTCAGCTATCTGCATGCAGTGAAACAGGCAGAGGAAGACTAAAAGACATGTAATGGTTATGGTACTCAAAAAGGAGTGTAACCTGAGAGACTCAGCTTGTTGCTTGATAAAATGCAACATTTCTCAAAGAAAAAAAAATTGAAAAATCCTGCCACATGAAGACATGACTGGCTTGTGCAGCCAGCTTGTGCAGGTCTGCTGTGGATAAAAAAGAGAGCACATTCAGGGATGCTGCACAGGAAGCAGATCACACCACCCTTGTATGCAGCCACTACCCAAGTTAGACTTCAACAGACTTCCATGCTCCATGCCCTTGAGACTGCTTTAAAACTGCAAATTTCAATCAGCTCTCACTCATCTGCCATACATATTTTTCATGAGTCTGCTCTGCAGAATTTAATAACCACAAATCTGGTACCTGTGTCTTCACTCCTGGTGTCATTGGTGTGGCAAAGTTGTTCAAGTCCCAGATATAGATTTCAGACTCATTAGCACCAGAGGCCACCAGATTAGTCTGTAGGAAACATTAATAGACATTGAGAGTATTTTCAGCATCAGCTTTCCCTGTCTTAGCTTCTGGGGGGTATCAGATCTGCAGCACTCTGAATTTCCCCTATCAGTTCAGGATATAGGAAAAAATACAGGAAAAACAGTGACAGGGCAGAGGAGGAAGCAGTGCTGCAGTTCTGGCCACCACAGAGCTTTGCTCTGGACAGTGTGGCATTCCTGCCCTGCCCACAGTGACTGCAGCCATCCAGAGCAATCCTGCACCTGGGATGCAAAAGTCCAGGCAGGGCAACATGAGCCAAGGTCACCAAGCACCCTTTGGTCACATTTGGTGGCCAATGACAGGCAAGTCCCGAGTTAACAGGCAGAAAGGGAAAGGAAGCGATTCAGACAGGACACAATGAGCACAGCACAGCCTTGCTGGAGGCAAGTGTGCAAGGACAGAAGTGTTATTTAGGAAACAAATCCAAGTGAATTCTTGCACAGCTGGTGGCAACAAGGAAAAACCAACACGCTGTATCTAGCGGGAAATAAATGCTCATTAGTGATGTGGAAAGGATTGTTGATTTTGAGAGCCCTTCTACTAAAGAGGCAACAAGGCTGTGCTCCCTTGCTGTCTCCTCTTTCCAAACAAAAATACTTAGAGGTCTTGAAGATGGATCCTACCCAATCCACAAAGGAGATACCTGAAAACTGATCTCACCAGAAACATGACTGAGAGCATGCAATTACTTTCTGTGTGATAAGAAAAATACTGGCACGATGCACAGAAGCTAAGAGACGAGACTGGCTAAAAACATCCTGAGGACCACCTCTACTTCACATATAACCTGAACTGAAAGGATCCACTAAATTGATGAGGATAAGAAATGAAGCAGACAGCTTAGGTGCTTTCATTCCCCATCCTGAAATGCCAGTAGCAGGACAGGATTTCCCTACTAAATACGAACACACTAAATAGCAAAAATATAGTTCATGCTTTTCAGGGGAGGGGAAGCAACAGAAACACCTGAGGTCACAAGTTAAGACAGGTCACTATTGATGGTATGTTAAGAGGAACAGCAGAAAAACCAACCTGGAACATGTTGACATCAAGTGCTCTCACTGGTCCCGTGTGCTTGTCTTTCTGGGCAATTATTACCTCAGCCTCTCCATCTAGGATTTTGGCTGGGTCATACAGAATGACATTTCCATTTTCACCCCCAGCAATCAGGACCCCAGACACTCTGTCCCCCGAGCTCATGCTGTGAGGGCCCCAGATCAGCTTGTGGTACCTGTAAGACACAGAGGTCCCCACAGTCTTAGAACTGTTCACCACCAGTTCCTCGTAGGTTGATACATCCCATTTTTGCTCATCCCAGCTGAAGTCAGAAAAAAGCACTGCCTGCATTTCTCCCTAAGGATGAGTCTCTGCATTTACAACCACTTCCATCAGAAACACAAGCCCCAGTTCTGCTCATTAACAAGAGACACAACATGCACAACCAATAACCTGCAAACGGATAACATCTCTAATCTCCTGGCTGCAAAATCAGGTAAGTGCTCCCAACTGCAATAGGAGTAATCAAAGAAGGGCTGTGAGCCCATCCAACCACAGCCTGGAGAAAGACCTTTACTATTTGCAAGCAGCTTCATACAGGAGAAGAAAAAGATAAAACTAGAAAAATTCCACATCCTTTTCCATATCTGTGCTTTTGGACGTGCAAGTGTTTTGTCTGCCATACCAGGTACTCAGTAAGTGGCTTACTCACATCACAGACACATGTCTTGGACCACAGCCTATTTTTCAGGCTAAACCATGAGGAATTAAACATACTTCCAGAAATTAAGAGCTTTCATGCTATTGTGTCCATCTGTAAATACCCACATTCCCTTCAACTCAATTAGCTTCCTGCAAAAGTAAAACAGCATTCCTGTGCATTTAACCACGCAAAGAATGAGCACCTTCTACATAAAATGACACAGCCACCTATCAGGTCTCATGCAAGCAGAAAGCACACCCACATTGACTGGAAGGTGGGCAAGGATCTACCTTAGCATTCACTGTTCTATTCTTCATCTCTTTGTTACCTCTTGGAAATCTACAAGTAAGTTCTTTAAATCACAGCAACTTTAGCACAATAAGGTACACAAAGAGCATGTGCTGAGTGAGAAATACCAAAACAGCAGGGGTTAGAGATTACAGGAGGGGTTCACCAAAGAATGATACTACAAATGGAAACTGTTCTGTGATATCAGACAGACCCATTCTTTGGGTATGGTTTTTATGCTTCTGCACCTAACTATGCAAGTTGATGAGAAATTAAGTGACTGACAGGGTCGCCCAGGCATCACCAGCAAGACTGAACAGGATTTAAGATAATCCAAAATGAAGGCAGGAAACAGTGAGGAACAAACCCCAAAAATTAACTGTACAATTACTTTAGTCTTGCCCTTTACTCTTTCCAAGATATAGCACGGTTCTATAAAACCAGTGCAAAACTCTGCTTGGAGGGCAATTAAGGATTTATCTTTCGTGAGTCTAATCACCTGGACCTTTCCATTTGCTGCAAACCAAAATATAGCCTCTCATATATGCACCTATCTAATCTTTAATTAAAAACAAACAAACAAACAACCCTTAACCTCCTTTTTAGTGGATTTTCTGGGGCAAAGTCAAATTGTTGTGTTGCTGGTCAAGGGAGTTACTTTTCAAGGAGCACTGCATCCCAGCTATAAGTAGTGCTTCTAGAAGTTCAGTAAGCAAATAGAAAATCTTGAAAAATCTCGAAAAATCTCAGTCATACTTAAAACAAGGTAGAACAATGAAACTCAGCAATCCAACACTGCATCCTGCTCTGAGCAGGTCAGCAGGACATGTTAACATCAGCTCTGCTCACAGTGCAGGGCATTTAAAAAGGACTGTGGCTGTTTCAGCTCTGCCAGAGAGCTGCTGCAAGTGCTGCTGAGATGGAAATTGGATGCTCTGA
This sequence comes from Entomyzon cyanotis, assembly GCA_024500445.1. Classification (NCBI taxonomy): domain Eukaryota; kingdom Metazoa; phylum Chordata; class Aves; order Passeriformes; family Meliphagidae; genus Entomyzon; species Entomyzon cyanotis. The sequence continues at coordinate 47,497,506 of JAKEPQ010001009.1, read as the reverse complement.
TGCTAACAGTATTTGTCTGGATAAGGACATGGTATGGAACTAAAGCTACGTGGAGGTGTGTAGACAGGAATTGGCTTCCCAGCTGTGGCAACACACGCAACATTACCCAAGTTCATTATGTTACAGAAGCGCCCCTGAAATACCTCGATACAAACAGGGTGAAGCAATATGAGAAGATACTACCACATTTTCACAATTTCACATTTTCTTCTGTTCTCTTGTGAATGCCAGAGACTTCCTGAGATAACGGATCCACATACGTATTCAAAAATTTTCACTTTATGTCAGAGTATGCGCTGCATGCAACCCCTCAGAGTCCAAGCTCACTGCCCCACAATATCCATTGCACTCACTTGCTTTCATTTTTCAGTGCTGAACTTCTGCTTCTCCCCCCAACAACTGCAGGCAAACCACATGAAGTGACCTTTCCACACACACCATGTGTAACAGTTCCACACACATTACTTTTCCCTTACAACACAGCCTACCTGTGTGAGGAGGAGAACGTGGCACAGCTCTTCATATCCAACGAGGGGTCTGCTAAGTCCAACTCAAATATTTCTAGAGAAGCACTTGTACTGAAGGTTGCATCCAGCTGCTGAGCTGATGTACCTGCGAGGAAGCACAGCTGGCAGTGAGAAAGCCACAACACACAAAGCAGTAACTGCAAATGCAGCACAAGAAGGGGAATAAAAACATTATCCTTGCAAGAAGGGCCCTAAGATGGGGTCAGGTTTCTGTTACTTAGATGTAGTCCCACACAAGTCTCCTCCCCATGGTTCCCCCTTTGGGTATTTCTTAATGAGCAAGAAAAGCTTTGGGCAAGTACCTCTCCCTGATGATGCACAGAACATGATTAATGTCACAAAGGAGCCACAAGTGACTGGCACTTTGGATTGCTGTCACCTTCCTCTGGCAGAAAGAGGAGGATGTATGCTGTCACTTGCAGAACGCAAAGCATGTTTTTATCAGCACAACCAGAGAACTCCACTGAAGGCACCACAACATATACCCCTCTCCAGCCCTCAGGGCACAGAGTAACTCCTACAAGTTTCAATAATGGCCCCTTCATGGCAGCCACCACACACAGCCCTAGGTCTGCTAGCCCATGCTTCCCAAAAACTCACCTGTGGCCAGGTAAATGGGGTGCTGCTGGGCAGGGCTCCATGCCTGCATGGCAGTACGGTCTATTTCCTTCAGCTTCATGTTGCTGAAAAGTAAGACCAGAAAAGGTGATGTTTAAATGGCGCGTGGTGAGACTGCACTGCCACGGACTCAGGAGCTGCATTAGGACTCGGCAGAAGCAGCCGGAGGGACCGTTTTCCTAAAGATATCCCACAGACAGACACCTAAGCCATCCTCGCCAGAGCACAGCCGGGGGGAGGGGAGGAATAACTCTCCATTGGCAGAGTAACATTGACACGTAGAGGAAACTGACGGGTGCAGAACATAACACAGGAAAACGTGGGCAAAGCTTCAACAGCTGGGAAAAACCCTCTTCTCACAGCGTCAAGGCATCGAGCACCCTGCAGCAGCCTTCTGTCTTAACCCACGAAACAAACCCAGCCCCGGGACGACCCTCCCTAGACCCCTGCCGCCAAACAGCCTCAGCAGCTCATTTCTGGCTCCTATTTCAGCATCCATGGGCTCCCCCCGCCTCGGGAACACCCCGCACGGCCAGCGGGACCGCCACCCTCGCCCGGTCTCCGACACGAACCGGAGGAAAACAGTTGCAAAGCAGAGGATTTCCCCGTCGCTGCCTCACCTCGGCGTCCCCGGCGCTCACCCGTGCCCGGAGCGCTCCAACGTGGCAGCCCCGGCACCGCCTCCTGGCCGCCACCGCCTTCCGGGCGCGCCCCGCGGCTTCCGGGCGGCGGCGAGCGGGGCCGCGCCTTCCCGGCACCGGGAGCGGCGGGAGGCGACGGGCAGCGGCGGGGAGTGGGGGTGGTTGGAGGATGCGTGTGGGGATGCGCAGCCGCCTCCTTCCGCGGGTGTCCTCCGTGTCCCTCGGGGCGGGAGCAGCCATCGGCCCTGGGGAAGAGGGAGAGTGGTTAGGGGCACCGGGACCGGGGGGAGCCGGGGGGCAGCGCCGGCAGCGCGGGGCCGCGGTGCCGCCTGTCCTCAGCTCAAGGGCAGTAATCATGGCGTGCTCATGATGTGAACAGCAGTGAGGCTCATCACCGGACAGGGGCCACCCCAGGGCGGGGTACAGCCCGAGGGAGCTCAGCGGCTTCCACAGCCGGGGGCGGCGGCCCCGGACCCACCTCCTCACGGCAGCCGGGGCACAGCTCCGCTGCCGCCTCCCGCCGCCGCTGGGCCCCGCGGCCGCTCGGCGGGCAGACGCCGTGCGCGGGGCGGGCGCTGCCCGAGCCGCATGGCGCGGCTCAGCGGGGCCGCAGCGGGAGAGACGGCGGGCGCTCCCCGCCCCGGTATAAATAGGGGCTGGAGGCGCGGCTCCCATTGGCGCTGAGGATCGCCCCTCGCCACTGGCTGCGCCCGCCGCCGCCGCCGCTCCCGGTTGGCTCGGTTCGCTCCCCGCTCCCGCCGCCGGCAGCGCCGTAACGCCGCCGCGCCGCCGCGCCCAATGGGGCCGCGGTCCGCCGGGCCCGCCGGCCAATGGCGAGGCGGCGGCCGGGCGCGCGGGCGGCGGCGGCGGCCAATGGGCGGGCCCGGCGGGGCGCGCGCGCGGCGGTGGGGGCGGCGGCGCGCGCGGGGCCGCCATGACGCGGAGCTGCTCGGCGCTGGGCTGCACGGCGCGCGACACCGGGCGCAGCCGCGAGCGAGGCATCTCCTTCCACCAGTGAGTGCCGCCGCCCTGCCCGCCGCGCCCGCCCGCCCGCCCTGCGCGCATCCCGCCATCCCGCCTTCTCCCTCCGCCGCAGGTTCCCGGTGGACGCCGCGCAGCGCCGCCAATGGATCCGCGCCGTGAACCGCGTAGACCCGCGGAGCCGCCGGGCGTGGCGGCCCGGCCCCGGCGCCATCCTCTGCTCCCGACACTTCGCCGAAGGCGACTTCGAGCGCTACGGGCTGCGGCGGAAGCTGCGGCGGGGGGCCGTGCCCTCCCGCTTCCCTCCCTCGGTGCGGGCGGTACCGGGCGCGCTCCGCGATCCCCGCTCCCCGCCGGCGGGTTCCGCGGTGTGCCGTGACCGCCCCTCTCCCTCCCCCGGCAGGAGCCGCTGGGCGCCGGCCGGAGGAGGAGCAGGACCCCCGGCCGAGCGCTGAAGCAGCCGCTGCCCAGCCCGCCCGCCGGGGACCACAACTACAGCCTCCTGCAGGGACAGCGGGCGGCCGAGCACCAGCAGCAGCCCCCGGCCGGCAGATGCGGCCCCGCGCACCGGCGCCGCACCGTGCCGAGCCTCCTCCGGGAGCTGGCGGGGAAGCGGCAGCTCTCTGAGGAAATCGTGGGTTTGCTGCGGGCGCAGTTTTCAGGTACTGCTGGGGACGCTTGCATTCCCTCACCCCGGTTTCATGTCTTTGCTTAACCCGTGCCGAGGAACAGGTGAGGCACAGTGATATCATTTCTGAGCTCTATGCTTCACACCAGACTTCAGGACTGAGTTGTTCCAGAGACTGTCCTGTTGCCTTGCATTCTGCAGTGTATTTGTGTCATGTACCCCTCTGTTACGAGCCATTTATTTGCTTCACCAAAGTTGACCTTCTGTAATTTCTTAAACAGATTTGCCTTGCGAGTTGCACAGCTGGAGGCAGATGGCAGACTACTCACCAGAAATGAAACAATTTGCTTGTCTTCTCCACCTCTACCATATTAAGGCCTATGAATACTTACGGAAGATTCTTCCCCTCCCTCATCCTTACAGCCTGACAAAGCAAGTTTTTATTCATTCATCTATTCAGAGTGCATTTCCAGGTTCTCATGTAGAAATAGGTGTAACAGATGTGCCCATAAGATATTAAGCAGTAGTAATTTTCTCTGGTTTGTTTTTCGTAACAGGAGCAGAGTAGAAAGCAAATGCCAAGAAACATTGATACCCCTCATCTCAGAGAGCTGGAATATATTCCTGCATGTGGGTCACAGGCTAGGAATGACACACCTGCACTGTGTCCCAGGCTGCTTATCAGATTTATTGCCTGAAGCTACCTGAACAAGGCTGAAGAAACTCTCCCCTTGCAGGTTTAGGGTCTCAGACTCCTGTAGGGCAGGTGGAGGAATCCCAGGGGATACACACAGTATGTGCCAGCCTGTGGGGGTTTAGCACAGCTTCCTGCTAGGAATCTGCTCAAAGGGATGCCAGCAGTAGTGGATGGAGTGTATTGTAAAGAGTAGCATACCACATGGGTTGCTGAAGGTTTCACATCTTCCAGACCTGATTATGTCTGGTGTGGAGAAAGCCAGTTGGGAAGGAGAGCAGACTGGTGTTGCTGGCCCTCTGCATAGCCTGATTTACATTTCTATGTTTGGTTTAGTTTTTTTTCCCCTTTTGCTATGAGATCTTATACTTTGAAAAGGCAGGAAGCTGCTTTGTTACTTCTCTGAATGGTCAGTACTTTCCTTGGCTTTCCACCACTAGGGTGAGAGAAAAGAAACTCAGACTGTGCATGAAGGAAAGCAGGGCTGCTTTCTTTGCCCTGCATGTCTCAGCCTGTTCTGTGGCTCTGAGCATGGCTGACCATGTCTTAAGTGGTAAAAAGTGCTCCCTCTTGCTTCAGCTTTTTCAGAATCACACCTCCTAATCACATCCTCCCTTTTTTTTCTCAGCTGGCTGTCTAGTAATGAGGCTGCTGCAGGCTTCAGCAATGACATTTTTCTCCAGCTTCAGAAAACAGTGGAGGGAGGGGATCAGGCCTACCGCTACTGTGCTGTGCTGGTACAAGGCCTGTCCCTGCAGAAGCAGCAGGAGTGGGACCTCCAGAGCAAGCAGCTGACAGGCTTTGTTGACTTGGGAGCAGGCATGCTGGATGCTGATGAAGCTCCACTGGCGTCGGAAGCCATAATCCTCATGGCAGTTGGCATGTCCAGCCGTTGGACAGCTCCCCTTGGCTACTTCTTTGTGAGCAGCACGTCCGGCCACTTCCTGGCCCAGCTCCTTCGTCAGGCCATCAATAAGCTGAACAACATCGGGATCGTGGTCCTGGCTGTGACATCGGGTGCCTCTGCTCATGGTGCTGAGACTGCCAGAGCTTTGGGGATCAGGATAGATCCCAAAAGGATTCAGTGCACTTTCCAGCATCCACCTGGTTCTTCTCACAGTATCGCGTACTTCTTTGACATTTATCATGCCCTCCAGCTGATAAAGAATGCTCTGCAGTGCTTCCAGAAGGTAGAGTGCCGTGGTGACACCGTGTGGTGGCAGCATGTGGTGGAGCTGGCAGCTTTGCCCGAACAGAGGGTGTTAGAGCCATGCAGTCCTGAGTCAGGCAGGGCTGGGAGTAAAGGGAGTTACCACCTGAAGGTCAACCTTGCTACTCTGCTGTTCAGCGAGGGTATTGCTGAGGCACTGGAGCACCTCCAGAAGCTGGGCCTGGCCTCATTTCAGAACTGCAGTGGGACTGTCAAGTTTGTGCATGTGATGAGCTCACTATGTGATGTATTTTGTGGCAGAGGTCCCTATGGAAAGGAGTCTTTGCTAGCTGGAAATTACACCAAAATAAGCAACCTCTTCAATGAGGCCAAGAGCTTCTTTGTCAACTTAACAGACTGTATGGGGAGATACATTATTAAGAGCAAACGCAAACTAGGATTTCTGAGCTTCTTGGTCAATGCTGAAAGCCTCAAGTGGCTTTACTCTAATTACATGTGTCCAGAAGGCATTCCTTCCCACCACCTCCACACTCATGCCTTCAGCCTGGACCCGCTGGAGCAGTTTCTCAGGGCCCTCCAGCAAGCCTGTGGCAGCAGTGGCAGCCCCACCTGCACTATGTTCCAGGCTGCTTACCACAAACTGCTGGCCAGCTGCAGCCTGGCACCAGACTCACCACCCAGCAGTGGCAATGCAACCTCCTGGGACATATCCCTGTCTCGGAGGAGAGACCTGACCCTGGGCGGCATTCGTGCTCAGTATCACCCAGCTCCTGGGAGGACAGTGGCCCCAGAGTGGCCCTACAGTGCAGGCCTGCTTTTGCCTAGCTCTGCCCTGAGCAATGCACTGACAGATCTATCGCTGTACACACGGAGTGTCACCTGCACTGCTGGCTGGGTGGCTGAGCAGTTGGCCTTGGAACTGCAATGTGAGGCTTGTCTTGCCTCCCTCTTTGAGGCAGATGAGAGCAGGCTAAGATGCAGGTCAGTGCTCTACATCAAAAAGTTAGGTGGTGTGAGTCTGCCCTCGGCCAGCGTGCACCACATAACAAGCATTTCAGAACAAGTCCTAAACTGGTATGGCAAAGTAGGAGGTGCCAATAAAAATACCAAGCTGTGGCATTTGTCTCTAGAACAGAAAGTTTTCCAGGAGCTTCTGGGAGAAAGCCCCCTCTTTCCCACCCTCACAAACCATTTATTTGAGGGGGAGCTGAGCATCAACAACCACTACACAATCTTAGTAAAGGAATTAACATGGTGTTACTTAAACATCAGAACAAACCCTGGCCCACACCTGAACTTGAAATACCCATGTGGAAGGCACAGATTGAAGAGACTGAAGGGAAAACATTTGTTTCCATCAGCACTTAATAGCTGTCAATCAAACTAAATCCACACAGCGTTTAGCTGAGTTCTCTGCTGTTCCAAGGATGGCTCTTCCCTGCTGAGACTCAGTGCCAGCCACATCTAGGCAATACATGTGAGGAAATGCTGGCAAAACCAGTGTGGTTAAGCAGTGATGTTTTGGAAGCCCCCTGACCAGAGTTTAGCCGAGCAAAGCAAGGAAGGTTATCCAATCCCCTGTTCTTGTAGCAATCCTGCGAAGCAGCCACATATTTAATGAAACTTGTGTGGCAGGTCCGGAGGAGCAATGGTTACTTGAGGTGCCTGGGACAATGGTAGGAGACTCTGCAGTGTCCCCTAGAAGTGCTGGGTGGCTTCAGTGCTGTATGTGCTCTTGCCAGGAGAAAACTGATGCATATTTGATGTGGTTGCTAGAGAATCACATGCACTGGCACTTTGATTTCACCACAACAGATCTGCTTTATAAAAGCTGGAGGCAAGAAAGCTTGCAGAGCTTTTACTTAAATAGGAAAATAAAGACGTGAAAAGAAGGCACTTAAACTGCACACAAGCTCTAATCTCCTTTCCTACATATCCCATCCAACAGCTAAATAAATTTAGTCTAGATGCTCTGGATCAGTGCTGAGCCTGTAACCAGACTCCTGTGTCCAGTGGCACCCAGGAGCACCAATACCCTCCTCCATGGGCAGAAGTACATGGGTGTGCTGCAGCAGAGCAAGCATTTCAGGTCCCATGTCATGGTCCCATCCTCCCAGGGCTGGCCTGTGTCCTGCAGCCCAGGGCACAAAGCAGTCTCCTTGCAATGTTTCCACTGATCACTTGAACCATAGCTTTGATGCCACCACAGAGGACAGGCTTCTTCAGTTAGTTCATTTCCATGGCAAGGAAACTGCCTCCAGTGCTCTACCTGGAACAGCAAAGTTTGGTGTAACTGCTGCTAAGTGGTTTCACTTTGCTATGCAGAATAGCAGTTGCATCCATAGAGATGAAAGGCAATTAATTCCCACAAAACTTGCTGTTCAGTCACTTTCAAGATCCATGATGGAGATAGGATGAGAAGTAGTGACCTACTGCATCCTAGGGCAGTAATAGTATTAAAGGTAACATTCTGCCTACCAGTGACTTGACAAAACTGTCTGTGGTTGGTTTGGGTTCCTCCTCCTTCCCTTAGTTCTAGTCACTCATGGTGGGAGCAGAACTGCTGCACTCAATCCCTCAAGCTCTGCTTTGAGAGCAGCAGCACCACAGAACTTCATACAATCACTGCTGAGAGGAACAAACCAGAACCTCAGCTTTTCTTCTCCCACTCCAAATACCTATGCAAAAAGCCGTCTTGAAGCCATCACTGTCATGGAGCCATTCCAGCTACAAGAGACTTTGCAGGAAACTATTCCCCTCCTCTATATGTGATTTTTGGGACAACTGGCAAAATGCTGCTGAAATCCCAGTGACAGATTGGTTGCAATCACAGAATGTTGGAACACTTGCATTACTTACACCTCCAGCCACAAGATGAACAGTTACGAACTGTGCCACAGATTGCTGTGCATGACAGCACACCAGTGGAAATAAATAGCCAAGGGATATTTATTTCTGGTAGGATTTGGTCTCACACTGAAAATCCAAGTCAGTACTTGCATCAGAAGTGGACCTAGTGTTAACAATTTATTTTGATATTTCAGTGACAAACCAGTGTATATTTGTCAGTGCTGAAGCAAAGGAGTGCAAAAAAATCGTATTTACAGAATAGTATAAATGTTTATTTTTTGTGATTTATCTGACTGTTTTATTTGTACAATATAGAAAAGTGTATTCTTTGAATAGGTCTTGTAAATATAAATTTAATTTTTCTACTTTTGGATGTAAACAGAACTATAAAATGAACCCTTGCCCCATTCCCAATTATTTTTTATGTAACTGGATGAACTTGACTGTTAATCTTGTCCAGCAGTTTGATGCAAATGGCTAAGGAAGTACAAAAACCAATTAATACACTCTACACCAGGGAGAGGGAAAGAGGAATCCAAGCTTAATATTTGAGAAAGCTTGTTCAAAACAAAATAGAAGAACTAAGAGCATTTGATTGCACCTTCAAAGTCTTTACAAGCAAAATATTCTCCAGCAATGCCATCATACATAATTACAACTGTAATCTAAATTTCACAAGTGCTTTTGCACACTGTATATAAATACACATCACAAAAGGTGCAATTTAGAGTAAGACACTGAATATATACAAAATTAACACGGATTGAAGTCTAAACAAAAGGCATATTGCAATCTGTTTGAAAAATAACGTAAGTAGGTATTACTTTATTCACTTACACTAATTTACATTTATACAAATCTTACTGGACAGACTATATTAGGTCACTAGAAGGGAACGGAGTATCCGCGCTATCTACAGGTAAAGTTACTGCACTGATTTTTTAGTAAATCCAAGTCCTAATTATGAAAAAAAGTGGCATTTACTTACACGAGAGGTGGATTCCCTTTTCAGAGATTTGCACAAACATTGCTATTTATGCTCAGGGAGATGTCCATAGCAGACAGAGCCCTTCAGACAGTGACTGGCCGGTCCCACCTGGTCTGTGAGCCACCACTGCTGCTGGCTGCCTCCCAGGCCCTTCATGCCTCCCAGGCATTACAAGGAGGCACCAAAGAAGGGTCAAGGGCCTTCTGCTCAGTGCACAGGGCTGAGAGGTGAAGCATCCTCCCACCCTACTGCCTTCACACACATAGGCACATATCTCTGCTGCTGGTATGTTTAGCCCCTACCTCTCTCCAGCGTGGCCCTGCTAGAAAATCTGGAGAAAGAGCTCTGCTGCATTTCTCTGTATTTACAGTTTTATAGAAGGAATATAAAATCCCTTTTGGAAAAAAACAGCTAGTTCAGGCTGCAGTAAGACAGGTAATAAAAATGCCTGTGATTAAACATGGTTAATGGATGTTCATGATAGGTAAGCAACCCACCAGGTTAATTCTGCAAATGTGTTCCACTATCAAAAACGTGATCTGAGATTGCCTGTAACAAATACTGAATAAAATCCCCTGCCTTAGTTTATACCCAGCTATAGCTGATTGCTCCCCATTTAGTGTAAAAGGATCTGTGCCTGTTTTTGTAGCAATCCTGATTCTGTGTTAGTACCTTCTCTGATCACAGCTCTCACAGTTATTCTAAATAACACTAAATGAGCCCTTATGCCAAGTAAATTACCACCATGGAGAGAAGCAGCATCCTGAATACCCACAGCCAGGCTGAACATGATCCCTACCTGCATTTGCAAGTCGATTCAGGTGCAGACTGTCATCTCCCATGACTTCAGCTTCTCAGGCCTAAACACTTTGCCAGGCTTACAGCTTGATCCTAGAAAACACAACGGACTGCACAGCCCTACTTCCAATGAGGGATCAGGCTGCTGCAGACCTCTGAAAAACTAAGCTTCACTTAAACAACAGCATCCATCTGCTACACACTTAGGTAACACTACCCTGGGCAGACAGTCTGGCATTGTGGCGTGGCTGCTCTTCCTCACTTCTGAGGATAGGCCACTGTCTTAACCTTCAAGTTCCAGCTTAAGAAACACGTGAGCACTCCACCCCATTCCTATCAAAAATGCCCAGTAATGCCATTCGCCTCTATAATCCTTGGGCCCTGCTCCAGAAACATTCTCCATGACTTGCTCAGTGCTAAATCTGCAAGCAACCCCTCTGTATTATTGCCTATGTATCTCACAGTGCTGTGCACTAAAGGAACATGCTGTGTCAGGTCCTAAATACAAGTACTACCTTCCATTTAGATGCTCATTTCTATATACTTCCTTTCAGAGTTAGCTTGGATACACTGGTACGTCCATATTACAGGCCTGTCAGCAAAAGCATGACTTGGCTATTGACATCACCTGTGTTTTCCTGTATGCACAGTGATGCAAATTCATATACTGTAAATAATATATATTATAATAATTTATATATGCCCTTCAGACAATTATTCTAGGGGAAAGGGGAGGACACATCTAGTTTTTAAGAAACCCAGGGTAAAAGCTGTACATTGGGAAGAAGAATTGACCTTTAGGCATTGTCTTAAGTAAAAGAGGATTTAGCTAAGATTTAAAAGGCTCTACATCTTGTTATAAAAGAATTTTTTGTTTCAATCTTACATGGGTCAATTTACAACAAGCACCAAATTAACAAATATTATTAAATCCTTTATGCTAAACCAAAGTGTCCCTGTGCCTTAAGTGTTCTGTTCAGTCCGCTTCATTGTGGCTCATGTGCATGAGTCAGCAGTTCATGGCACAAGGGTCACCTTTGGACTTCCCTGCAGAGCTGATAACCCTCATCAGACAGCGTCCAAACTCCTCCAGGATCATGCGCTCTGCTGCAGCTTTGGACTTGCCCATCTTCTCTGCTTGCTCTGCCTGTGCCAGGAGGCATTCACATGTTGCATCTGCCACCTCTTTGGTGACAAACGTAAAGGGCAGCCTGAAACAAAGAAATAGCCACTTAGTCTCTGCAAGAGCACGCAAGGCGCCTAACTCTGGGACTGGCAATTTTTAATCTGAGGACTGATGAGATTTCATCTGTCCCATTGCTTCCAAGAGCCTTTAGATAGTGAACAAGCCTCAGTTAACAGCCAAATGAACTGGTAGGCCAGTATCCCACTGTTCTGGAACAAAAAGCTCCATTCACCTGACTGCTCCTGCTTCTACAGCTTACACAGACAAGGTTCAGAGATGATAGGGACATACCTGTCACATACATCAAAAACCCACATTAGAAACAACTCAGAGAGGGTGCAGCACTAACTTACTTGCCACCACCACTGCTGAGTGCTGGTGTTGGCCTTGTCAGCAAGTCTGAGATCTGGGAAGATAACTTGGTCTTTGCAGCAGTCTGCTGCTGGACCCTGACTTCTGCAGCATCTGCTAAATGCATCAATGTCTTTCGCTCTGGGCTTTCTTCAAAATTTTTACAGCCAATGCATTTGCATATGGAAGAACACATGATCTTTGCCTGAAAGAAACAAACAAAAGTTAAGAATCTGTTGCAACCTTGATTCCCCTTATAAGAAGCCACAACAAAAAGGTCTCGTTTTAATCTCTTACCAATTCACCACTAGAAGAAACTCCCAAGTAGTAGTCTTCCCTCTAAATTCTTACCTCAAGTTGAGATGTCTTCCCAGAATGTATACTTGAATCAAATAATAGAATCATAGAGCACAGAATGTAAATCAGTGGCTTCCCACTCATCCCTTTCTTAATCAACCTCAAATTTCCAGTGGAATTTAGACAGCTGAGCTATGAGAAAGGTCAGTCTGCCAGTCTCTACATCCACAGACTGATCAGGTAGCAGATCAAGTAACAAAAGCTTTTTCTTTTGACTTCCACAGACACATTCTATTCCAGAGCATCTGTGGGATGCTGCTTCAACTCCTCCTAGGGACTTGGTGCAGTAGATTCCTTTAGGAAATGGTGCTATTCAGTAAAAGATGAAGCTGAGCCTAAGTTCAAAGTTGCTACATTGTTTAAAATTAAAATTTAGTAGTGATCAATTTTGTCATGTACATGGCTTTCGATGTGCAAACTGCCAGGAGAAGAGGTAACATTATAGCAATATAAAAGAAGAGAAAACATTATAGCAATACAAGGAGAGACAAAGCAAATGAGACAAGTCACTGCACTAAAGGGACAAAGTTACTATCTTTCAAACTTCATACCTCGTAACACTCGCAGTAGTTTTTGAGACATCCCGAGCGTTTACAGTTACACCCTTTGCTGTGCCTCCGATCCGATTCTCCTTCCTTTCCTTTCCCTATTTTGGGCTTGAAGGCTTCAGGGTTTCTGTCGAGGCAGGCCTGTCAATGCAAACCCAAAGGGTCAGTCATTGCATGCAGGGAGCAGAATTTAGAGGTGCAATAAAAGAACTTAAGCCTTGCACATGTGGGAGGAGATCAGGGCATTATACACCCACTCTGCCCCGCTCTGGAGCTTCACAAGAAAGAAGCTAAATGGCTTTGATCCTGGGAGCAGGGGAAGAGGCCCCTCACCTTTATTGCTTTTTGCCTATCGTTTTCGTGGTCCAGGTTGTTATAACAATTTGTACAGTTGCAGTTATTGCAGAATTCACCATTTGCAAAACAGTCACAATACCTGAAACAGAAGATGCAGAAGGCATTTGTAAATGTGACCATTACATTGGTGTGAGTACTGACAGCAGTAGCAGAAGCATCTACTCTGGCACCAATAAGGGTAAGGGTCTCCCTATGTTCAGCTCCACACATACAAGTGGTACCAGTCTCAGTGCAGAGCCAAAATCCCCTAGTGCAGGTCTAGCTGCTGTCTAAAGACACAGGTGGAGCTCAAGGGTGTCCACCTGAGCTCATCACAGAGCACAGGTCCCCACAGCAGAAAGAGAAGATAGTGGGACTTCCCCCACATATTGAGGGCCATCCTGCTGCAGCCACCTCACAGCCAGTTCCTGACCCAGTCAGTCCAAGTCATCCCTCAGGAGCCCTCATACAGCCAAGCAAAAGGCAAGCAGAGTGCCACTTAACAGGCAAACTAACCCTGCAATGAGTTTTGGGGGCTTTTTGTTAGTTTTGCCCATAAGCTGGGATGGAAAAATAGAAAAGGAATAACAATTGGTACACATCGGAGGCTTTGAAGCACAAGTAACTAGGGGAAGGATCTGAATGACGATAAAGCTGACTTTTTAAAGGGACAAATATATGAACAAAAAGCAGCAAAAAATGGACAGGGAAAGCCATCTTGCCATGCTTCTTATGTACGTCTGGTGCCTCCCACCAAAAACAAATCTCACCAATCCCACAGATGTGATACATGGAAATACCACATTCATCCCCAGCTCAAACATGGCTTCAGGCCACAACAAAATCTGACATGTTTCAATGCTTCCAGGACCACCTCCAGCTATAGGTAAAAATGCTGATCCTCTTCACCTGCTTTTCAAAGCCTGCTGGGAGTGTATGTTCATTTTTAGGAGCCTAAACCCATTGCTAAACTGGCTTTCTGTGGCTTGCCCAGCCTAGCACTACAAGAATTAGATTAAGGTTACCCTGGAGTCCACTACAACCCTTCATCAGGTTGAACTGGATTTTGGTGATTTTTGGCATCTTGAATGGTCCCAGGGAGAAACTCAATTAAAAGCTTTTACAACCTGTTATAGCTCTCTTCTCTTTTTTAAAATTCAGCAGTGGAATAGTCCTGGTTTCCAAAGCAAATAGTACTAGCATCAATCAAGAATATCAGTGAGCAAATAACTGAGTTCACCTCTTTGTAGACTGGGCTATGTGCCCACCTTCAATGTGCATTTGGGAAAAAACAAGTTCCCTTCCAGACAGAAAAAAGGTTTACTAGTGAGAAAGCACCTCTGCCAGAGTGAATTAACCATTTGCTCTGCACCAATGCCCAGTTACTTAAAGATATAGGGACAGCGATTTACAAGAAAAGTTTGTTTCCAAACAGCACTCTGAAGGTGCAAAGTATCACCAGTGATGTTATCATCCTCCCAGAGTTTCTAGGGCACATTCAGGCTAAAGCTAAAACCCCACACATCTAACATATGCTGGGCACTATGAGGGCAATAAAACACATAAATTATGTGAAAAACAACTATGCACCTTCCTGTTTGCCATGACCTCTATGCAACTGACAATTCTGAGACAAGGAAGCACAGAGCACCCCTCCCCATATAGAGGTGGGGTGTACTACACAAGAGGACACCCAAGCTTAAAAGTTTAATCACATTTCTTAACCTGGGTTCACACATCATTGCATCACTTCCCCTTTGAGTACCACACCCCTGATTTCCTCTTCATTGTCTAGGATTCAGGGAACCACAGATTTATTTCAGTGTCTCCGCCCATTCCTGTCCCAAAAATATCAGTAAACTGACTTTGCTTCAAGGTGAAGAAACTCTTCTCAGCTTAAAATACTTTTCTGTTAAATTCTTACAAATACATTGAACAGAACAGCAAAATATCTCATATATAAGCAAGAGTCTATGAGTGAAGAATCACTTGTCATTTCAGTCCTTTATTAAAAGATATACAGTCCATTTTTTCTGAAGTACTTGATCCAGCATGGTGTTACTGACGCACTTCAAAGTATAGCAAATGCCCACTAATGATACTATGAGATGCCGTTTCACACATGGTACCAACAAGGCAACCAGAGCTGCTGAGGGGAATTGGCTCCACCACGCAATAAGGCGCATTGTGCGAAGTTAGACATTTTTAAATGTTATGGTCCACACAGCTCACAGGAGTAGCAAAATTACACAGGCTCTGCAACATCTCCACCAATATCCACCTTAAAATAACATCCAGACATGAAATTTCCGACATACTTAGAAACATTATATTCTGATACTTGGCATACATTTGTGATGTTAAATATGAGGCCTGAAAGACAAAAACCATACCAAGCTGTACTTACAATTTCAAACACAGAGACTTAGTACAATTGCAAGGCTTCCTGGGGCGGTTTGCAGACTCAGAAGAAATTATTCTGTGGGGGGGAGAAGGGCATTTATATACACACAGTTTTATCAGTTTTCTCTATTTTAAATTCATGTAAACAACTCATAACAAAAATTTTGGAAAAGCTTTATATTCCCCTTGCATTAGGTTTTTGGCTGACAGTGTTTAAGTAACTATTATTTCCAACCCAGAAAGAAACAGATTATTTGCTGCAAATCTGGGTGCATGCCTGAAGTAGAAATTAGGCTTTAAAGCTAGAGGAAGCATAACTAGAAACTGGAGTCAGAGAAACCTTCCCCAGAATCCCTTTAAGTGCAGTGGAACCAGATCCAACCATGATTCACACAACGTGATCATGCCTTTTCTTTTGTTCTATTTGGAATTAAAAAAACCCAAAAACAAAACCCAAAAAAATACCCCCTCTGGCGTAATGGGAAAGCAAGCCAAACCACGGTATTCAGTTTATAGATAAATTTTATATTAGACACAGTCTTTAACTGCTCTTAAAACTTGGATTTTGTGACACTAATCACTTCTGATGAGATTTGTTCCATTCCTATCCAGCAATTTCTGCATGTAATACCAGGGAGATTAAATCAAACCCCATCATTTGAATAGCTGCATCTGGATTTGGGATTAGTTTGCATCAGTTGAGGGTGCAGCAACAAAAAGCACCTTCATGTTCACAATTTCCAGCAAACAGTAATACAAAAGGACTGCAGAACAGCTAAGGCTGCTGGATTGGCAAAGGGAAAATAATGTATGTTAGCTGTTATTTTCATCCTTAAAGGAAAAATACAAGACTGAAAAAACCCAAAGCCTCCTATCAGGATCCATTTTGCTGTTTGGCTGAATTTCTGCATGTGTTAAGCATCTAGCTCATATGTTGTTCAGTACCTCTTTGCAGCAATGTTGAGAAATAGTTGAGGCCTGTAGCTCACAGGTGCTGTTGCAAAATAAAAAATGAGCAACAGGGAGCTTTCAGGTCAACTTCCTGCTACATGAGTTCAAAAAACAGAAAGGAAAACACAGCTTTGATCAAGAGGCTGGCTCAATTGTCAGAGAGATCCCCACCATTTAGTCAGAGGTAATAACCACACCACAGCAGACTTGAGTATCTTGGAAAATTTCCCAAACCAAACTCCAACACCTGATGCTCATTCAAGCAACCTATTCTACAGGTTTCGTTGTTTTTCTTTTATTTTCCCCAAAGCACTTACCCGTTAAATGGCAGCCGTGCCTGGGACTGGACGCTGGATGTCCCTGTGAAGCCAGTGCTGCTTGCTATAGATACATACGATGACTGTTGTAGCTAACAAAACAAAAAAGTTAATGCCTGACATGAAAGAAATTAGAGCATACACAGGAGGATGTGTAGCTAGTCTTTAAATTAGCTTTCCAAATATTGTTATAAAAATAACTTGCAAGTACAGTTTGAGACACTTCTAGAACTTGGATCAGGTGGCAACCGCCTGCCTCCATACTTAGCATAAAAATACTATTTTAGATTGTATTTTTATTCTCTATTGCAGTGTCTAGATCCATACAGATGATAGATAACACACAGAAATGTTCAAACCACAAACAGTTCCTGCTCCTAAAAACATGTTCAATTTCCTCTAATAGAGCAGAATCACTTCCTGCACAAATTAGTAGTTTCCTTTATATACAAGCCACTTACTATGAAACTAAATAAAAGTAAAATGGTTTGCATTCCAACTCCTCTGTACACCTGAATCCACCTCTTGTTTTTCACATTAAAAAAACAACATCCCATAAGAACCTACCAAACAACACTGTTCTTGACTACCTTCTTTAGCACTATCTACAAGCAGCTGTTTGCTCCTGCTGGGACAGGTTCTGGGGACAGATTGGCACATAGCAAGATATGGAACTGTACTGTGGCCAGGAAAAAGGGGACAGGTTGTGACTGGAACACAAACTGCAGAAGAGAGGTCCAACAGATAGTAGTTTAAGTAAAATGTATAGAACTAGACTGAATGGACACAGTAACAATCTTAAAGGCCAAATTGCAACTGTGACAAAATCAAAAGGCAACCAGAAACCAGGACAGTACCAGCAATGGCAATAAGCTATCAGAGTACTTGTTCCTACAAACCAGCCTTCTGCAGAATGTTTCATTTATTCTCTTTTTCATGCTGAACATTGGTCAGACCTTGGCAAAGAACAAAAAACAAATCCCTACACCTCAGCTGGGGTGACTGGTACCAGCTGCCTCTGACCCCTGGCAGTGACCTTAGCACTAACTAAAACCATTTTATAATGAAAACAGCCATACTCTGCGACCAAGCAGGTCACATATATCCTCCCTTTCTCCTCATTATCAGGCCCTGAAGGTCCTGTGAACCAAGTGACAAACCAATAGAATTTCTTCTTGCCTTTACTACAGGTGTCAGAATTCCTGGGCACCAGGCCAATTTCTTTGTTCCTTACTGGACATGAGGGCCTTGGGCACCCAGACAGCCAGTAGTGGTGACTGTCACAGAACAGGGAAGTGTAACAGCACACAGAGCACAGTTAGAAAATCAAGCTGTTACAAGTCCTAAGTGATGAAGCTGGATTGGAACTGCTGCTGGACACTGAGACCTGTGACTGCCAGTGGCCACAGTCACCTTCACTGACATCTGCTTCCTCTGAGGACTGAGTAACTCATTCTCTTTTATATGATTTTCAGGTCTAGGTTATTATTGTTACAGTGATGAAGCCAACTGTGTATCAAGGTCTGACCAAATATGCAGGGGGTCTAGATGGTAAGAAATTAGAGTTGAAATCTAGATGATTCAAGTAAGTTTGCATTATGAATTCTGTACTATGCTACTCCAAATTGTAGTACACTGATTCTGCTTATAGAAATCCTGTGCTATTATGCCAATAAAAAATCCTGTTGAGAAAATAGTTTTAATTGCAACTATGATCTAGTGCCATCATCATTCTGCCAAGAGTCCCTAAAAGAAACTGCCGCCTCAGGGTCTGGTGACAGTCACAGGAACCTTTAAGTGAAATGCAGAATGTTCCACAAGAGCAGCATTTCCTTAGCCATCTCTGGGAAAGGCCATACCTGTGTGACATACTGAGCTGGAAGGACTGCATAGCCAACATTTCCTGTGCCAGGGGCGGGTGCCAGCACAGTGCCTGGGGGGAGGTTGGTGAGGTTGGGCTGGATCTGTGGCAGTGGAGTGGCTGGCATGATAAGTCTTTGTTGAGGCTGACTAGTAGTGACTATCTGTGAAGTTGAGTTGATTGGTTTGGGCACCACCTGTGGAGAAAAGAGGTCTTTATGAAACTAGTGTTTCACTCATTCAGAACACACTTTTATTAACAGAACATTTCCTTACAGGGCTGGAAGCAGACTTTTTTTCTGTCCAGCCAAAACATGTCAGGAATATTTAAAGATTTACATTTAGCTCACCTGTTTCACAGTCTGTGCTGGTACTATGGGAACTGACATACGCACTGGGGTCGCATTCACCACCACGGGCTTTGCTGGTGTCAAGAAACAACATCATATTAATGTGGATTAGCCACTCAGAGCCCCTAGTTCAGCCCTTCAGACTTTCACAGTGCGTAACACAGAGGTACTTAACGCTGTAACTCATGGCATGCAACACTTGGGTCTAAAGAACACTTCTGTAAACAGGTATTTGGCACAAGAGTGTATGCACACATTTCATAGCAATGGCTTAAAAAAACAGCCTGGGTGCAGACCTCCTCTAGACACCGGACTTCCCTTACACCCCTTCTCCCTTTCAAATCTTTTATTCCATTACAGGTCTGGAAAGCAGGATAGAAACCAGCAAAAACATCTGGCACTTCTAAGCAATTTACATGGAAGGATCTTCATGTTACAGCAGTTTTAGCAATATGCTTGTGGGCTGTCACACCTTCACACTTTTCATTATAGAGGAGATGGGAGTTGGATGAACCACCCACAAATTTGGTAAACTAGGAAAAAGCAACCTAAAATGCTCCCAGGATTCAGGCCCAACTACAGAACAATTTGACACAAAGGAACATTTTCACATACAAACCAGAGATAGCGGCAGAATATGGAATTTATACAAGTCTTACCACAAAACCAAGTACAGCTGGCAGTCTTCACACATCTCTGTTATGTATTCATTTTAATCCTTACAGAACAAATGTGAAAGAAACACCCAACAGAAGCTTCAGACAATATGTTAACAGCAGCACTTACCCTGTTGCAGAGGCTGAGTATTCGTACTGGGATTTTGACTGGCAGATTGGGTTGAACTACTGGCTGTTGTGGCAGTAACGAGTCTGACATAATGGAACTTGCTTCCAGGTACCTGAATCTGCTGAACATTGGGTGCAGTTGCCAAGGGAATAATTGTCTTAAATTGAGATGTACCCACTCCTCCTACAGTAATGGTCTGCACTGCTGATTTCACAGCCTGTTAAGCCAACACAGACAGCACAAAGTTACTTGTACAAAGGCAGAAAGAACATCAGCATGTTTATTTCTCAGTTCATTAGTGTGCAACTCTACCATACCATTCGTACCCTTGAGTGGGAATTAATTTACTCCCTTCTTGCTTTCAAAAGTAGAACAGATGCAAAGACATTAAATGCCTCTCAACAGCTGAGAGTAAACTCAGTTCCATTTTCAATGCTCTACACCAAACATCAGAGTAAACTAATATTTACATGAGTGGGGTGACTCAGGCCACTTCACCAGATACGTCTGCCAAAACTATTTTGGGTGACTGCTGAGAACATGGCTTGGTTTGTTTTCCACAATCAAGCAACAACCAAACCTAGAAATATTCCTACTATTAAAAGCACATGGTAAGAACTTGCAGAACAGCTCGTGCTGAACCACAGCATGCTTTATCTGTGTATGTACAGGTATGTCCTGTTAAGGTAGTTTGTGATTAATCCACAGAAATCACTGTGCAACCCTTGAAAGGAAAACGGAACAGAATCCATAAACTGATGGACATCAGAAAGAGTACAAGCTGAGAAAATGAAAGAAGCAAGAACAATGAGGAGTAGCAAAACAAATTCATTAAGAAAAAAGGCAAAATAGTAAAAGAAAGGGAGCTCAGCAGACCTGTGCTACCTTATAGTTGGAGTATCAGTATACCTGCAATTTGCAAAAGTTCGTATTTCCCATTCTTCTCAAACTACAAACTAATAACAAGAAAGTTTTATTTTATTTATACACATTCGTAAGTCTACTGGTTTGATAATGGCCTCTTCTTCCAGACTTGCTCAACCTCAAACCTTGATTTCTTCCTTTCTCTCCTTCCATTTAACTTCTTTTAGAGCTCAGCTTTTTATTCTCAGGATCTTTTGCTATTGATATTAAACATATTGTCCTTGACATCAAGTTTATATATTATATTTGGTTGACAGTATGATGTGAATTCTTATGAGAACATTTTCCCAGTTCCCCAGCTTTCAGCAACTGCACAAATAAAATATCAATTTGCACACATTTCACTAGAAATACAACCCATGTCCTCTAAAAAGTGCTTTCTTGGGATTTTTAATTTTTTTTCCTAATACATTGAAACCTTAACAAACCAGAGCATCAAAATAAGCACTATGTGTAAGCACAGTCACAGACATTATCAAAGGGAGGCCAGTAGGGCCAAAGTTCTCTCTAGCACACAAATTAGAGGCTGCCATCCAAGGACAACTGGGAAAATTGTAAAATTCAAGGGACAGTTCTTCTAAAGGCATGTTCTTGAGCCCAGTGAAGACAGGTGAAGCCCTTGTGTCAGATAGCTTTGGATCAGAACTCAGTACATACACCCCACAGATATCTCCATTTTCTCACTTAGGGTGCATGCACTAGAGTGACTTAAACTTTTAACAATTATTTCAAAAGACAGTTTTCCCTGGGGAAAAAAAAATTCAAATCTCAATGGTGTCCACATCCCATATCAGCATTCCAAGTATCAACCTGGATCAGTAAGATAAGGCTGGGAAAATCTGTCCAAGTCTCTGGTATGATGCTGTACATGCAACTGTGTCCCAGTTATAGCCACACCCATACACATCCCTTCATGTTTGCCAAAACAGCAATACAGATATTATGATAGAAAAAGGTTAACCTAAGATCACAAAAGAGGAAAACAGTAAAAACCGTAGTTTGTAAGAAAGGTCAGTTTTGTCTTGTGATTTAATTCAAAACTATTTATAAAAGCTATAATGGAAACCCATTTTTCTAGAAATAAGACATAGGAAATCAATAATTTCTAGGTCTGTAGGTTTCAGCCCACAGGGTCTTGCCTATACAGACCTCTACGGTAGCAAAATGAACTCCATTGTTGCAAACCTCAGAAACACCTGGAAAGCAGCCCTAGCCAGTGGCATAGAAACATTGGCAGAAGAGTGAGAACCACCCAAAGAACTCCTCCTTTTGTCACAATTTTTCAGGTGACTCGGGAGATTCAGTACACAGAAACAAGAATTTTTACCAAGTGGAGCTTTCCAGGTTGGAAAGCTGCTTTCTAACAGCATGCCCCTGTATGGGCTTGCAATAGTTTGCACCCCTTGACTGAAGAAGTATGTGCTCCTCAGGGCAATGCTTTTGCCAATTCCTAAACAAACACCATTCCAAGAATACCTTGGGACTGACCACTGCCAACCTGTGGTCCAACACTCCAGTTTCCAGCAAGCAATGACACAGACACACTAGAAGACAAAGGAAAGTCAGTCTGTACCTGGGTGGTTGTGTGGTTGACTATAGCCTTCCCAGGGGAGGAGGGTGCTGACTGCTGCACTGTGAGGATCTGCTGTCCTAACGCTACATTCAGTGGGACGCCCACCGTCTTCTGGGGGGAGTTGGGAGGCTGGGAGGCCACTGACACCACTGTTAGCTGCTTGGCAAAACAAAAAGCAGTTTAAACCTCTGTGCAGGATACAGGACCCTGTATACACACATTCCCCTCCTCAGGACAGTACAGCTCTCCACTAGAACAGAGTTCTTCCTGTGAACAAGGGTGCTGCATTTAAACCACAACTCACATGGGTCCAGCTGCAACAACAACAAATAGACCCCAAAGGAACTTGAGGACATCACTGGTTTCCAGCACCAAAGGGCTCCTGCAGAAACCTAGTGCAGCGTCTGAGGGGGGAAAGTGAGGGGTTGTCTTTTAATTTGTTTTGTTCTTCTGGGTTTTTGGTTTTTTGTTTGTTTGTTTTTAAGGAAACTATCCCATTGAAGCCTGAGCATCGTCAAGAGGGTTCTTCTATATAAAAGCATAATTGGTACAATGATTATTTCATCATAAATAGAAATTTTAAAGAAAAGGTGTTGAAAAAAAGTATTGTCACCTCATACTACAGATTCACTCAAAGTATAAGAACATCAGAATTTTCAAATCTACTTTACAGATTCCCACAGAGATCCAGTGTTCTGGCTGCATTTCTGCAGAGTGCAGTCTTTGAACACTCTATTCTATATAACCATACCCCTTCCAAGGCTGGCTTTCTACTTTTGTTCTAAACTTCTTATGTTTTAAGAAAAATCAGATATTTAGAGTTACTTATCTACAGTAAATTCAAGATGTGACCCTAAGGAGTCTTTTCACCCTCACTCCTAGTTAAAAAAAGTAACTTTAGAATCAATATTAACTTCCTAATGTTGCATCTCTTACTAATAATTGTAAAACACAAGTCTTTCACACTATCTGTATAACATGACATCACTAAAGCACAGTCAAACTAAAAGAATTCTTTATTCTTACTTTTTATATGTGATATTTAGTTTGCCTGCACTGTGCATCTTGTCCCCGTACCTCCCTTTCTCCCGCAGTATTCCTGTTCTAAAGGCAATTATCAAATCTAAAACACAAGGATCACCTTGACCTGTGCCTGTCTCCAGCTCTGTATTTGGCAAGGACCATTGCAAATCTCACTTACTTCAGAAGTAATCAGGGAAGACTAAATTTCCTGTGCAGTAGCAGGCAATGGTTAATAAGTGCTGACCTATTAATATTATTGAGGTCTCCTCTTAAACAGCCTGTTGACGTTTTATGAAGGCATTAAAAATAGTTTGAGTGCTTGGCTAAAAGGGAACAGCTGCTCTCAGAATGGATGCTTACGGAATGGCAAGAAATGGCAGGAATGGGAAACTATGCAGTAATGCACAGCTACTTAAAACCACAGTGAGCCAGTTGAAAAAGAATCTAACTTAGGGCATTACCACAGAGCATCGTGATGCGAAATGGAGACTCCTTAGATATTTTTATGGACTCTGGAGATACATTTATTATCTCTGGAGAGATAATAAACAGCTTGTAGCAAAGACACAGAGAGCTCCATTCAGACCACTGTGCAGGAGGGATAGAAGGCTTCAGCCAGAACAGGTCCTTACCTTATTGGGGGATTTGAGTGGTGAGATAGCTATTTTATTCGGTGTCTGTTGTGTTGTTGTACTCAAAGATGATCCAATGACTCCACTCTCAGAGATCGTTATTGTCTTTGGTGGTGTCCCTGGAGCAGACTGTGAAAAAACCCTGCCTATAAACAATGAAGATACCATCAGCTCCAGTTATCCCAGGTCACATTAACTTTCAAAGCAAAGTTTTCCCTGCATATCGTGCAATTGATCCCTATTTCTGAGAGTGCACGACCTGGCAGGAAGGACACTGGCATTCTTTAAGTTAGATTTAGCAAAATAATTGCTGTTTTTACAAATAAAAAGACAGCTCACTCAGGCTTAAAAAAAAGAGCCAAAATGCACATTGAGCTTTCTGTGCCATTCAGCTGATAATTCTTGATAGCCAGGACAGCATCCTGAGGTGCAGAGCCCTCCAGTACACCTGCACCACACACAAACACTCAGCCAGCTGGCAGTTTCCTGGGAAATCCCTGGGCTGCTGCCAATGCATGGAGAAACTGAGCATCTGTGGGGACTAACTCCTTCTAAAACCTCAGCCACCAAAATGAGATGTGTTACAGTGACCAAGTAAAAGGTGTTTGGTCTGTCTGCAATCAACTCTGAGGCTTTTGGGTTTTTTCTTCTCTTTGTTGATGGTTGATTCACTGCCTAACAATACACGACACACATGTGAAAGCAGTGTGGTAGTGCAACTAAAAACTGTCTCTTTCTACAATGCCAAAGAAGATTAAACATCAAAAACAGCAGCTCCAAATCATGACATCACTTTCAAGAATATTGCAAAACTCCCAGAATGGAAAACAGATTTGTTTTTTCCATACTTTCTAAGTTTCTTTCCAAAGAGTGCTTGACCACTGAGCTTTCCTCTGCTTCACTTTGGTTCAGACTCATTTCTGTCATAGCTTCTCTGTCACCCATTCTCTTGTACTACATTTATAAAAAATAAGAAACAAACAAACAAATACCAGCATAACTTTTCCATCCAAAATCAACCAGCGGCATAACAATTAAAGTCAACTGGAACTAACAAGAAAAAGCACTATCCTCATGGAAAGCTGATTTCCTCTGAGGTCTGTGCTCTAAAATAACCACTTTGTGCAGTCTAACTAACAGCACAGACAGTTGTCAGCAGCTGCTAAAGCCACATGCAACCTGAAGAATGTCAGTCTGTGGAGAATTTCACCATCTAGAGTTTTCAAGCCTTTGAGTTATTTTCCTGGTGACAGCTTTCCCTTTCTCACTACATCTCCTCTGCACCCCTTGGCATCAGCTTCCTAAACAGAATATTGAGAAGTCTTTCAGATTGACAACTTCCACCTAAGCTTGCAGGAATTTCCAGGCAATTAAAAATACCAGATTAATGAAAAAATGCATACAAAATCAAAACACAAAAAACAAATGTTACACCTTCCACTAAACGATGCCAGCCTCTCAAAGCTGGCAAGCTGTGCTGGCTGTTTGGAATGGTGACGGGAAAACCTGATGTTTAAAAGATTTCCCTGTCAATTAGTGAAGTAACTTCACCTCCCAGTGACGCTTATCTTACAGGCTCAGGCACATGTGATTTTTCAACATATTGATTTAAAAACTGCAATTTATTTCTAATGGTTTTTGTTTGTTTGGATTTTGTTCTTTTAAACCCACAAACAGCTTAATTCAAGTATTTATAAGCACAGCAATCTTCTTAGAGGTCTGTATATTTGGTAGGGAACTTGAGAATGGGGAGAAACTGGGGAGTGGGATGGGGAATTCCTCTTTCACCTGAAACACAGGTCAGGCTGCAGGCAGCCTGACAACTCAAGAAAGAGATTATGTTCCAGCTATGTGCCATTCACTGGCATCTATCAGCATTTTGAATACAGGAGACAGTTGAATTCTTTTTAAAACCAGCTCAAGTCCCAGTTCTGTAAAGACTTAACAAATTCATTTAAATATTTAAATACATGGAAAAGGTTTTAGGCCTACTGGGGTTGGTCAATCTGTAAGTAGTTAAAGATGTCCTTCAAAGCTCTAAAGATTACTCCAGCTTCCTACATTTGTCTTTTTCAGACAAATTACATGTCTAAGATGTTAAGCAACAGATACACTGCTGTGGTTTTTTTCTTTAATTTTGGTGCTGTTTTTGTTATTGTTCTATGGCCAGTTGGGTTTTTCTTTTTTTTAAGGATATGTAGATTTGTTTTCCAAAGTGTAAAATCATTTGTTATTTGCCTTAATTACTTTCTTAGACACTTTTGTGATGGTTATTTTTAATATATGTGAACAACTTAACAAACTCAACACAGCTTTATTCACTTTCTTCATTCATACATTTTCTTCCTGTTACTTGCATGTATTACATTTAAGTCCAACTATAAGCAGATTAAAGTAATACAAAACCATGTGTCTCCCTTTCCCCCTGTGTATTTATATAACGTTTCTACAAATACTTTCTCTTTATCAAGTAATCTTTTCTGTGGCGCTGGGGTATTTTTTTTCTCCTCCCCAAAATCCATGAAGTAAAAGTACCTTGCAACAAAAGCAACTTTGCAATTACAAAGATTATTCTAAACAAACTACTTATTAAGGTACCGACAACTGCATTTATCTGCTTCTACCCACAAAGTTTTCTGCTGATTTTTTTTTCAGTTGCTTGAGGTACTTTGACAGAAACTACAGTAAAATCGTTGAGACAGAAGTTCTACAATTACCATTTCTTTGAAAAGCCTTTAAAAATGGTAAAGCAAAACAAGTCAAAGTAGTACAACCTGCAATGACTGGTGACACTTGAGTGGTCTGCCCTGTAACAGCTTTGCTATTGATTGGTTTTGCAAATATCAGCTTGGTGATCACCGGGCCAGAAGTTGGGGTTCGAGTCTTCTTCGCAATCTAAAAGATGGAGGAAAAAAGATCTAAAGTAACTTGAGCATTTTAGACCTAGATTATTGTTTTGTTAATTAAATTAAAAAATAAAAAGGGTGATATTTGTATGCATAATTAGAAGAGTAACTGCTTATCTCACATTTCATCTCCATTTCTCCCTATGGAAAGAACTAGGAGATTATCCTTGACACGTTAGAACACCAACTACCAAAGTAGGAGAGCCAAATCCCTCTCAGCTTTTTCATAAGATAGCTCTCTGTGCAAACACACCTTATCTTCAAGATGCTGAAATTATTTCTTACACGTTATTGCTCTACATAAAAATGTTAGAATTAAATGCACAAATCCCAGTATGTGAAGCTTTAAATGAAGTTACTTGTTTTTCAGCCAACCAGGACAAAACTTGTCCCCCAATGACTTAAATATGACCACTGCTGCTCTGAAACATCTCTTGACCATTTTGACATAGCAGCACATTTATTTTGCAAATGGAGAAACTGCCTTCTGCAATAGTTCCCCAAAAGTACATGGATCATCAGTGTCTGAAAGTTTTGAGTACTCACTAGCCATGAACAAATCAGTTAGCTACCTCCAGGTACAAGAGGGTCTGTTTTCATTTTGTGATCCACTCTCCTGAAACACAGCTGGACTGTATACAGCAATTCAATGACTTATCTCTTCAGCTTGAAATCTTTGTAAGCATGAGTTCGTAGTCTTAAAAGTTTTAAAGAAGATTTTTCCCCCTTTTCCACATTGAAAGAAGTTAACTACCAGATGCATTTAGTACAACAGCTTTTATATATTGGCATCCAGCTAGTGAATAGTTTAATTTAGAGGTTGACTTTTTCCAAAGACTTTTAACCTGCTGACTGCAGAGGCTGCCTATGGATGTGGACTACTGCTAGGATCTTCCCTGAGTCTATGTGAGTACACTGGAAGGCATTACTGAAGTCCTTACACCTGCCCACCCCACAGGTCAGGCACAACCTGCCTCTCCTCCATCACACACTCACAGGCACTTGCTGTGGGCATCAGCAATATCAGAGAGGCACAACATTAACATCTATGTGGGGAGCCAGCTCTCAGAGGCACAGAGCCACCTTTACTACTCAAGCAGCTAACTGGAGAAGTCTCACTGATGTGCAAAGAGATACAGAGATGACAGCTACTTTCGACAGCCTGAGAAAGTTACAAATGCTCAAATGAAGCAATTGAGTAGGCTGGAAGTTATGGTTTCCTACACAAAACCCTATCTATAGAATTTGTTGCCTGAAAACACTTTTTTTACAACCACAAAAGGCCAAAACATTAGAAATATTCAATAGCACATAACAAATTCCTCAACTGCTCCACAAAAAGCACACGTGAGGCTGCCCCAGCTCCCAGCAGCACAGTCGTGGCACAGCCAGGGAAGCTGGAGTTCCCCTCTGCTATGGCACTGGAGCCCCCCAGACTGCTATGGAAAGCCAAGGGCACCTTTGTGTGCCTGAGCTATACCCAGCCAAAGGAAGCCAGCAAGGAGCAGCTCTGACACCAGGCACCACCAGAGATCAGAGCTTGTTTAAAGGAAGCCATGTGCTGCTCCACAGTTACAGCACAGGAGCTCCTCAGAGGAAAGCTCCATCTCAGAACAAATATGCTGCTCCTCAGGCACATGAGCTTCTTTATAGCTGATATACAACTGTCAAGGCTTAAAATGAAACAGAGGAGAAATAAACCTGTTCTTTTTGGAGATACATTAACTAAAACTTTGAAACATAATTTGTTTGAAGAAGGAAGCTTCATTCAAAGCCCTGTTCACTAATTTAACTCAAAGTAATTTTAACATTTCAAGGATTCCATTATCTCAGCACATACACAGCTGATAGATGAGCAGGCATTTTATCAGTAATTTTTTTAGCTCGGACACATTTTAATTTCTGATAAATTCTACACATTTCATCTGCTTGATTTGAGATTTCTGTTCTGCTTAAATTAATCTTACCCTGCCATAAGGTATTATTGCAACTCAACTGCTACTGCTTTTGCTCTGAAGCGAGAGCAAAGTCTGGTTCAGAACGTGATGAACATTCAGCAGGAACAGCCAGCTCTGGGCAACAGCAGTTGTTTCCCAGTAACAGTCAATAAATGTGCTTAAATGACTTACATTACATGAATGTGTGTAAAACACTAGCTACTGTTAACAAGAAAATATTTCAGAAAAAAAACTTAAAAATCCCAAAAAAACCAGGTCAACACAAGTAGCCCTGCTTCCCTCATACTCAACTTGCAGTATCCTCTTCAAATAAACCTCCCCCTAATTTTTAGGTGAACTGTTTGTATACAAATAAGAAGATCTAATATACAAGTGAATCCTGTCAGGAAACAGGAAAAAAACGTGGTTGGTTACAAATGAGGAAAAGCACTCTTGCCCCCATCTGCTGCCCAGAGAGCCTTTCTGAGGTTTATGGCACTGGATAGCCCCAGCCACCTGGAAAAGGCTTCTAGGCATCACTGGGAAACTCACTACCCATTTCCATAGAGACTGGAGAAGCCAGAGGAAATAATCAAGATGCCCCTTTGATATCTCAGAAGGAGCAAGTTCTCTGGAGCACTCTGCCATTGCCTGCACTAATCACAAGAAGCTTAACATTATCCCTCTGCCTATGTAAGCTAAGCAAACCCTCTGCAAGTTACTTTGAGTTAGATTGCAAAAGTATTCCCTGGAGCAACAAGCTCTTCTGTAAGAATATTAATATATTTAGGAGCCACACCAACCTTCTTTCCCCTACAGAAGTCAAGAGATTTATCTGCAGGCAACTTGACCTAAAGGGTCAATTTATGTCTTCATAAACACTCTCCACTAAAGATGAACTAGCAAGTTCACACAGCTGGACTTGGTTTTCAGTTGTCAGATTCTGTTCTACTCATACAGAAATAGGCACACTCATACCTCACATTTACTGCTGGATATCTACACAGTTAGCTACCACAAAGGAACTAGCACACTATAAATCCACTTCCTAGATGACCTCTTGGGAGCTTGTCCGAGTATCCACTCTCTATGTAATTTATATTTGGCATAGCATGAAAAATCAGGGACTTTAGATATAAAGGAGAACAGCTTACTTCAGAAATGAAGAAACTGAGCTAGGAATGGGAGTTTGAGTTTAGGGAATGCACAAGGTCCCTTTTCAATGTTGAGATGAAGCCACAACGATGGCTTAGCAGCTGCTTTGCCATGGTAGCAACGATGCTATGGACACTGTTAAAAAAGCCAGTTACCACATCAAAACAAGCACAAGTCAGACTTGATGATGACCATGGCAATGTGTCTGGACACCTGGTTCAGAGTCACTCCAAGGCCAAACTCCTGCTTAATGCACCTGGAGTAAAGCAGTAGAGCAGCTGGCACACCACTACTTTTAAGCCTGTACACAGGCAGGAGCCACAGGCTGAAAGCAGATGCAATTGCCCAGCAGCTCCTTCCACACACCCACAACAGTAGTGTCAACTAAATCAGGACAAGCTGCTAAGGACAGTAATTAACCTCTGGATATAGATGAGGTCAAAGGTCCTGCCACTCTTTGCACCTCACAGTCTCATACCTCTAGAACTGTAATTGGAGAAGGAGCCAAATTCCAAGAAAAATTTTGCTGAACTCTACCAATTATGCCTCAGGTGCTTGAGACTTCAACTGTCTCAATTAGATTACAAGATTAGATGTCAAGGCAATTGAGTTTCTCTAATGATATGCAAAGCCCCTGTGTTAGTGACCACAAGAACTGGTAAGAGCTCTTTGTCATCTGATCTTTACCAGTTCACTTTTCAGCACCAAGTCAAAGGACTGTGCTGCCCTCCATCTGAAATACCTGATTCACAAAGCCACAAGAGGTAAGTTACACAAGACCCATGGGGAGGCAGGGAAGCATTCACAGCCTCCTTCTGCACTCACTGAAAGCTTAAGGGGCTCGTTCAGGATGACGGGGGTAAATGAATCACTGTTTTCTAGGACAAGGACTCAAGGTGTGGGTTACCTCCCCTGTCATTCAGGGCAGAGTAGAGCAAGAATCTCTCACTCAGCCTCATATATCACTCTAACACTTCAGTAATTTTCTACAGGGAAAAGCACTGTCTGTAAAGTGCTAATGTGATCATTTTCCTTGCAGTATCAGCTACTAACCTTGCCTTCTTGCTTTTCATTTCTAGTTCCTCCTCTCCTTATGGGAAAAAAGGAATGTCAAGTGCTAACAATTCAATCTGTTTTGCAAAAGGAAACAACAGTTTAACAAAAATAAACTACAACAAAATAAATTTATCCAAACTGCAATGAAAAGTGGATTGCAGTGGAAACTGCAATTAAAAGTGGATGCAAGTCCCTTAGTAAGAGCTTCTGCTAAGGAACCTGTAGAATTCCCAACGGCAAATGGCAGAGGTCAATGGCCAAGTGGCTGTATTTCAGTCTCTGATAGCACAAGTCATCTCAGGCAAGGAAAAACCACATCACAGCTAAGTCATTCTCCTCAGTTTCCTGTATCTGTCACTTGGCAGTGAATAATGAAGCCAAGTAACAGGAACTAATCCACTCTTAAACGTTCCTATGCTAAGGAAAGAGCAGAGACTTTATTGAAAGCTATAGTGACAACCATTTGTGTTTCAAATGGCCATTATTAAATGTGTTTCCACAGGCAGCAACAGAATGATGTAGCAACAGAATAGGAGAAAATAGAAATTGCTGCAGGAATCTGCAACTTAAAAAAAAATTTCAGAATTGCTCTCATTCACCTCCCATGAAATATTACTCAAGGAACATTTGGCTAATAAAATGCTTTAAACTTTGTCATTTCTTATGTGCAGCTGATTATTTTAATAGCATATATAAGAGTTTAATTTCTCATTTCATTTAGACAGTAAAATAAATATTTTTCCATCATAACCTGCATTGAGTTCTGCTTTCCCTTCACTTCAAGAGGTCTTATTTCTGCCTCACTGCCAACTAGAACAAAGTCACACACATTTAGTTCTGCCACCTACCAGATGAAAATCAGACCCTTTGGGTCATAACCCAGGTCTTTTCAAACACGTTTTCAGATCCAAGCAGATTCTCTGTAGTTTCAAATAGCTCAAGATCCATGCCAGAGACTGCAAACAAAACCTTGAAGTGTTCTGCTTATGACAGTGTCTAGTCCATCACAGTCTATTAACAAGCTTAACTAGATTTGAGGCAGACAAGATACGCCTTTCTGTTCTTTTTTAGATGCTGGAAGTTGGTCAGAGAATTTATTTAAACAAACTAAATGTAATAGGCAGAAGCTACTCTTCCATAGAGGAATGTATACTTTGAATAAAGAACAACAGGCATACAGAGTTGAACTCAGTCTTCCTGAAAGTATGTAGAATTTATTTTTATAAAATGAAAATAATGAGAAAATTATCTTCAATTTACTGAATAGTCCACTTTCTCTGAGGCAAACCCTAAGTTTCTAGACAGTAGCTAGAGGCAAACAGCATAAAATGGGAAATGCATCCACAGATGAAAGCATGGGCTAAGAGCAGCACTGTATTTTTTAATACAAAGAATAAATGCAAAGGCTGAAAGCAACAGTGTGTCAATCAGTGCAGGAAACAGACAACAACTGCAGCAATAGAACTGGTTTTAAGATGTTTCATCAGCATAACTCACTTTACCTGTACTGTTTTTACTTGCTGGGACTGCAAGACAGAGGGCTGGGCGGCAGTGTTTATCAGCTGACTTCCCTGTGTCAAAGCTGAGACACCCACAGCAGGTTTCATTTCCGACCGACCTCCAATGACAACTTTGAACTGCTGGCCTTGTACCTTGGAGTCTCCACTCTGGGCTGGGGACACGGCCTTCTGTGACTGCGGGAGCTGGCTGTGGGGTAATGCTAAAACGATAGGCTGGCCAGACTTGCTCAAAGTTGTTACAATCAGCTTTTGCCCGTCGGGTTTAATACTCTGACTGCCTATTTTAATATCGGTGGCCTTGTTCAGAATAATCTGATTGGCTGAGATAGTGACAGGGGTCTGAGCACCAAGTTTATGGAGGCCACCTGGAAAGGCAGGCTTTACAGCTGCATTCACATCAGCGGGTGGGGCTGTGGTGTTCAGTGCTGCATCTCCTGAGTGGCTGCTGGGTGCAGGAACCGATTCTGTGGTGATTGTGGCTGTAGTCGTGGCTGAGGACTTGCTGGTGGAGCTTATGTTCACTATTTCTTCCAGTTCTGTTTCCATGGGAATAGACTCTCCCATCGGCGAAGACACGATAACGGCCTCGATGCTGTCGTCTTCCACCAGAGTTATGCCGGTGTCCATGATTTCCTCAGGGAGCAAGCTGTTGACTTCTGCTGAAACCACCTCCATTTTAGTAGCTGTGGCAGTGATGGCCGGAGCAGGTACTGCAATATTTTAAAAAGTTATTGGCTTCCAGAAAACACACATTTTCAAAGCTTTTTGAATAATATTACCCATGAAGAAAATATAGTACAATTTTTTCAGACTGTAAGTATTGAGCATGCACAGGAGGGATATAATGGAAAAAATCATTATCAAAATGTAACAGATTAAGCTGAATTTACTCTCAGTAATGACTTACATCAAACCTCTCCAACATCATTTAACTGAAGTCAAATCAAGACATTACCAGTCCACTCTTCACAACACAGTACACAAAGAAGCAGTGCTTCCCCCCTAAAGATATGGGCACAGACATTTAATCTCACTGAAGTATAAAGCAAGAGTTAAATAGCTTTAAGAAAATCCAGGAGATGATGATGTATTCTCATACATGTCGATATTGATTAGCAGGTTATCTTGCTCAAGAGACTTGTTATCCATACCAGATGTAACATTCTTGCCAAATTTTCATTTTGGAAATCACAGAAAAACAAGCAGCTGTTTAGTGATGGACTTGAACAGCCCCACAAACTCAATCAACAGCCACCTACCCCAGGATCAAGCCAAAGCCCTGACACTCACAAGATGAACAGATAATCCCTTGATGCTGGCTATGAAAAGAAGAGCTCAGTAATTTTTTTTACTCAATACTCACCAGAAAATATAACACCCAAATTCGTAACTAATTTTAAAGGTGTTCTAAACACAAAACAAGTAACACCCCATATGAAAGAAAATGGAATTTTTTCAAGAGTACCCAAAGTATATATTGAACAAACCCTTACAGTGAGATTCAAAGCCAGAGTTACTTCCACTTGAGAAACCTGACAGACATTGTTGGAAATGGTGACATGTGCCATTCCCCTAAAGCTGTATCACTGTCAGAGTCTGAAAACAGATCAGCTTAATAAGGCATTTTCCGCACTTGCTGACCCCATGAGCACACTTGGGCACTGGATGGGTGAGCACAGCACGTGGATCTGTGTACATGCTCCTGAGTACTAATTATGAGCTCAAGGGGACAAAATCCTTGCAAATTCTGTTTCGTACTTGCTAGGAAAAGCAGGGCTGAGTTTTAATACTAATTCATGAGGAGCTGTGCCAGCAAAAACACTGACCAAATGCCGAGGTGACATGGTTTCCTCTGGAGTAATTTTGGGCCCATTTTGTACAACAGCTAACTACAGAACAGCTGCATTTCACCCACAAGGTGGAAGGACTGGGGAAAAAAACCCTGCTAGAATTACACAGTTTCCATGCCTAACTCCAGAGGCTATGCTGGAGCAGTCCATGGCCTCCCTGATTGCCAAGGGTGCCACTCTGATCCCCCTCACCTCAGAGTGGCAGCCAGATCAAACTGCTGTGACACTCAAGAAGCCTGAGCTGTTAAAGAACTCGACTGACAGTTAAACTCACTGCTCACTTATTGGCAGCCATTTAAAGATACAAAGTAATCTGATGTCACTGCCAGAAATACCTCCTTTGGAAAGCATTTCTCCCAAAGTAATGCCTGCACAGTGATGCCAGCACTGGTAACCAGCCCTAGACAAAACAGCCAACTCCTAAGGACACGTCAGTAATAGTATCACAATGCTGCCTTAAAGTCAAATAGGTTAACTGCATACAAGACTACTCAAAAATAGGAATAGCAAAAGTAGACAATGTTTTTAAAGACAGCATATGTTAAGGCCACTAGGTCTTCTTCCGAGCTGTGTCACTTGACTGTCACCTCAGCAACTTGCAAATGTTTGTGGCTCAGATATTACAACTTCCAATTATTTCAGACACAAAAAAACTAAACCTCAAACCAAACCATCATCCTGTTCTATACTGATATGCACACAGGGCTTGGATCCAGAAGTTAAGACTCCTAGTGTCAAGCACAATCCATGTAATGATTGCCTCCAAGATTGAAAAGGAGGGAATAAACTAAATCAGACAGTGGGAAAATCACCTCACTCTGTAATTATAAATAATTATAAATAATTTTAAATAACTTGCTTTTGGTTTGCATTTGTATATGTTTTCCCAAGAAGAAAGGCCATTCTTAGTATCTATTAACAGTATGACCATAAAGTACTGAAACATA
This sequence comes from Entomyzon cyanotis, assembly GCA_024500445.1. Taxonomy (NCBI): domain Eukaryota; kingdom Metazoa; phylum Chordata; class Aves; order Passeriformes; family Meliphagidae; genus Entomyzon; species Entomyzon cyanotis. Next base: position 47,462,642 of record JAKEPQ010001009.1, on the reverse strand, counting down.
TCTAAGCAGTTCTATAGTTCAACAGTTATTTGCGTTCTTTATCCTTGCCATTTGGTTATGCTGCAAAGCAGTGAGTGGTTATTAAACATATATCTTGTTGAAAGTATATTTATATTAAAATACATGGAGTCAAGCTTTTAAACAGCATTTTGAGTCCAAACCAATCAGTTTCAAGTCAGAATGCAGAAGGAAAAGAAACACATCACATCAAGTCTGGAATCTGAAACTGAGAAGTGAAAAGGAAAGAAACATTACTCATAGTTACTGAATTAACAGTTTATGGCAATCACATTCGAAGATTTTGCAGTTACCAGGTCTAGTCATTTTGCACTTAGCCTCCATTAATGTATTCAGGCTAGTGTCATCAAGAAGAGCAAAAAGAACCATAACACAGCCCACTTGTCCTGTTTCATCATTGCATATTGGACATGACTGAAATAGATACATGAAAGGCAACAATGCAAATCCCATCCTGGCTATACCAGAGGCTGCTGTCAAAGGCAGCTTCAACATCCCTGCAGATTTTTACTTCTTGGTATTTAGCCAGGATTTCTCAACAGTTCAGCTGTTTATTTTTTACTAATGCTTTTATACTGTTTCCATTTTTCAGCTCCTCTACTAAAGCGATTATCAACAGTAAAAGCATGCCAACCTCTTTTAAGATTCTAACAGCTTTGAGATCATCAAGAAAGGGTAGAGAATTATTTTAACTGTTGAAAACATTTGAACATTTCCTTCACTTCAGCAGTTATGCTTTGAGTACTTGATAATGCATGATTTCCACCTACAACCCCTGGAAAAGATGCATCACTAAGTGTTTACTCAAAACCTGCAGGAAAAAAAGTCTAGACCAAGGACAGGTTTAAGCTTCAGACTGGGACATTTGACAAAAATCCTAGGTTCAGATTACTAAACAGGTAATTTTAACCTATAAAATAAGTGCCATACAATTAAATAAAAGTTCACAAAGAAATTCACATATTGAAGATTCATAAACATAGCTCAGCTTAGAGCACCCAACAAGCCAAACATTTTTTAAAAAGGGACTAAAGCATATTGTCAACAAAGTCTTGGATCAACAACTTTGAAAAGTGCTAGGTACGGTAAGGAGGAGGTGAAGAACAAATTCTCAGTTTGGACGAAACACCTGTGATCATCCTACTCAGAGAACAGATTCCTACTCTTGATATTCACAAAGAAATATATATGTATATATATATGATGTTGTAGAGGATAAAGGGGATTTGTAAAGGAGAGGATAAAGAAGACCAGGATTGTTGGCAAAAATACCAGGCAGAATGGTGCCTGACAGGTACCTGTGAACTTTGATCCTTTTCTCTGTCTCTAGCATGTCACTGCAGAATCTTTAAGAAACTGTTAAAAGTATTGAGATCAATCATATCAACACCTTTGTTGACAGAACACCAAAACAGCCACACTGAAAAGGAAAATAAAAAAATTTAAAATAATAAAGCACAGTGATCCGCAAAAAAGTACACAAAACCCAAGACATAACAATGCTTGTACTTTATAGTAACTGCATTCTTTTACATGTTGAAACATCTCCATTTCACTAAGATAAGAACAGCTAACCTTCCAGTCTGCAACCATGAGCAGTTTGAGTGCAGTGACATGTTACAAAATCATCAGCAAGGCTATGCACTGAAAGCAAAACACATGTTCACAAATTCAGATTATACAGCAACAAGGCTGCTGAGACCAGCTTTACATGAACTCCAGGGAAGGTGATGGATGTTAGCAAGACCATCCCAATGAGGCAGAGGACCAAGGAACTCATCACCATTTGTGGCTGCTTTAGTGATCCCCTTCCCATTCTCTTCTCACCTGGTGGTGCTCAGCCATGGAACATTCTGCTACAACTTGACAGATTTAGGATTACTGTTTAGGATTACTATTTAGGGAAGATTTAGGAACACTGGCCAGACCTGCCTTGAGTCACTGGCAATGTTCACGTCCTAACCGAATTCTCAGGTGTCACTTTCACCAGGAAATAAGGAAATCCAATCAGTAACAGCTTTGGTATGAGCACCTCCTAAAGTACAAAACAAACCCACACCACCCAAAATCAAAAGCTTCATAAATGCAATGCATCCAATATACCCCTAAAGAAGCAGGGATTCCCTTGGGATCAGTAAGAAAATACTAAGTGAAACTAAATATCGTTGCCAGATACAGCAGTATCTGTTAGTAGCTCTTTAAAGCTGAGACAGATACATTTAAGGGTAGCAAGTGCAAGTAAATTCAACTTCCTGAGCTAAAACCATGCAAAAGCCTTTTAAAAGAAGTATGAGGAAGAACAGTGAAGCCTGCCCTAAAAAAATGGGAGAATGAGGCTGAAAACTTGGGTCAGATGAATGGCAGTAAAGTAATAGTGGACAACCTAACAAGTAATTATTCACTGCAAGTACAGTGGATTCTAATGAAAATGAATACAAAAGAATGCAGTATCACCAATTAGTCAGTTCTAAAGGGGTAACATTTGGAATTCCCATTGCTGAGACAAAAGTGTGCCAACACCACCTCTTCTCTTTCCAATCAAAGTGCAGCAGAGGACCACCAGCAGGCTATGGCTCACATTTGAGGATTTTAAAACTCAAAAGTCCCACAATATTTGTACGGTTGCACTCATAAAATTGACATATTTAAACCTTAACTAGCACAGGTTTAAAAACACAATATATTTCACTCCTAAATCCATTCATTAGAACAAAGGCAAGAGCAGAAAGAAGAAGGGGAAATACAGAATGGATCCTTGATGATTTAATGGAGAAGCATGAGATGCTGTCAACCACATTTTAGGTGCTTAAAGGCTTTTCAAATTTTTCAGCTTCTGCTTATATGCCAGTATTGGAGAGAGCAGATATGTAAACTCCTGAAGGCTGCTGAGCTTAAGAAATCCAATTTTTTACCGTCTTAATACTTACAGATTAAGCAATTTGAAATAACCAGGCCTCAGGTGCCAGTGCCTAGACCTTTCTGCTGGGAAAGCAGACCTGTCTGCAAAAGGGGTGCTTGGGTGTTGGACCTCCTGCAGCAGGTGGTAGGAAGGAGTTGGACGGCTGGTTCCAAGCACAGGCTGCAGCAAACTCACAGTCCACAGCCAAAGAGCCAAAAACTCCCCCATCAGCACACCCAGAAGGTTCGGGGCAATAATGCAGAAAAAGGGAGGCTTGCAATGGCAAGGACTTCTCCCAAAGGCTGAGGAGCCCTTGCCAAACTGCTTCGCTGCCTTGCAGACTGAAGAGCAAAGACCCATCACACCAGGAAAGATGCTGGAGCTAACGCAGCCCCATCTACTACCCATGCCACCAGCAGGGGTTTGGGTACTCAGACCATGGGAATCCTTAGGAGAAACCTGGTCTGTGAGGGACTGATGAGGTCTGTCTGTCAGAGAAAGGAAAGAGATCTTCATTCATAGGCTTGTCTGGATGGTGAGGAGGGTTTTAAACTAAAGTTGTCAGAAGAGAGGAACCAAGGGTTGTGATGTGGAGCAGAGCCTGGTTGGAAGCCTGTGGCCACCAGTGCTCCCCAAGGGGTCAGTGCTGGGTCTGGTCCTGCTCCATTTGTTAAATGACCTGGATGAAGGGACAGAAGGCATCCTCAGCAAGTTTATGGATGATACAAAACTGGCAAGAGCGGCTGATACACCAATGGGTTGTGCTACCATTCAGTGAGACTTGGACTGAGAGGAACCTAATGAAATTTATCACAAGCAGGTGCAGGGTCCTATACCTGGTGAGGAATAGACCCACACACCAGTACAGGCTGGGGGCTGACCTGCTGCAAAGCAGCTCTGTGGAGAAGGACCTGGGAGTTGCAGGGGACAAGTTCCCTGCAAGCCAGTAGTGTGTGCCCCTGTGGCCAAGGCCAGTGGTATCCTGGGGTGTGTTAGGAACAACGTGGTCACTATCTAGAACTGCTGGCCGGAGAGGTTTTGGAGTGTCCTTTCCTGCAGAAACCCACCTGGACCTGTAAACCAAACACATGTAACCTGCCCTAGGTTTGGTTGTACTAGTTGATCTCCAGAAGTCCCTTCCAACTCCAACCATTCTGTGATTCTGTGAGCAGTTGGAAGCTGCAACAATTTGGAAATTTTGGAAGTGGAAGAGAGATTCAAGTACAATCTAGTGGAAATGCTGCACTGCAGTAGGAATTCATTCACCTACTCTGATTTCTCTTCCTAATCTTCCAGCTCTTGGGATGGAGGGGAAAAAAAGCATGTTGCAATTATTCAGCCATGAAACAGTTACTAAGCTCTCCATGCTGCTGTAATTAACATATAGTATTACAAAATACTGACGACAATTAAAACATATTAAGCAGCCCCTCCCTCACAAAAAAATCCCCAATACACAGAGGAAGAAAGATTATGTTCTTTATAAACATACTGTAAAGAATATTTTAAAGTTTAAAAAAATTCATGTCTTACTGTCTTCAGAACAGAAATGTTACAACTGTATCTTCTTCCTTCACACAACAGCTGCTACAAATATACTTTAAGACTCAGCTATCCTGTGACCTATAGCTGTTTTCTTCACATCAGAACTATTTCTCACATTAAAGGAATCACAGCATGCTACCACAGAAATTTGATTACACACAACAAGTACAAAAGCAATTTTCACAATTAAATTAACAAGGACTTTAGAAAGAGTACATAACCAAAAATCCCCATGAGTCAGTGCCTTTCAAGCAAAATGAAAGGTGAGGAGAGAAAAAGGAAAAAAGCTATAACTAAGTTTTCGATAAAAGCAGCATGTCATACAAATTGCAAACGGTTGAATTATGTTACATGTACAAGTGAGTGCACCGTTTCCTAGAAAACCAGCATTTCAAAATACTGAGATATCTAGCTCTGGATTAGACAATCCCTATTTCACCAGAAGAAAATACTACATTGCCCAAAGGTACCATCTATTACAAAAGAAGATTATTAAGGAAGAACATTCCAGCCATTGCGAGGTACTGAGCAGCATTACTGAACAAAACACTACAAAACTCCGAGCACTCATCCAGAATCATTAGTTGAAATCTTAAACACTGCTTGTTTACCACATTTTACAGCAACTTTCCAGGAAAGTACTGGAAATAACATTTCATGCAGCAGAATACTTCAAAGCAGTTCAGTTTGCCTTCTGTAATGGGAAACAATGTTCTACTCTCAAGCAGAACTTTATGCAAACTAAAAATAAAATAGAAACTAAAAATCAGAACATTTCCCCTCACCCTTCCCTTGGTTTGCATGCCAATTTCAGTCATTTTCAAAACACACCACAGCACAAAAGCTAAAATACAGAACTGCACAGGTGCTACGGCCACTAAACACTTTCTGAAGGCGTTCTCTGCAGTGAACAATCCAAATTTTGGGTTCATAGATTCTAGGGCCTTCACATTTAATCTAGCACTTCTAACCTTGTGTTCCATACAAACTTTGGTGAAAGACAAAAATACTGAAACCCTAAAATAACTTCAAATAATTTAATTTTTTGCAGTTTTTACTAGGCCAATAGTAAGGCATTAAGAATCTAAAGTTAAATTGAATAAATATGTGGTGAACTTAGTTTGACTGATTAAAAAAACCAAACCAAACAAACCTGAAATGTGAAGAGTACTTATCACTAGGCCCCCAAAAATGCAGATTTTTGTCTTCTGTATATAGATTGAAATAAAGATCTTGCTTTCCAAACTCCAGACACCACTTGAATGTGAGGCTACACAAGAATTCAGAAGACACAGCAATATCACACCAAGAACACTCTTAACAAGTGTGAAAACTATCACCATAGGCTTGATATCAACTTTCCCACAGACTTTTAGCAGGTGTTATCATATTGTACACCTTTAAGATCAGGCTTGCTGCCAGCAACTTCAGCAAGAGTTTTAGGACTGTATTTATGAACATTTATTTATGAAGATTTCATCACAACAGAATTGTAACCTACCAGTTTTACTGAGATTTTGCCAATTGGGAAGCACAATGATTATGCAGTGCATCACATCTATACTACACCAGCACTTCCCACTTGGGAGGTACAATACATGAAGATCATTATAACTGAAACAAAAACCCCACACGTGACACTTATTTCAGTGGAGTATTTAATTTCAAAAAATATGCTAAAATGGCACAGAAAGCATTTTGCCCTAACAACTTAATTCCTTGTGTGTCTTATGCAATCATATAATTCTTTTCAAAGTTAGAACACCACAGAGATGAAAACCAGAAAAAGAATCTTAAGACGATAAAGCACAGTACTTTAAAGGTAGTACTGTCAAGATCTGAACAGCAGTGAGAGTTCTGTGGCCACTACTGCTTTTTAAACTTATCCTAGAAATCCAAGCTGGCTTTCCTAATTTTTGAGTCCAGTGGAGCATTAGAACAAAAATAAAAATAGCACAGTTACATTGCAGTGATCTGCAGGAAAACATGCTTCTAGCTGCAGATCTCAGCAGTTTTACCAGCTTTAAACATGACAACACTTCACAAGAACAGAATATATTTACTTGCAGAGGGGCTGAGCTGAAGATAAATAGCTCTCCAGCAGGCAAACCATGACTTCTTTCAGATTCAAAAACACTATTAGCACCTCCATCCCACTTTAATCTCTAGATAAAGCACCTCTGTATTCCTTTCGGGAAACCTTATTTAAACAACTAGGACTGTGCAACAGCTGATTTAGTTTTGTGGAATGAAATTCCACATTAAGATTTTGAGTCAAGAGATCAATTCAATAGGAGAAATGGGAATTGCAGTGGAATCTTCATCTCTGCTCCAGTACCATGTGGGTCACCTCAAATGCAGGCTTTTCAGACACCTGAAGCCTCATGTGTAATAACATAAGAGGTTGAAGAGATTCTGAAACACAAACTGGTAAGTTTTATTAGCTGTAGGTTAAAAAACCTCAACAGTTGTGGGTAAACACTTCAAAAAACCCCAAAAACTTACAGTCAGGACTAGCCAGAAAGAAGCGTTCTGCTGACTAGGACCACAACCTAGTGTAACCTTTGTTTTCAATGTGCTGAAAGTGACACAGCGAGATATTGACACTGTAGCTTATTCTATCCCTGGAGAAGCTTTATTCCAGACAATATGCCAAGGCCACTTAGAAAAGTTCTTCGCATGCACCCTCCCTGCTGCTCACTGGGAAGCCTGTTCGAGTACCCAACCACTCTCTGGGAGAAGAACCTTTTTCTAATACCCAACCTAAGCAATCAGCAGGCTTTGAGAAATGCCCCAAATCTGTCCTTACAGGATACCCTTCCAAATTCGATTTCCCTGGCAAACATGCTTAACCATCAGTTGGACAAGTCACCACTACACTGTCTGAGTTGATACAGATCCAGAATGTTCATCTCATTCTCAGAATTACTAAGTGAAGAAACAATATGCAAAGCCTTAACCGTGGAAAAATGGAAAAAGTTGTTTGGCTTCTTTTTATGTAGCAAGACCTAGCTCTTTACTACATCTAAAACCACTTTGTATAAACAAAAGAAACTTTTGCCAACTGTCAATTCATAATTTTGATGACTGGATATTAGCAGTGAGTAACATGACAGGACACTGGAGCTGACCTGCAGCTTGGCAGGTTCTCTGCTGTGACTCAGCTGCCCTAGTTCATCACTACACAGTTAATAGCACCCTAAAGCCAGAAAGAGCTGGACACACCTGAACCAGAGGGTGTCACTCCATTCATTCTCCCACAATTCAGCTCAGGACACACACCCAAGCAGCTCAGTCAAACTGTACAGCCAACCCAGCAGCAGCAATAGAACACATAAATGACTATGGGATATCTCTCTGTGCAAAATCTTATTGCATCTGCATTTATCAATGTCATCAAGAATTTTTGTTAAGAATCCAGGACATCCAACTTGTCAAAACCTTTTATTCAACCTATTTCTTTTTGCTGACATAACACCAACTTTGTTGAACTTCCTGTTCAACAAAGAACAAGCTCTTATTTTTCCCAGTCATTAAGTAGCAATGTAAAAATTCTCAAGTAGATTTCCTCTTGCCCACTTTCTCCGTCTCTCCTGGGGGAATCCACATTTTTTTGTCCACAAGAAACAGGAGTGACAAACTTTGCTAATATCATTGAGTGCAAAACTGACTACAGCCTTGCTGGTCATTCCAGTGTTGCCAGTCCACAGCACTGGCACCAAAACTAATCTCTGCAAATGGAAAAACACCAATGAGTCATTTAATGGTCCAAGTATTTTCCTAGCAAAGAGAAAACCTATTTTCAGAAAAGATCAATGCGTAACAACACAAGGCTCACAGTTCCCAGAGATTCTTGACTGCTTACCAGTGCAAGGGATTTAGAACACCTACCTATGCAAAGTAGAATCAAGCTACAGTTTAGAAAGTGAAGCTCACTTGTTTGCCTAAGTTGATTTCAAGGGGAAAACAAATAAATCTTAGAGAAACAAATCCTTTTATTGAGTCATTTTATAACCAAAACAAACTAAAACACAGGCTAGTTAATCTCCTTGTTTGCTGTGTTCTCTCATCCCTTTTTGACAAGCAAGCACATCAGCAATTCCAGGCAACTGAAATTCACAAAGAATGGCACAAAAAAAATTAGGAAATGCAGTTCTTAAGAAACTCTTAAGAGACACCAGACATGTTTTCATTCATTTGTTAGAAAAGCCTCCACAGAAGCATATATATACCCAAGACTCACTCTGCACTGCTGGTATATTGTCAAATGAAAGAGCACAACTGCATATAGGTGATTTTGCTGTACTACAATTATCCTAATTAATTGTCATTCTTCAATTTTGCCATCTTTTCAATAACGGGTAAAATAGTGTCATTCATTTTAGGCATTCTCCATTTTCTTACTCTCTCTGACACTATGTTTTGTCTCTAAAATTGGAAGGTTTGTTTTGTCATAAAGCAAGGAATTACAAAACCACTCAGCACTGTGTTTTTTCAACAGAGAGGCTTTTGTTTAAGCTTACTGAGCTAGAGATGCTTTAACAAAATGCATGTAATGAAACCAGTAAAAGATGAATCCATGAGGAAGCTATGATTAACAAGGGTAAGTGGAAAAATTAATCATCTAAGACTGCAAACTCACCATGTTTGCATATGTAATAGCAGACTGAAAGCAAACAGTTTTAACACAGTAACAAAATATGTATGTGGAGCACAGACAAAATAATTTCCACTCTCTTTCCCAATCTCTACATACGACAAGACATGGAAGCAGTTTGTCTGCATGCTTCCCAGAGGATCATGGCTCTAGATTTATCAAATACAATACCAGTGGCAAACTATAGCAAGGGAAAAACCCCAACCTCACTCTTTATCAAATGCTGAATACATAACTAGTGTAAGTATGCAGTCTTTCTTCCAACAGTTACAAGGAATATTTGAAGAAAATACCTGGTGTTCTTCTACCACAAATTAACCATCTATAGACATAAAATAGTTCCCAAGGCAACCATAATTCCCTCAACCAACACAGCCATTCCCCTCCCATTACTCTACATTCTGCTAAGTGAGTGCTTGCTGCCTGACACAGCACACAAACAACTGTGTGCAGCAGATCAGAAGAACGGGCAAGGTACACAAATTAGCAACTCCTACGTGTTTAAATTGACAGTTGTCAAGTGATATGTACATGAGAAATTTAGGTTACACAGTTGAGGTTTTTGGTTTTATTTTGGTTTTTTTCCATGGGAAGGTTGCTGAAGCTCATGTTTCCACTGCCATAATTATAATAGAGGTGCTAGCTGGTTTCTTTTGAAGAATGGACTGAGAAAAAACCAAACCAACAAAACAGCTAACTTCTTGTCCACATACCAGTTATGAGGAGATCCTTCTTCCCCTATCAAGTTCTGGGTAATTTATGGTTCCATTGTCATTTTAAGAGGAAAAGCAAAAACTAAAAAACCTTACATGTCAACAAACTGTTAACTATACACTAATAAAACAAGCACCTGCTACAATTTTAGAGCATTTCATGTGAGCAGTATCCTAGCAGTACCTTTCCTGCACTGTTATGTCAAAGAGCATCATTTGCTGCTTTGACCACTGTGTGCACACAAGCAGCAGCATTACTTTCCTTACATTTCAATTTCCCGTGTATATTAAGCCAGCATTTGGCATCTGCCCTTTTGTTTCCATACATTCCCCCTCCTTGTGCTAGCAAACATCTGTGTAGCTACAAGGACAGCCCAGATGAAGGAGCCAGGCTGAAGCAAAGACATCCAAACACAACTCCAGGCTGTCACTGCCCCATTTTATCCACGCCACTGACACTGGTGCTCAACCCAGGAAGAAAACTACTCCACAAAGTAGTAAGCAAATTCTGGTGAGTCAGTGTGCTGAGATTGCTCAGTTCAAAGTCTATGAGCACCACAGCAGCACCAAGGGATCACACCTCAAAGACTTTTCCCAGAAACAACAGTTTCATCCAAGGAGGACAAAATTCTTCAGTCTGTAACAGAGACTGCTTTTACTCCAAAGGAAGAAAAACCGCAAGTCAGTCCCTACAGGTGGGGATTCAGTATCTACCTAGAACTCATACAACAGATCAAAGCAGAGCCCAAAACTATGGACACAATCCTCATGGGAGCAGCAACATGTCTGACAGCAGAAGGATGGCTTTTGAAGGAGAGTGACACACAAGTTAAGGAGCCACCAATCTACATCCAGATCTGGAACATGAGAATCTCCCACATCGTGTAGCTTTGTGCCCCAGGACTGATCAAGGGATTATTCCGTCACTCTCACTTTTTCTTGGGCAAGAACATTTTTTTCCTGACTTCTAATGTTGTCAGGTGAGCAAGTCTAGTCAAAGGCTGTACTGAAAGCCCCATGCTGTTTATCATGTTTCTGAGCAACTGAGGAAACCAAGCTACTCAAATATAAGGCCTGGCAACATACAAAACCTTCTAAACAAGAAGTCAAGAAACGTTTTCCACTTCTCATTGGGAGCTTCTGAAACTAAGAAGAATAATAAAAAACCAAAACCAAGCAATCCTGAGTTTATCTCCTAATGTCTTAATTACTTCTAATTAAGTACCCCACCACATCCTCCCACTGCTGTAGTGTACAAACTCTGGAGGATATCAGGATGTGCTTCTCACAGCATGTGACAAAGAAAGCATGACCTCTATAGCACATATAGGGAACAAAAGCACAGACCAAGTGACAGATAAGGAACCACAATTTATTGCTGAAGCAGAAACCAAATCCACCCCCAATCTACTTTAGTCCCCCCTGCAAATACTTTTCAAACAAGTGTACAGGAAAATATCCTAAGGAGCTCTGATGTTTCTTCCAAATCTAAAATAAAAGATATTGCAGTGTATGAAATAACAACATCTCTAAGGCTGAATTGTGACAGTACTCTTCATCACCACCCTTCATATTTACCTGTGGTTAGCAGATATTCCATCTGAAAGCATTTAAAACTTCTCAAGAATTCTGGCTGAGTTGTTCAGAGCATTCAGTTACAAACTATCTGAGCGTGGACATCACTGGAGTATAAGCAAACCAAACATCAGCAGATAGTTCTTGATACATAAGCTGAACAAGCAACCTTGCATAACAAACTGCTGAAGCTTACCCCATTACAACAAGCATGAAGTACTTTTTTAACCCGTTAGAGAAGCTGAGCTGTATTTTCTAACGCACTCTCCAAGCTAGCCTGGAAGAGTGTTTGGCCTACAGAGCAATACAGCCATACATCTCTCTCTAGGTTGATGCAACTCTGTACAAGGCATGTAACCAACAGTTACCACTTGCTGACAGATTTAGAAACTGGATATCTTGACATATAATAATTTTAAAAAAAGACAAATCTAATGTATTTTAGGTTTTTACAGAAGGATTTCACTGACAGAAGTATTTTTGGCTAATAACCCACTATTCTTCTTGTCTCCAACAAGCCAAAAGCCATTGAGTAGAAAATACTCACATACTCAAGAATTCATTACCTATTTGTTATGGCCAGCTTCATGTAAACATTGCAAAGGGTACTTCAAATTATTTTTCTATATTCAGTATTTCCTACAGTAACTGTAATATATCACGGAACTGTTCAGAAGGATGAAACTAATGAAAGGTGATTTAAATATCTGCTCTTTTCTCACCTGACATCTTAAGTCTGAGAGCTTTCCTTGTAATTATGGTATATTCCAGTGGACAGTTTCACATGCTCTCAATGCCACAGGGCTTTCCAGAACCCAAATCCTCAATATCAAGCATTACGTAATTAGTACATGATGTGCTTCAAAGTCAAGGCCACACATAATTAAAAACACATTCTGAATACTGATATCCCTCATAACAAGCAAGAATGGTGACACGAAAAGCTGGAACTATCCCAGAAGATGGTCCAACTACATTCACAGAATCCCAGAATCGTTAGGTTTGAAAAGCACCTCTGGAGATGAGCCAGTCCAACCTCCCTGCCAAGACAGGGCCACTTGGAGCAGGTGACACAGGACCACAGTCAGGCGGGTGTCAAATGTCTCCAGAGAGGGAGACTCCACAACCTCCTTGGGCAGCTGTTCCAGTGCTCTGCCACCCTCAACAAGCTTTTCCTTGTGTTGAGGTGAAACTTCTTGTATTTTAGTTTATGGCCATTTATCCTTATCCCTGCTGCCTGGCACCACTAAAAAGTCTGCCACCATCCTCTTGGCGCCCACCTTCGAGATATTGACACACATTAATGACATCGGTATTCTCTAGACTAAACAGGCCCAACTCCCATAACCTCTACTCATAAGAGAGATGCTCCAGACCCTTCATCATCTTTGTGGCCTCCGCTGGACCCTCTCCAGTAGCTCCCTGTTTTCCTTGCACTGAGGAGCCCAGAAGCGGACACATTCCCTTGGAGCTGGGGCTGTCCACAGCCGGGCAGCGCACGCCCAGGGCACAGGTGCGCCCCGGCACCGGGGTGAGCCGCGGAAGCACCGCACCCGCTCCGCGGGGCAGAGCCGGAGGGAGCATCCCGTCGACACAAGCGGGACGTCCTCACCCACCCGGGGCCGAGCCCGGCGGGGCCCGCCGGCTGCCCGGTCTCCTCGGGTGGCGTACGCCGAGGAGTTGGTCGAGGAGCCCGGGCCCCGGAGCCGCCCGACGCGCTGCCCCCGGGCCAGGGGCAGCCGGGCCCCGCCGGCTCCGGGCCCGGCGCGACGAGCCCCGGCGGCCGCCGGCCCCGCGCGGTGCCGCCGGCGCGGCCGCTCCCCCCGCGCCCCCCGGGCCGGATCTCACCTGGCGGGGGCGGCCCGGGCCCGTCAGCGCCGGCGGCCGCCGCCGTATTTCGAAAGATCCGCCATTTTCAGCCCGTCACCGCCACTCCCGCCCCCGCCGCACCTGCCCCCGCCGCCCCGCCCCGGCACCGCCCCCGAGCCGCGAACCCCAACCCCTTCCGCACCGGCGGGTCCCGCGCAGACCCCGCTCCGGAGGGAAGCCTCGCGGCGCCTCGGGGCCGCCGTGACCCCACCGCTCCGCCGCGGCTCCGGGCGCAGCTGACCCCGGCGAGCGGCGGGGAGGGGACGCGCCGGGCGGGCACCCCCGCGGCGGAGGGGCGGCCGGGACCGGCTGTCCGCGCCGTCCCGGGGAGGCCGGCGAGGCCACCCAGGAGCACGGCCCGCCGCGGGGAGAGCACCCGGCGAGGCCGGGCCTGCTCCTTCCCGGCGGGAGGCGGCTGTCAGCCGTGCCCGCACCCCCTTCCCCGTCCTCCCGCCGCCGCTTTCCCGCCCCTCGCACTCACCGGGCGGGCGGGCGCTCTTCTTCCTCCTCCGCTAGCGATGCCTCTCTCCGGTGCCGGCGCCCCCCGGTGCCGCTCCTGGCGGCCGCGGCGGCGGCGGCCGCACCCGCGCCGATCCCGCCGCCGCGTTTGTTCAAAATCACGCGCCCCGCGCCATTCCCCCGCCGCATCCCATAATACCGCGCCGCCCTGGCAACCGCCGGCGCAGCGCCCCGCGCTTCCGGGACCGCCCCGCCCCGCCGTCCGCTTCCGGGGCCACGCGCGGGCACCACCCGTGGGAGGAGGCGGCGGCTGCGGCCCCGGCCTGGTTCCACGCGCGGTGTGAGCCCCGCGGGACAGCTCCGTGGGATATCCCCGCGCGGGGCCGGCCCGCCCGCGCCCCCTCCCGCGGCCCGCGCGCGCTCCCCCGTCACGTGACACTCCCCCCCCGGCGGCGCGCGGCTCCATGGTGGGAGGAGGCGGCTCCCAAGATGGCGGCGGGCGCGGTGCGGCAGGACCTGGCGCAGCTGATGAACTCCAGCGGCTCCCACAAGGACCTGGCGGGAAAGTGAGTTGCCGGCCGCCGCCTCCCCGCGCCGGGGCGAGGGGTGCGAGCCGCCTGCGGGGTGGGGGAGGGCGGTGCGCTGGGAGGGTGGGTCGTGGCCGGCGGCCGCGTTTCTTCAGATAAAAAGGAGACGGAAAGGTTGCGCCTCATGGTTGCGGAGGTTTTTCGTTCACGGGCTGTCTGCCCGTGGAGGAGCTCCTCAGGGCTCGGCTGCTGCCCCTGGGCTGCGCCTCAGCGAGAGGCCGGGGAGGTGTTTTCCTCTGCCGCCGTAGGTATATCAGCGACTCTGGTTATGGTTGATAATTACTAATATCTTTATTCGGTGGGTGTTTTGGACGGCAGCCCTCAGGGGCTGAGCTCCTCGTGTCACATAGGTTTTCACCCCCCTAGAGTGCAGTTGTCACCTGGAGTTCTTTGACTCCCAGTCCAGTTGCTTGTGCTTTCAATCCTTTTAGGATTTTCGTATAAAACCTTGGAAATTTGCCCCTCAAAGTGTAGCTTCGGCGCGGATGTAGTGCTTCATCAATGTCACATACACTGAGGCAAAGTTTCATTAGCTTGCTGAAACGTGAAAACAGAAGTTGCTATTTTTTGCAGAAGTAAACACTTGAAAATGCATAGTGTGCACCTGTGCTCATGTCAAGTGGCTGTAACATAGTATTTATCACAACAGTATTTCTCACATTGATTGTGGCATTTTGAGCATTTAATTACCTTAATTAATCTGAAACTATGAGCAATACAGTTTTCATTACTTTTTCTGTGCACCATCCTGGGCATGTGATTATTATTTTTTTAAATTTCCAAAATTGCACATATATTTCTAGATAACAAAATGATGAGCTCTGTTATCTGAGAATCTAGTGCTGGGATTTAAGAAGAGCCAGATAGCAATTCCAGGTGAATGTTCATGACATTTGAGAACAAACTGTTTGGAGAATTGCCACCTCAGGATATAGAAAATATAAGCAGAAATAGGTCTCTAACATAGATAGTAAGCAGAGAGGCAGAACTTTTTAGTGAAAAAAAATGTGTGATTTTTAACCTCTTTTTAATTTATTTGTGGACAGATACCGTCAGATATTGGAAAAAGCCATTCAGCTGTCAGGTGTGGAGCAGCTTGAAGCTCTGAAAGCTTTTGTAGAAGCAAGTAAGTGCATCTGGTATAATTGGTTTCACACTGAGTGAAGACCAGAGCTCTGTGGGTTTGTGTGTTTGTTAGCTCTATGTGAGGCTGAGTAAATAAAATGTATTTTGGTCCTGTTGGAACTCAGACACAACAGGAAGAGGAACTCTCATCACCATATTCAGAAGTTAAGAGGGAATGGATTTGTAAGCTTTGTAAGTTATTACAACTTTCCAACCTGTCAGCACTGGAAGGTGAAGACAAAGCAGTGTCTGTTGAGTGCTAAAGTTGCTGCTGGATGCCAAGTGGTATTTAAGCTAACAGCCTCCTTCACCCATTTGTAAAACTGCCAAGAAATTGTTAGGGTTTTTTGTATTGTACTGGGTATTTGGCTTATTGAACATCCCTGTAAATTATACCTGCTACAATTTCTTTAAAGTTGAGAATAAGCTTAGTGAGAATTAGCCCAAACATTTACTTTGCCCAAGATATTTCAGCAACTGAGAACTGTGAATCAAGGACGGAAAATTCATTTTTATCTGTCAGGGGTTATAATTCTGCTGACCTCTAGTGTACGCAGGTTCTGAAAGAAAAAAACCCCCACCTTTATAAAAAAAGAAGAAAAACCCCACCTTCACTTGCATAGGGTTTTAAAAATTGAAATTTTCAAATTTGATAAAAGAGCAAACTTTCACCTATAGTGAAAGCACTGACAAATATTCCATCCATTCTGTGTTTCTCTGAACCAGTGGTGAATGAGAATGTCAGTCTGGTGATCTCACGGCAGCTGCTAACAGATTTCTGTACCCATCTTCCAAGTCTTCCTGACAGCACAGCCAAAGAAATTTACCACTTCACCTTGGAAAAGATACAGCCCAGAGTGATTTCATTTGAAGAACAGGTGAGAAATCAATGATATGGGGGGTTTGGTTTGTGGGTTTGGCTTTGGTTTTTGCCCTCCTTGTCTGCTGACTGTTTTAAGCCTTTCAAAAAGCTGTTCAAAACAGGTACTGAAAAACAGTCCAGTTTTTCAGTACTGTACGTGAAAAACCTGAGCTAAATGCAGAGCACTTTAGGACTGTGCAAAGATTACAGACTGTCCCTTCATCATGATGATGGACATGTTAATTCCTCTGCTACCATAAATTGGCTTGTTACAATGAAACAATCCTTGAGCTATTAGAGGTACTTTAGAGAGACAGACTGGTACTTGTTTTATTGCCTTTTACCCAACAGGCAGATGGTATAAAGAACATGCCTCTTGACAAATACCTTTTGTTTCAAAAAAGCTGTGTGTGTTTATTTGAGCCATAATCATTTTACCAGGAAAAAATATTTTCTTGAAATTCCAGTTCTACATAACTACCGAATGTGCTGCTGTGCTTTTTCAATTCAGTTCTGTATTTTGTTGTATGAATGTGCAACATCACCTGAGAGTTCTTAGAGAAGTTGCTTTTATGAAAAGCCCTTGGGATCTAGTATTTGGGAAGAAATTCAAGGCAGTTTCTGCTGTGATTTTTTTATTTGCTTCTCTTTATCTTTTGTCTTTTTAAGCAGCTTTTAGTCTGAGCTGCACATGCTTGGGTGTATTGTCCTGATAATGCATAAATTAAATCCAGTATATCAGATTATTTCTTTTTTTTTTCCCCACACTTCCACTTAAAAACCCAGGTTGCAAGCACTGATATTTTGCCTGCTGACAGCTGCTCTCCAAAGTAGAAGTTTCTGCATTAGGATCTAATCACAGTTCACCTCACTTGTATCTCACAGGCCTGATATGAGATGTAACTACAAGAAGTGGCTTGTGACTCTCGGTGCTTCAGTTCTTGAAAGTTTCTTTTCATCTTTTTGACAGCTTTATAAATGATAACTACTTTTGCTATTGATTTTATTGTTCTTCAGGTGGCTTCAATAAGGCAACATCTTGCATCAATCTATGAGAAAGAAGAAGACTGGAGAAATGCAGCACAAGTGTTGGTGGGGATCCCTTTGGAAACGGGGCAAAAGTATGCTACACCCAGTTCTGTGCTGTTATCTGTACCTGCTCTCTGTGTACTAAACTAGAGCAGCGAGTGAGAATTGTGAGGTTGCATATTTTCCCAGAGTTTCAGTAGTGCAGGCCAGAATTGCTGTCAGATGACAAAAGTTTTGCTTGATGACTGTACCTCACACTAAGAGTATAGTAGGTCAAAATGCTGCACCAGAAGTTACCCGCTATCAATAACTCTTGTTGAGAAACAAATCTTTTTAATAGAATTTTGCAAAAATGCTTCTAAGGAAGCATTGGAAGGTTCTTGAAAGGTGGCAGTTCTTCCATGTGCACCTTCAAAATGAATACATAGTTTGAAATTGGATATTAACAAATGCAGTTGGGGATTCTTTTGTGTGTTTGTGAAGTGGGGTTTGATTTGTTTGGGGTTTTTTAGGTCTAGAACCCTTGCTGTTACTTTTCTCTGGCAGTCCTTTCCCCTTTCTCAGTTTGCACATAGAAGGAATTGCTGTAGGTTTTCCCTATTTAGCACCTCTTCGTTGCACTGCAAGGTTGCTTCTTAACTCAAGTGGCCACCACTGGTGGCAAAATTCCAGTCCACGAAACCCGGATTATGAGCGTGTACATTTCTGTCTTGGTGGACAGCATTATTTCTGCTGGTGTTTGCAGGAGCCAGTTCTATATTGGCATTCATCTCAAATTTCCTTACCCTATACAGAAAGTGCTAATTTTGGTGGTAGGGAAGAAGAAAGTAGGGTAAAAGAAATGTTTTACCAAATGTAAATGTAAAACAAGTGCTTAAAGATCATAATAAATGTTTAGAGCAGTTAAGAACAAGGGTAGTTTCGGAGCAATGCTGAGCACTTGCTTTTCTCTTTCCCTACAGGCAGTACAATGTAGATTATAAACTGGAGACCTACCTGAAAATTGCCAGGCTGTATCTGGAGGATGATGACCCAGTTCAAGCAGAAGCTTACATTAATCGAGCTTCCCTGCTTCAGAATGAATCAACTAATGAACAGCTGCAAATCCATTATAAGGTTGTCTAACCTGCTCTATTGCTTTCTCTTTCTACAGGGAGACAATTCCACATTGAGATGTTTTTATGCACTGCGACTAAAACTCTCACCATGAGAAAAGAGACAAAGGGAAAAACTACATGGTTTTGGGAGCTTGAGAGAAACAACTTAGCAATAATTAAACAACTCATTCCTTATCATTTGGAGACAATAATTATTGAATAATGATTCCTTAGATGCCGGCTTTATTGATAGAAAATAAAACTAAAGCTTCAAAATATCTGAAATATTGTTGATAATACTGCCTCCACCTTTGTCTATAAATCTAAGAGGGAGGGAAAATTGCATCCAATATTAGAAACAGTAGAAGTCCTCCCACCCACCAGTAATTAAATAATAAATTCCATACATAAAAGTAGTTTTAAGTCATAAGTAGTAGATTAACTGTTGACATTCCTGCTTTTTTGTGGATTTACTGTGTACATAGTTCATACAGGTTTCTCAAACTATTTTAGTAACTGATGAGCAGTGATGACTACAGTGTAACAGAATCGGCCAAGTGTGGTGGTGGTTAGAATTCTATGACACATAGCAGATGTGCCATGAGCTGTAAATC
The DNA here is from genome assembly GCA_024500445.1 of Entomyzon cyanotis. NCBI lineage: Eukaryota > Metazoa > Chordata > Aves > Passeriformes > Meliphagidae > Entomyzon > Entomyzon cyanotis. Next base: position 47,443,593 of record JAKEPQ010001009.1, on the reverse strand, counting down.
AGCATCTAGTGGTTTTGGTTTGTTGGTTTTCCCTTTCCTTTTTTCCTCATCCCATATTAGGTTTTGAAGTGTGCACTCAGTTGAAAGTGTAAATATTTTCTGTGAATCTGAAAAAAGCGCAAAGGAAGGAAGAAATATCAGGTGGTACTACTGTGCTGAAAGGGAAAAGCAAACACTTGAAACATAAATTGCTGCCTAAGTGGTATCTGTCAGTGTCAATAGTGAAGGGGAAACTCACACAAGGACAGTATCAGCTGTACAATATTTCATTTACTTAAGCTCCCTACATGGCCTGTAGACATTTGCAGTGTTTAACTTGTGAACAGTGGTGGGAAATGCCCTTCCAATTGATTTCTGTGGTACTTAAGCAAGTACTTTTCAAGTCAAGCTACTTCTTTGAAGACACAGATTTCCCTAGGAAGCTGAAGAGTGATATTTATGGGAGCTCTCACTTGATACTATGCAATTTTTGCACACCTGTATTATGCAGCCACCTCTGCTACTTTTCTGAGATATCCTGCCTTTTTAGGTTTGCTATGCTCGAGTACTCGACTACAGAAGAAAGTTCATTGAGGCTGCCCAAAGGTACAACGAGCTGTCCTACAAGAGCATAGTCCATGAAACTGAGCGGCTGGAGGCATTGAAACATGCTCTGCATTGTACTATTTTGGCATCAGCAGGTAAAATACACCTTACATTTTTGGGTAAAAGACCCAGCATAGGCATTTCCCCTGAAGCAAATCAGCTTGTGTATTACTTGTGTATTACTTGTGTATTACTTGGGAGATACTTTGTGACTAAGATTTGGGGAGGAATCCAAAATTGTGGACACAGTATCAGAATAACCTTTTGGGAAACCGTTACCTCAAGTTAGATTAGTTCAGTGTCTTTGCCTTTGAACTGAACATAACCAAATTCCTTGCTCTGTAGAGACTGGTGGCTATTATCTGCATGTATTTGGGGGAAAAAAAGCTGGTAACCTCCTGCTGTTTACCTCTAAATACCTGGTGTTTTGGTGGTCAATTATGAGAATTCCTCTTGACTTTCCTAGGACAGCAGCGTTCCCGCATGCTTGCTACTCTCTTCAAGGATGAGAGATGCCAGCAGCTTGCAGCTTATGGGATCTTGGAGAAAATGTATCTCGACAGAATTATCCGTGGAAATCAACTGCAAGAGTTTGCAGCTATGCTAATGCCTCATCAGAAAGCAACTACAGCTGATGGTATACATGCCTCTAAAACCTTGTAATGCTAGGTGTTCATCCATGGGAGTTAGACTTCCAAAATCAGTCAAGAAATGATGTCCTGTTGAGCGTATGAGGAATGACCCAAGTTCTCAGACAAGGAAAGAGAGGAGAAGAGAACTTTATTGTTTTGAATTCCATATATATAGAGTTTACAGAGGTGCCCCAGATTGGTCAGCCCGAGACCTCCCCCTAGGCCCAATTGGCCAAGCCCGAACTGACTCAATCCGGAGAAATTGTTTGCAAAACATCCAAACTTTATCTTGTTTATGAAATATAGCAAATGTTCCCACGGGAAGAACCTGTGCTAGCCACAAAGTGTCACGGAAAAGAGCTTAGTTTTGCTTATATCATTATTTGAAAAATATTTTTCAGCATCTTACCTTCATGAGTATAGTTTAATAGTCAAGCTTCTTAACTATAGTTCATCTTTCTGATTTGCTGTTAAGGTTTTGAAATACTCTTCTGGAAGATGTCAAATTTTCTTTCTCTGTCCGTGCGTAGTCCACTGACAACCTCACTCTATTTCTGTCTGAGTCACTGTCCTCCTGAGGTTCTCCAGTTCTAAGGCACTGTTGTAAATAGGGTGTCTAGAAACCCATGATATGCATGTAGGCCATAAATGGTCTGTATTGATGGTAAATTTATTTGAACTGCTTCCTGACTTGACAGGAAGGTGACATAGTGAGGGGATGGTTTGGACCTCACACTGTCTCCACTCGCATGAGATTACTCTGGAACCTCTGAACAGTGACAAAAAATGTCAAGTAATGACTTCACTGGACACACTGGTCACTAAACACACTGGTCTCAGTTTTCTAGATTGGAAGAATATCAAAGTGGAAAAATACATAAGCATGAAATACCTCTGAATCAGGAAAATCTTCCAACTGAAAAATAGTTGTTGGTTAAGGACAAATAACTATCCATGCAATTGCAGAAGTGAAAACTGGTTTAAAGGTACTTGCTAACAATAAGGGAAGGAAGCATTCCTTCCCTTGGGTCACTTTGTTGTTTATTTATAACCTGTACTGTTTGTCCTTAAAGAATGCAGGTTAGTTGGTATTTAAGACTGTGCTTATCTTCAGCTAGAGGTTAAGGGGGAAATGAGTTATACTGTTGAAAACTGTTCAGTCAAGAAGAGAGACATCAGATAAGGGTTTATCACAAGCACAGTAAGAGAGAGGTTAATTGTACCCCTAAGAGCCATAATGAAAAATAGGAAAACCCCCAATGGTCTTTCCATTTGTCAGGCTAGGATCACAGGAGGTCAAACTCCCTCAATTCAGATATTGAGTCTTGTAGCAAGGGCTCCACTTGCTTACTCTAGAAATTAAATAGAAGGGTTTATCTGTTTTAAAATCAGCCACGTGCCATCCATTTGTTTTTGTCCACTGTCTCTTCATAGCTTTACACTGATGCAAGGCAGATGCATCTGGACCTTCTGCACATGTAACACTTTAGAAAAAAAAAAAAGAGAAACATTTTTTCATTTGCTCAACTATATAAACCACTATTTCAGTCTTATAGTAATGTTTTGGGGTTTTTTTCTTATCTAACCCTAAAGGTTCTAGTATTCTGGACAGAGCTGTTATTGAACACAACTTACTATCTGCAAGCAAACTTTACAACAACATTACCTTTGAAGAGCTTGGAGCGTTACTAGAGATCCCTGCAGCCAAGGTATCTATTTCCTACCTTTTTTCTTTTTTAAAAATGAGCATGAATGGCATGAGGAAATAGCTGTGGTAAATATTAGGAAAATTAATATTAGGGAATAATTAAATATTCGATATTACAAGGAAGGTTAAATATCCAGCACAGAGAATGAGAGGTACACAAGGTGGAACAAACAATAGTGGAGTTAGATGCCACTGACAGTTTGTTTAATAATTTAATAATGAGTGTTGTCTGTAGGTTCCTTCCCCCCAGTGTGTGGACATGTTTAAAACCCTGTAAGACTGCTAAGTCTGAATAATTTCTAACTTCTTTGAGAATGGACAAAGTTTCTAACATCTTCCTTTGTCACTCCAGGCAGAGAAGATAGCTTCTCAGATGATAACTGAGGGTCGCATGAATGGATTTATTGATCAGATTGATGGAATTGTTCATTTTGAGAGTAAGTTCAACCACAGTGTAATTTATTGTTTTAGTACCTTTCAGAGTGAGCTTTTGGAGGTGGTGCCTGCCAAGATAAGGAAATTAGGTTAATTAATCCCTTCTGCCTGAAGTGAGCTGGCTTGTCTTGCTGTGGCCAGGAGGTGGCAGAGTTTGCCATAAGGGACAACCTTTGCTGCTTCACCCACTCCCTGCTCTGCATCCTCTCACCCACAGGAAAGCGTCAATTTATTCCATCAGTCTCCTTCTAGGAACAGGTTCACCAGAGAATTCTGTGTTCAAATCTGCTTCAATGCAGGAGTTTGGCTTGTAACAGACAGCCAAAATAACTGTAGCTTTTGAGTACAGAAGTGATCCTGATGTCACTGCAAGGGAGGCTTCCTCTGTGAGTTACATGAGGGCAGTGGCAAAAGGAAAGGTTGCAGTTGACAAGGCAAGGGAATTGCTAAGACTTACTTTGTTTAGTATGTGTTGTTTTTTCTCTTCTTTTCAGCTCGTGAAGCTTTGCCAACTTGGGACAAGCAGATTCAGTCCCTGTGTTTCCAAGTGAACAACCTGCTGGAGAAGATCAGTCAGACAGCCCCGGAATGGACAGCGCAGGCCATGGAGGCCCAGATGGCTCAGTGACTGTGTCACCATTGTCTGAATGGAAACAATCACCTGCCTGCTGTGCCAGAAGGGGGGAGCTGAGCAGGACTGGGAAACAAACCAACCATCTTCGTATCCCCATCTTCTGCTTTCACTATGGCTTAGGAGACAATTAGCTGATACCACGTTTGGTGTGACAGGCCCCCAGTTCTCTCAGCTTAGATGGATGCTCTTGCTGCCTCTGCATTGCACTCTGCTGTCCTGAAAATTCTGGTTTCCATATAAGAGAAGCTGTGACATCTGCAGCAATCTTTGGGCTTGGTTTATTTAATTGGCTTTTTTTCCCACTGTATTGCTGTAGCTTTTTAGCCCATTACTTCCTGTGATGCTTGTCCTGCTGTGAAAATAGAAGCACCATGTTTCTTTTAGTTGTAATTATTCTAATAAAGGCTGAGATAAGCCATTTGGTTTAAGTGTTGTAAGAACCTGTGGTTTTGTTGGTTTTTTTGTTTTGTTTTCATTTTTTTTCTTAAAGAGTAACTTGAAACTTTTCTAATTGCATTTTCAGCCCCTGAAAATGTTAAATGAAAACCATCTTTTTTTTCCTTCTCTGCTTATAAAATGCAAGTCAAGGTGCCATGTGATAAGCAGGACTAGAAATGCTTATGCACAGCAATAGTGTAAAGATGAAAATGGCCCTCTTGATTTCTCTTGCTACTTTACCCATGTGTGTGCTTAGTCAGATACACACCTAAAAACCATGACAAATGTTTGGGTCTTTGGGGGCTTTTATGCTTTATCTCCATTCTTTCGGAATCTCCACTCAATTGCATATCTAGCTGCATACCTTGGATCCATCATATTTTTATCATGGATCTGTAAGCATCTGTAAGTTGCTTTAACTGCTTACAGAAACAAAACCAAGTTGGCTGACAGGCAAACATCCCAGAAGAAAAGAATTCACAAGGTTCAGGGTGTCAAGTTCAGCAGAAACTAGTTGCTATGAAATGAAAATCTTTAATACAAGGAAGAGCAGCATGCACACTTGCTGTACTTACACACTTGTCCAGGTCTGTAAGGAGGTGTCTTGTTTCAAGGCATATTACTACTATTACTCAGAAACTGTCAAGTGAGATTCGACCTAATTACAAAGCTTCTTTGCTAGGCAGGCACTGCACATCTCAGTCTAACAGCATCATAAATATAAGAGCAAAGTGATGACATAAGTGGTGTGCCTTTTCAAGGCTGAAGAGTGCTTTGACCACCTATTTTCATGGGAAATTACTATTAACTTGTTTGAAGTGGTACTGGCTGGGAATTTACTCTCCCATCAAGAGGAATGCTGATGTAGTTGCCTGTTGATTTTCTTTATGCTTGTGCATGATATACAACCTGAATATGAAGTGTTAATTAACATTTTCTCACAAAAATCCAAATAAGACCATAAGTGGGAGGGGCTATACACCGTCTTACTGTGTCATTACTCTGTAGTTACAGTTTTAAGTAAGGAAAATTGCACCATTACATTAAATGAGTAGTTAAATGATCGACCAGCTGATCAACAGCTGACTTTAGAGAATCCTTCACAATTTCATATTGATAATCATTACCACTCCATGGCAGTCTTGTTGGCCTTAATTCTGTTATGTTTGTTACTTGTAAGCGCAGTGGTTAAATGTCTTGAAAGTTTTTATTTCTTTTTCCTTAAAGTAAATCAGCAGGTATGCTCAGTTAAAACAAATTGGCGATGAAGAATACACCTAGTGCTGGTGGCTCAGTGTGCTGCTGCAGCATGTGCCCTGGGTGGGGGGAATGTCAGGAGCCCCAAGCAAGGGGCTGTGACCGTGCCAAGAAGTGACTGATGCCCCTGAGACTCAGCAGGAGCTGATGAGCAGTGAGAAGACCCCAGACTAAGGATCACCACTGGAACAGACACCTGCATTGTGATCCAGCAGCTCCCCACTAGATGGAGAGCTAAGCGCACATAACCCAGGTTGGGGCCTCAGCGACTGTGGAAGACCAGCACGTTCCCAGTTTTATTTTGTGATTAAACTGGGCTCATCCGTAACGAGCACAGAAGAGCAAATTAATCTGCCTGTGGGCTCTGTGGATTTGTGAGCCTTCAGCTGTACTCAGAGCAGGTTACAAAGCTTGCTTCCCACATGTGGTGCTTAGGCTGTACTTCTCAACTTCAACAGTCCCTTGGTACCAGAAAGTTTTCCCTCCACCCAAGCTAACAGTGACAAGAAGAGAACTTAGCTCAGAGTAAGGGAGTAAAAATTACCACAGAGCCTTGCAGGATGATTCAAAACAATATATAATATCTTTTTAAGTATAATGTGGGACTGAATTTGGGATAAATGAGGTCCTGGGAGTTTTGCAAATTTTTTTAAAATAAAAACGTCCTACAATGAGTTGCATTTATCTAGAAAAAAAGGATTTTTATGAAGAAACCTGAAAACAATGTAAGTAATCTGTTAGGGGGACAACACCCATGCAAATCCACTTCCCTTTTTTTTGTTTAAGGCTTAGGGACTTTTCTTCACACATGATAAATTACTTCTCCATGAAATTATGTTTTCATTCTTTGTGGTAGTCACTATTCTAACTTGGTTACTCATTGCAAAAGATAATCCAAAAGCAAACTATAAAAGTTTACCAGACTAAGAACATTAGATTAAAAACCAGGCTGTCAGCCTAGGTTCACAGTGAGTGCACAGCATTCCTTTTGTTGCAAGAGTGCAAACTCAAAACTGTGACTTACAAGGGAATGGATGCCACCCAGAGGCACCTTGACAGGCCTCAGAGGTGGGGCTGTCTGAACCTCATGAAGTTCAGTCAGGCCAAGTGCAAGCTTCTGTGTGTGGGTTGGGGATGTCCCAAGCCCAAGTACAGACTGGGTAGAGAATGCATTGTGAGCAGCCCTGATGAGAAGCACTTCATGGACAAGAAGCTCAAGATGACCTGGAAATGTGTGCCTGCAGCCCAGAAAGCCAGTTGTGTCCTGGGCTGCCTCCAAAGCAGTGTGGGCAGCAGGGCCAGGGAGGGAATTGTGCCCTTTGCTCTGGTGAGACTCCACCTGGAGCACTGCATCCAGCTCTGGGTCCCCAGCATGAGGAGATGGACCTGTTGGAGTGAGTCTAGAGGAGAGCACAAAGATGGTCAGAGGGATGGAGCATCCCTGATGTAGAGACAGGCTGAGATAGTTGGGGTGTGTAGCCTGGAGACTTTTAACACCTTCCAGTATCTAATGGGAGCCTTAAAGGAGGCTGGAAAAGGAATTTGCAAGGGTATGTATTGACATGATGAGGGGTAATGGCTTTAAATTGAAAGAAAATAGGGTTAGGTTAGATATTAGGAAGAAATTGCTTACAGTAAGGGTAGTGAAACACTGGCACAGGTTGCCCAGAGAAGCTGCAGATGCCCCATGCCTGGAAATGTTCAAGGCCAGCGTAGATGGGGCTTTGAGCAACCTGGTCTAGTGGCAGATGTTCCTGCTCAGGGCAGGGGGTGTGGAACTGGGTCAGTTACCATGCTGTAAATCAAGATATTTTCACAGCATAGCATGTGTGGATTGTTTGGGGGAATGATTGAGGGAAATGTGCTATCAGTTACCTCACAGCTTTGGGGGAGTCGTGGCATGGTTATATTTTTGTTGGCTTTCAAAGGCTGCAATCACTGTTGTAACTTCTATACTTCAGGGTACATAATGCTTCCATTATTGCCTGTATAGTGCTTTTTTCTGGGTACAAAACACTGCACTGCTGCTGTCATTTTGCTTTCAAAACATGCACTGTGGTTGCACACCTGAGCACCATTAAAGCATCAGGTAACAATTGGCACTGATTGTTTCTAAGTGTTTTTAAGAGCCAGGAAGGATAGAAACTGCTCTCTCCAGCAAGTTCTGCCTAGCAGGTCTCTACTGTACATGGATGGTCCCAAGGTACTGTGTTAAATATAACATTAGAGGAAAATAGTAAGGTATGTGTAGTGTTCTGTAACTGTTTCACATGGTTAAATCCATGAGCAGCTATAATTTTCTGCTCTGAAGAATGGGAAATAGTCACTTTCTATAGTTATACTGCCTTGTCTTGTTCATCGGCGTTGGATGTGTCATTTTGTTGTGACCCCTCACAGCTCATAGCATTATAGCCACCAATATGACTAGGTTTTTGTCCTTTGAATTAGCATGTTTATTATCTGAAAACAAATAATTGTCATTATGTATTTCTGCTTTGCAGTAATGGATAAAGCCAGAGAGGAATAGTTGGAGATTATTTTAGACTCTCACAGTCTTTGTAAGATGTCTTGTTACTTGAATGTGCTCAAAGCCTGTGCTATTTCCATAGTTGTCATCTCCTTTTTGAAGGGCTGGAAATCTCGACCTGCCTTTGTAAGCCTCCTTTAGCAGCAGCTGGTCAATAGCTTTGATCTGTGGGGTTTTGCTAATGGAGCTCAATACCTGTTCCCCTAACCTGAGGGCATCTTCTCTGATCAGATGCTTTTTCCTTCAATGCAGAATAAAGATTACTAGCCAGGGGAGGATTAGCAGAGAGGGGAAGATTAGGAATTCCCTGGAGGTTTTGTGTGGTTAGAGGCTGGTGGGAAATTCAGGATGCATGCACACACACTGCCAGTGGAGCTCACATAATATGCATGACCTGAGAAAGTGAATTTCTACTGTAAGAGGTAACTGAAGACCCAAGACAGGAACAGAAGGATTTTTTGTTGTTGTTTGCAAAAGCTGCTGCAACTTTCACAATAGAAATCCCTGAACCCTTATTATCTATTCCAGATTTACTTTGATGTTTTTTGTGTGGTTTTTAGCTGGAATTTGCCTTTGTATTGCAAGTAATGTTTCTCCTTTTCGTGGCGTATGTGAAGAGAGAAACAGATGGGAGTTCATCACTGGACTAGGAGCTCACATTAGTTTTGGGCTCATCAGTAGGCTGGCTATTCTGTCAGTAGTCCCAGGGAAAAGATGTCAAAACTGAAATAAGATTCACTCAATAAAGAATTACAGGATGGGAACAAATTAGTGCAAATCAATATGGCTTAAAGGGAAACAGGTGCTAGCAAACAAGCTAAGTAGGGTTGGAAAAAGTAATTGTGCAGGGGAGAAGAGGTACCCAACTTCACAGGTGTTTGTGACTTGCAAAAATTAGCTGTTGAGAGCTGATAGGATAAGCGTTAAGGAACTGATGTCATTCTAGCTGTTGATTAAGGAATCCCTACCAGCTGAGGGTTTTTGTTAGGAACAGCCATAACTGAGTATTTCCATTTACAGTCTGCAAGTGAATAGTTAACAGAATGATATTTGTGGATGCTGCATTACAGCAAAGACAGACTGGTAAGGTGAGACAGTCTGGGTGGAGGGGAGACATAAATGCAAAGTAGATTTTGAAATGGCTGCATGCAAATTACACAGGTATGTTAGTGTTTCATTGCCTTTTGCCTTGTGTATTGGTGCTGGTGTAAGCCATTAAGAGAAATAAGCCCAAAACATTGGTACACATATTTTTAAAGGTGTGTTAAAACATTAGGGTAATACAGCTAAGCGTGGTCAGACTGATTTTAAAAAAGGTAAACACTTTTTAGAGCAGGCCTGAGGAATTGATGCTGTTGAATTCACTCAGAAGTCCCTGGAGTGGCTAATTATCCATTTTCTTCCATGCAAAGCATATTTACTGAACTAGGATGAGAGATGCAGTAACAAAGGGGTAAAAATTGAAAACATGCAACTGTGATGAGAAAACAAAGGCAGCAGTTCCTCAGAGCAGGAATTAAGCTCTGGAACAATGAAAGGCCAAGGGTAGGTTTCCACTGTTTTCCTATCTTGAAATCCAGAATGGTTGCCTGGCTGGGAAGTGGCTTAGCCAGTTAATGCTGGTTCAGTGTAGTCCAGAGACAGCAGTGCAGTTTAAGGGTCTGACCTACAGGAGGTCAGACACCATGACCTAATGGTCTGTTCAAACCTTAGGCTTTTTTGATCTGTGAAGTGATTGGAAGGTGAAAAGACTTGTACCTTACCCATTTCTCCACAGCAGCCATACTGTAGCCTTTAATTACTTTTATTCTGTGATGCTTGTATTTGAGGAAGAGCAGCATCAGAAATTTATGGCCAGACAACAAAGCAATCAAGTGCATGAAATAATAACTACATTAACTTCTGGGTCTGAGTGGAAGGTTACATTTTGTTTTCCAATAATGTAATCAGATTTAATCTGACAGTTAGACTTTAACTGATGAAATACATATTTAAATTCCTTGATCAGAAAGTGAGCTGCTAGAGGATATATTGCCACATGCGAAACACTCTTTTGTTGTTGTTGCTGCTTGCTTTAGTCAAATCAGGAAAATATTTTCCAGGGAGTTATCAAACCTGGGTGAGAAGCTAATAACAATTGCTCCTTGTGTTGCAGTGAGAACTAGTGAGAGATATTGACATCTTATTAGTGCTGATGAGTGACCCAGCTGGTTACTTGGGGAGAATCAAAGGGCAGGTGGGTGATTTTTCAAATCAGGCTGCCCTACCTTGCAGGTGTGTGGGCTGCTGTTATCAGAGTGGTGGGGCTGCTCAGAAATGCCTTCTGCTGTCAGCTAGAGCCTGTGGCATTTGGCTTATTCTGAATATGATTTACAGACCGTGATGCTGGTCATGAAATCCCATCAGCCCACTGCCTCCTGGCATGAATGTGGACAGCCTTTGGGAGACAGATGGGTAAAAGACCTCTAAAGGACACAGATTGGATTATCAGTTGCAATACTTCATCACACTGGACTCGTGCATAATTTTTAATTGAAAAAAGATAACTGACAATTCAATTATATGTCCTGTTGTGCAGGCATTCAATTTCACAGCCAGTTGTTCCTCTTGTCTCTGTCCAAGGACAGATCTGGTTTTACCCTGCTCTCACTTCTGCTGCCTTGAGACCATTAATCTCATTGCCAAGCTGTTGCATGCACCAGCCTGTGCAGAGGAATCCTACTGGAATCCTACTTGGAGCCACAGCTGACATAAAGAGGAGGTATGGCAGAAAACTGTTTTGTACCAGAGGTTTCTTACAAACCCACCTGTGCTGACAGCAGGCATTGGGGATGTTTGGGTGTGTTTACGCATGTTGTAGGAGCTGGGAAGAAGGCAATATGCTTATTACTGATGACTTATTTTTGCTCAAGTGTCTGACTGGGAGACTGATACCAGCCAGCTGCTGCCTCCTCCTGAGGGTCTAAAACAATTCTGATAGTTAAGGCAGAAGATGGTTAAAGATGTTCCATGTGCTCCTCCAAGCTTGTTGTTTCCCACACTTGTAGAGCTGTCAGGCATTTTCTTCCACTGTTGACATTCTGCACTTGCTCCTGGCTGCTATCAGCATTGATTGTGGTATTAACTTGTACTAAACTAGGAGAGAATCTGTGCAAATGGTTGGCTTTTCTTTCTCACCAGTACCTGGCAATCAATGCTTGCGCTGCTGGGCCTAGAACAAATCATTGCATTCTCACAAATTGAAATATATTCCATTTTGGTGGGAAGCCCTTTGTACTTAGCTGAATTGATTTTCCTTAGGTCACCATGAAGCCAGCTTAGGATTTCTGCAAGGTAGATGCAGTTCATGGGAAGGGAATCTGTTGCCTCACATTTTAAGGGCTTCAGAACTGAAACATTGATTCTGTCTCACAGCAAATATAATTAGGTTGTTAGCTTTAGGTGTTCACTAACTGTTTCGTGTGCTAGCTAGGTATAAACCTGTCCTGTTATACAGAGTCAGGTGAGCTGCCTGTGGCTGGGACCAGGCCATGGATGGGTTGGAGTTACAACCCTGGCAGCCCAGTGTGCCCCTTTTTCCAGTGTAACAGCCATGGAGCTGTAAAAATGTCCCAAAGTGTTACAGATGTGCAAGAGAACAGTGTTTGGTTTCCAGTGGGTAGTCCTGAGAAGGAGACCCCAGACTGAGTTAGCAGAGCTACACTTCTGAAAGATGGTGTTGCATGAAAAAGGGGCACATTTTGACAGGACTTCCACAGGAATATGCCAAGATGGGCCTGATTCCAAGCAAGTGAGAAATCTATGAATGAAATTGGATCACAAGTTTAAAGCATGTGCAGCAGAAACAAGTTAGGAAACCAAGTGAAAATATCCTGTCAGAATACCTCGTAATACAAATCACTGTATTTGTCACTGTAAAAATGGCACCAGTTCTAGTACCTAAAATATTCTGAGCTATATCCTATTAAAAAGTTACTCTTTAAACCACTTAGTTGTTTTGGGGCATGTCTTAAAAAATCAATGGTGTGGTATTGTTTTAGCTTGTGATAAAGGCTTTTCTTTATTGCCTTGCATGGGATATGTTTTATTCATGTTTTCCATGCACTTTTGTTTTGTTGGTTTTTTTCCCCTGGAAATGGCTGCTGTGCATGGTGACCTGGAGAGCCACTGCACCTCCACACCTGTGAGGACAAAATAACTGGGTAGTTTCCTTTACTGAGCAGCTGAGTCCCCACAGTGGAAGTTTCCACTGCAAGGACCCAGTGAGCTGCTGTGACCCTGTACTCTGTCCATCAGACAGTGACTCCTGTGGGACCTGTGAGCAGAAGAGCAAGACAGGAAGCTGTGCCAACCCTCGCTGCAGGGCACTTCCTTTGGGTTTTGCCTTGTGACAGTCAGGTGGCAGAAGGTGGATTTTTATTTCAGACTGACCTTTGCCCACACTGTGAGTGCTGCAAAGGGTTTTGTGCCATAGACACATCCAAGCTACACAGTGAGGCCAAGCTGGGTAAAACAGGCTGTGATGAATTCTGGAGTTTTGTACCTAACCTGGCATAGGCTTTTGGCTCAGCTCAATTACTTTCATATCTCTTAACTGTCCTATATCATAATTAGCTTTTGTGCATGGCTAATTAGGGGCTTTAGTTTCTTTGAAAAGTACAAGCTGCCTTCCCCGTGTGTGCTGGTTTTGGCTGGGGTAGAGTTAATTTTCTCCACAGTAGCTGGTATGGGGCTGTGTTTTGAGTTTGTGCTGAAAACACTGTTGATAACACAGGGATGTTTTCATTACTGCTGAGCAGGGCTTGTACAATATCAAGGCCTTTTCTGCTTCTTGTACTGCCCACCAGCAAGGATTCTGGGGTGCACAAGGATTTAGGAGGCAACACAGCTGGGAGAATGGTCCCCAGCTGACCCAGGGAATCCAGACCATATGGCATCATGCTTAGCATCTAAAGCTGGAGGAAGATGAAGGACACAGGGGGAATGTTTTCTCCTGCCCATCCCTCTTCTTGAACACTTTTTGGTGTTCCTACAACACTGAACAACCCATCTGCTGCCATGAAACCTGAGTGCCAGCCATGGAACACTTCATAGAACATTCTCAGACACTTGCTGGTTGGTCACATGGATCATTCTTGATGTGCTCTGCAGCTGGTCTCCTTTGCTGCTCCTAATCTGTGCTGAACCATTTTAAGCTCCTAAGGACACCCAGTGATTTGAAGTGGTGTCATAGTTTATTTTCAGTATTAACTCAGAGAAAGCATCATTTCACTGAACACAGACTCCAGTCTAGTGCATTTAGGAACTGTCAGTAAAAGCATAGAGACTGTTGAGCTGAGACTACAAAACCTTTTCTTAAACATAGTAATGAAGAATTTTTCTTAAAAATTATTTCTCCTCTATCAGAGGTCTTGTTGGTGGTTCATGCCAAAAAACAAAAAAAAACCCTAACTCATCTGTTAATTAGGGTTTCTAAGTACCAGAGGGGAAAGTCAAACATGAGATGTCCCGAATGACCTCAGTGTGGCCTGCAAGGTGGTCAGGGAGCAAAGGTGCTTCTCACACAGCATTGCCTGTGGCTCAGTGTGGATAAATAATCATCCAGTCTCCTGAAGCTGAGGAACACATAACATGTTAGACACTTAGTTTTGTTAGATGAAAAATGTCCTGCAGGGATTTCCCCGCCACTGGAAATCCAAATTTAAACTGTTGAATTATGTCCATGGTGGTGCATTCTGGGTTTAAAATGCCTTAGAGGAAGGCTTGAGAGAAGGTTCAACCTGAGTGGTTTTGCTCCAGTACCTGAAGGTGGAAATTAGTCTTTGTTCTTCCACTGATTTCCCTTTAGGAAAGAATAAGTAGCAGTGTATTTCTAAGATCTGCTTAGACAGGAGAAATTACAAAATGCAGCCAAGATTATGTAAAAGTTTAAGATTGCTTGGGGGTTTGAATTTTTCAGGCTCACTGGGTTTGGAGATGATTCTTGGGAGCAGTAGCCTGAAGCTGTGATGGGAGGCTACACAAAGCCTTTGCATGTCCAGGCAAATGAGTCCCATAGTATTTCTCAAGAGGAAAATGCAACCTGATCCAAAACTCCCTTAATATCAGTGGTTCAGATCCAGGAGGACATGGACCATTGCCCTGTACCTTTAATTTACAAACTAGCCAAAATGAGTCCACCTGGATCAGGATGTCTCAGAAGCAGAGAGGACAGCCAAGTGTTAGCTGTCCCAAACCATCTTAGTGTGGCCTGCAGGGTGCAAGGATGTTTCTTACACAGCATTGCCTATTGCACTGTGTGGGTAATTAATCATCCATTCTCCTGGATGTGAAACCAGAGGGTAGAGGGGTTCACCTTTTAAGATGTGTGGGGCATCTTATGCCCAGGAGGGTGTTGGTTATTCTGCTTGCCTATGGAGGGATGTTATGTGCTTACACCACCTTTAGACAGCATTAATTGGACAGGATAAATGATATTTGTAGCATTGTCCCTGATACCTTGACAGCCACAAGACCCCAAGGGTTAACCCTTTCTCTGACAGTGATTCAGGCCATGCCAATGGGATAACCTTTTGTTTGGAGATTGAAATGAGCCACAGACTGCTCATGTGAATGGAAAATGTGGTGTTGATGGTAACAGATCCAGTTTAACTAGCATGTGATAGTACAAAGAGGCAAAAAAGAGCTTATATGTGTCAAGACAGAGCTAAAAGAGACAGGACCAAAAAAACAGTTATTTCTTCTTGTCTATGTGGGTATGATTTTCTGGGGTCATCCTAGCTGTTCCTTAGACTTGTGAGCAAGAGTTTTCTTGACAATGCTTCCCTTGTTATCAGAGCTTGCATTCCAAAGGATGGAAACCTGCAAGCTGGTTGGCCTACTGGAATAAATGCATTTCAGCCAATCAGTCATCATCGTTTTCTCCTCCTCTTCCTCAGGATGGCTGGCTCTTTGGAGCAATCTTCCTTTCCACACTGCAGTGTGATTTGTAAAAAGCAGTTGAATGTTACCAAGAGAGTTTGGTGTTGTCAGTCTTCAAAGGAAGAGTACAGCAAGGGAAGACAGTGTCTGTGTGCCTGTTGATGTGTATCTGCCTTCTTGACTGCTCAGGTGTGGAAGCAGCCACATTGCAAAAATGCCAGTTCTCCAACAGGGATTGATTTGTGTTCAGTCTCTCTTTCTTGGTTTCCTGTGGCTGCACGAGCATCAGGTAGACTTTTAATGTTGAGGAAGCAGTAGGAGAAATGGCTTCTCTCCAATGTAGTCTCATAAATCTGTGTATGATAACTTCATATTCATTGAGAGAGAAGTTTCTTTGGCTCCTGTCTGCAATAAACACTTTGTTAAGAAAGCAGAGCCACTCATGCTCAGCAATTCTCAGGACTGTGCTTAAATGCAGTTTTGTTCAGGGCTGTTGGTCTTTCCATATTGTATAACTACCCTTCCTTCCCTTCCATTCTGTGTGACAGAACTTGTCAGGAGCACTGACACAACTGAGAAGTCCTGCTTTGCAAGGAGATCTTTGAGGTAGCAATACAGAAAATCTACAAAGCACAGCCTGAAGCAAGTGCTTGTTTCCAGCTGGAATCCTCCCAGCAGCTCCTTGTCAAAGTTATAACAAAGACTGATCCTTGGCCGTGAGCTGAGTTGTCTTGGGATTGGGGTACAGCATTAATACAAATATTGTCACAGAGTGACATAGGGAATTATCTTCTCTATCTTCTGTAATAGAGACTTTCTTGGTGTCATGGAGTAGCAATAAGCAGTGCTGAGGGCTGTTTTAAAGAAGGTGGTGAATGGATATTTTGGGGTTAAGGTTTTGTTTTCTTTGCAGAAATTATCTCGAGACTTGTAGCTGGAGAAAGCATTGTAATTGCATCCTCAAAATGTACCACAATTAGCATTTCCTATGACTGAGGAAAGCAGGATGCAGTTGTTCTGTCTGTGGTGGGAGTGGGAGCCACAAAAAAAGCAACAAGAATGTGCAGACTATTCCCTCTGCTCTTCCATCTTCCATCAAGTGTCCAGGCTTAATTATGTAGCTATAGGAAAATGTATGGAATTGGCATTCCAGTTAAGGATGTACAGAATGATTCAGCAAGCTTTCAACATCTATGCTCTATAAATGGAGCAGGGAAATGAACTCAGAGGAGAGTAGGAAATGAGCCAGGTATTAGGGATTTATCTGAAATTCTGCAAGTTTGAGGGTAGAATGTGTATTGGCAGGGTGCGTTCTTGAGACACGCATCAGCAACTTTGTCTGGTAATCCCACCCAGTACAAACCCCTGTGTTTACTAAGTTCATGGTGTTTGGCTTATCATTGGGATGTTAACTGTGAAATTTGTGCTGTTAATACCTCACTGACCCTGAGCACAGGGGTCCTGCAGGCACAGGTTGGCATGGAGGAATCCAAACAAGCTAAAGGCTGTTTGTCAAGGAGTTGATACTAATGAAATGTCCTGCTAGTCTCTACTATTCTTCTGTTTACCCAAATGCCATTTACTATCATGTTTTCCCAACCTGCCTGTGTGAAAGCTGAGTAGGGACTGTCTCTTCCCTTAAAACTGCTACAAATCTGTTAGACTGTACACATCATGGATCTAAATATACATTTAGGTAAAATATATAACACAGCTGCTAGGCAGTTTATTTTCACCAGTGGAAAGACTGTATTTCAAGAGTGTAGTGAAATGTCAAGTGAATTATGGGGTTTGTCTTCTTACTTGTAAAAATAAATTGTATATTCTATAATCTGAACCAGACTAGGTTTTAATTATGCACTGTTTTGCTTTGATTTACTAGGCAGGTTATCAAGAGGCCAAAACACTAGCAGATATAGTGTAGTAAGTCTGGAATGACTTAAAGGGCAAACATTAGACTGAGTAATTCATTTTCAACAAGCTACCATAGTTTTTGCTGGGGTTTTTTTGGCTAGGCTTTCTTTCATCTTTTGCCTCCAATTTTAACTCTTTCGTGGGTTAGTGTAACTTCTCATTTCTGTTTGATATTTTGATTGTTAATTACCAACTCTGTCCGTTCTGCATACAGTTTATGCCCATAGGGTTTTGGGGAAGTAGATGTAACTTGAACTTGTCTATGCAGGACTTTTAGCTAATTGACTGCTTTTTCTTGTGGAGAGCTGAGTCTGGAAAGATAAGCCAGAGGCACTGGTGGTTCAGTGAAATGTGTGCAGCACACGATGTGAGGTGCTCACTGAGGTATCATGTTACTGGTAGCAGCACTGATGTCTAATCTTCCTAGACATATCATGCTCCAGCCAAACTCCAGAGATTTTATCCTCTGGTTTTCATACCATGTTTGAATTTTGTGTTCAAATCAAATGCCAGAAGTTTCTGCAGAGCGGGGTAGGTTTCGAGTTGGAGAAGCATCCCTGATCAGTGGATTGAGTGGTTGTGGTCAGGGATGAAAAATTGCTTTTGACATTCTCCTGCATGCTGGGCATGGATTCTGACAGTGCACTGAGAGATGCTGTCAGTAGAATTTCAGTGTTACAGTAATGTGTCAGCCTTTAAAATGGCAATGGAAATGTGCTGAATGTAAGAATCACCTGTTAACATCTCCAATCTGGACAGCTAATCTAGCAGATTTGATGAAATCCATTAAATACAAGGGCTGAAAAACTGATCTTAGACCAGAATTTCTGTGTAAAGAACTCAGTAAATTTACCTAGTGTAAAGTAAAACAACAGCAACATGGGGATGGTCTGGGCTGATTTCTTGGAAGATTTTTCTGACAACAGATGTTTCAAATAAAAGCTGTTATGCAAAAACGAGGAGATGCTGACCTTCACTAGGAAGCATTTTAGAGAAAATGTTACGTCAATAACTGGGCAGCAGTGGTTCAAAGGGGACACTGCAGACAGACCAACTGTCCAAAGTTAGTGAGCACTGACACTGTGCTGGAAGAATTACTACTGTTTTCATATCGACTGGCGCTCTAGCCTGACCCTGCTTCCTTCTGGGATTTTAAGTATTTTTAGCCTGTTTGATGCCTCAGATAACTCAGTTGCAAAATGGACATATGGGCATTCAACTTTTGTACTGGAAAGTGATTTCTTGACATGTGATCAGATACTGCAAAGCAAGCTGGTATTTGTCAGTGAGCAGTGAAACTGGGTTTGTTCACTTGGATTTGTAATACTAGTTACCTAACTTAGATTTTTGAGTAGCGTTTAGATTTTTCTTACATCAGTACAAAATTTATAAAAAGGCATCAGATCTGTCTGAAGAATTGTGTAAATAGAAATCCAATTACTCAGGAGTAGTAGTCTGTACTCTAAATGCTCCCAAAGTGTTTAGTGCCCATTATGAGCTGTTTGCAGTAGTAGAACAGAGCAGCATCTGCCTCACACAGACCCATGACTGTGGTTTTCAATTAAGTCAGGGAAGAAAACTTGGCCCTGCTCCTCAAATAGCCTTTTTCTATTTCACAGTCAAATATCCCTGTTTTAAAGAAACTCCATAACCAGCAGAACTGGGTGGAACTCTTTATTCACCACTTTGCCTTACAGTAAGTGCTGAATGTATGTGCTGACCCTGTTATAAACATTAGCAGAGCCTACTCTCACCAGCCCAAAGCAAAACCCATGCTTTTTTCATTTATTCCTGTAGTTAGCATGCACTGGCAGGGTTGTGGAGAGCTAGGCTAATTACTAAAATTCTTTGCAGAGCTAGAGCTGATTTTGACTATTTTTTAGCAGTAAGTTTTTAATTACCTTGTCACACACACCAAATTTGCTGACAGGCTTCAGTGAGTCAGTGCATTGCAGTACAGCTACTGAATGTAGCACAGCATGGTTGGTGTGCTTTATATTGTAGGTCTGTCAAAGGGGTTTCTATTCTTTTTATTGATATCAAGTTATTGTATATGCAGCTTTAGAAGCATGCATTAAAATTTTTCTCCTGTTAAAAAAAAATCTATCAGGAAAAACTCTACCAGTTGAGAAACACATTTTAGCATCAAGAAGCAACACTGTGTTCACTGCCTCTTTGTGTCAGGGGAGCTTCCTAGGTTTTTTTGGGGCTTTTTTTTTTGTTGGTTTTTTTTCTGTTGTGGTGGTTGTTTGCTGTAGAACCACGTGATTATGTGTTGTTTAGGCAAATTATAGACAGACATAGAAGGAATGGTTGCACTTCTCAGAAAAGGAGAAAATAGCAACAGGGTAGCTAGTTAAAGTGATGATGTCAAGTGAGAGGGCCAATGAAAGGGACTGAAAGCTGAATTATAAAGAAATATTTATGGAAAATAGGAGGATATAAATACAGCCTCATGCTGAATTTGCTTTCTGCCTGGTGACTAAAAATTTATCAGCAGTTGTCTAATATTACCCTGGCTGTGGCCTGACAATCACCATTTGTTCCCAGGCAATCTATTTCTCTCAAGGAATTTTTTCTCCTGAAGTAAATCTGAGAGAATATTTATATCTGTCTGCATCATGCACTTATTTTCTTGCGGTAAACAAGTATCTAAGGCAAACCTGTAGACAGTGTCCATGCACAACAATTAAACAGGAAGGAGTAGAAAGTCATTCTGTAGAGAGAGTTATCTTGGAAAGAAGCAGTGGATTGTTAACTTGTAAACACTTCAGCAGTGCATAGGAGGCTGCAGTTTGTACTTCCTTTATTGCTTCACATGACTGTATCCACTCTGTTTTCCTGGGCATAATTGTACACACTAAAAAAATGGCATGAGATTTTTCACAGCAAACAGCTTTACTCTACTGAGATTTTACACTTGCTTGACTTTAAAGGTCAGTGAAGTTTCTCTGGGTCACAGCAGAATCAGATGCTCCACAATACACAGCCTGGGTTCACTCTTTGCCTGAGATTAGATCTAAGTGAGTAAACCAGGCAGTGAGCACAAAGGGTGATTCTGTGCTTCCGGAGACACTCTGTGTTGCTGGGAGTTGGGAGGTCAGGTGGCATGATTGCATCTGCTTCTTTTAGATTTGAAATCAAGGAATCCATGAGTCAGAGCAAAGTATTTTGCCTGCTCATTGAGACCTATATTTCGAATTTGCATATTCAAGTGTAGCCATTGAAATTCTCCATTTTGTGGTCATGGTTTCGGAGACTGAAATATTTAACATCTGTTGACATGAAATGCAACTCAAGCATTTGCACAGCTGGGGATCATGCCATATATGAAACTTGGGTGTAACCTTAAAGAAAAGAGAGCAGATAATTTCCACTTAGCTACACAAAAAGGAAGTCCTGTTTTCAAGACTTGTAGTGTATCTCTAAATAAGTGTTGCTAGGTTGTTGGATGTGTGGGCTGATCCTTGTACCCTTTTATAAATGACTTATATGCTACCAAATACACCTATTAACCTTCATTTGATGGAATAACCAAATAAAGTTTAAAAAGCTGTATTATAAAGATTGATATCTATGTAGGCTGGTTGATTCATGCTCTGGTTTACTTGAACACTGTTGGATAATAGAAATGTGGTGTTACTTGTGGACTATCTGAATAGGATTACCAGTGTTTTCCAGCAATTACTTCCAGCTGTTTTAAAGATAAGTGTGAAAAATGGAAAGCTGTGGAGAAGGGCTGGATGCAGATATGCAAACTCTTCAGATCTTGTGTAATAAAATCTAAGTGTGAATGTAAACAGTGCTTCTTTGAGGGTATGTAGCAAGGATTTTGGGGATGGTGCTGTGGGGTGTGTACTGAGTGCAGTCATGGAGAAGATTAATTATATTGTGTTAAAGTAGTAATAGCAGTATCAGAAAAGAAATAGTTGTAGCACTTCCTATTTCCTGAGATTTCCTGACTATTTTGTAATGTATGGAAGAGTGACACAAAGAATCCAATTTCTCATTTGCTGCTACAGCTCCTGAGTGTAGAAAAGCTAATTTTTTTTCCAAGTTATACTTTAATATCTAAAGCAATTGTTTGAGCTTGGTGCTTCAGTGAGGCCCTGTTTTGATCCCTGATAGATGGGAAACAAACCTCAGCTACTACCAGAAATTAGGTGAAGTGGAAATGAGCACCACTTAAACAACCAGGTACTGCATCTGAAACTGTTGAGGGGAATCCAAGGGTTGTGCACTCTCCCTGGGTCACGGTTTTTTGTTATGCAGGAGTTAGAGATGTGAAACCCCAACTCTGCTGCTGGGGCACCTGGGGGCAGGGAGCAGAGTTAGTGTAGATGAGCAGCAGCTGCATAGCTCAAACAGTGAAGGAAAAAGTGCTGTTCATGAATTTGCTGCTAGTGATTGTTATTGATTTAGCAGCATCCAGCGCATCAATAATTCAGTGATGTGAAACAGGTAAATTAATGATACCTTATTTACAGGCACATTGTGCTGTGATGCCTTTGCCAGTGGCCAAATGCAAATCATCCCTGGTCTTTTAGCCCTTCCAAAAGCTGGGCAAGTCATTTTCTCAATCTCCCAACTATCCCGGGAAGTTCTCCAGAGCTGTGCAAGTTGCAGTGGAAACTGCTTCCAATCCCCCAGGAAAGGCAGACCTTAGGGAAGAAGGCAAGTGCAAGGACATGAAGTCCAAGATCAGCTGATGTTCAACAGGCAGGTGTCAGATTCAGATTCATCTCACCTTCCATATGCTTTATCTTCTATCTAACTCTATGCTAATATTCCTATCAATATTCTGTCTTAGGGATGTAATTTTTTAAAAATTAGTAAACAGGACAACATTAATCAAGGTTTTTGCATGAGGATAACAGTTTGGTCTTAAATCAGAAACAGCCCCATTAGCTGGGGATTTCAGCTTCTGGAAATAGTTCTAGAACAAAACCAAAATGGTTGTAGTACAAGTTGCAAATGTCGTTTGAAAGGAAATAAATGTTCTATAAAAATGTTTTTCACAATAGATTATAAAACCCAAAATAACAACCCCCAAAATGTTCAGAATAACTACATATTATTGATACACTTGTAGATAAGTTTGTACCTCCTGCATGCTCATGTGCTAAATTACAAATGTTTTCACAAAAACTTAGCAGCAGTGACTTGAAATACCTCCTCTGCAGTCAGTCAAGTTCATAAAATGTGGTAAGCAGAGAAAGTTCTTAGTTAAATTAAATGAAAAACATTTGATGTCTAACAGGGTCATGACTAGAGTCCCTGCTTCAAATGAATTTTTTTTTTTAACGTTTTTGTTCTGCTTGACTGAGATGCCTGAAGCACAGTTATGGTTTCCCACATTAAAATAAAAGTTTTGAGCAGCCCTTCTAGTGGTGATTTTCTGTGGGATGCTATAGTATGATAGAAAGATGCACCAGTCTGTAGTATCTGCAGTTATAATGCAACTTCAGCTGTAAGCTGTAGAGTACAAATGTAGGTTCCATGGCTTTAATATCCATAGGACTGATTCTGGGAAATGCCGATTAATATTTTTCTCTTCCCCTTTCCTGCCCCAACAAGGTACCCAAACAAAATTTCTGCTGGCCTGTCCTCTCCTAGAACACAAGGTGATTCCTGAGGTTTAAATGTCTGTAATGGCAGGTATGAATACATGGATTTTTCCATCAGCATGATATATCTGTGTCCACTGGAGTGGTCAGGTGATCTAGTAAATTTTTGTCCCTGCAAGGGGAGAATCAGAAAGCTACTATATTATTGCCTCATTTTAAAAAGCAGTTGAGGAGCAGCAAATAACACACAGTGTTTTCATACTGTTTGATGGAATCACAGAATGGTTTAGGTTGGAAGGGACCCTAAGGATCATCTCGCTTGTGCACATTTGTGGTGGATGGAATGAATACCAAAGCTGTTAATATAATGAGCAGTCCTCAAGGATGTGTGTGATTTCTCCTGCAGAATCCACAGATCCTGTGCTAATATCTCAGCTGAACTGCAGTCAGAAGGGCTTGCAAAAGGAGAAAGTATTACCCATGAGAAGGGTTCATGGCCTGCTCGCTGCTGTGGGCAGGTGAGTCAGATGATTTTGGCAATTCAAGATATTTGCAAAGAGAACAGATGAGAAAAAGAATACCTTTTAGAGGGGAACAGTCACAGAGCTCATGTTCCTGCTAGGACAAGTTTGTATTGTTCTGTTAATATAAATCATTCCTTGAGAGGTCTTGGGAATGCAGGCAGGCAAAAATGTTGACACCTTAGGATATTTGCCCAGGGTTTTTTCCTCAGAGGCTCCATCTTATGAGACTGATTCTGATAAAGAAAAATCCTTCAAAGTAAAAAGTGACCTTGCAGTTAAACCAACTTTGACTTTTGTTATTCACTCAGTTCCGTGTTGCAAGGCTTAGTATTTTAGAAAGTTATTTTGGAAAGATCAACTCTAATATTTATGTAAGCTTTCTTTTGTCCTGTTCAGCTATTCCTTCTGCTTGGAGGAGCTTGTCATTTTCTCACTAAGTGTTGTCAGAAATACACTTCAAGGGCTTCATTGTTCACAAAGGAGTTTAATCAGTTTGGAACAAGGCATCTATGAGGCATGATTATATCCAACAGGAAGAGTAGCAAAAGAATTGTGCCTTGTGTGTATGTTCCCAGAAATGCTCTGCATGTGTCAGTTTTGCTGTTGGCAGAATTTTGCATGGGACAGGGCTCCAGAGATGTAGCTAATTTGACACACTCTCATAGCTTAGGAGAGGTTGTTTTGCATGAAAAGAGCATTTCAAACCTAAGGTTTTTCTTTCCAGCATGATCAGGAAAGAAAAGTTCTCCGGTGGCTGATGAATATAAAAGCATTCTCTGAGATTGTGTGGTCTGGTGCCAGTGCCAGCTCTGCTACTGTCCAGCCACACCACCCAAAACAAATCATGGGCTAAGCTTATCTCAGTTCTGCTACCTGTAAAATAGGGAGAGTCACTGACTGCCTTCTCCTAATCCTTTCTGCCCTGGTCCACCCCATGTTGGGTGAAAGAGGAGGAGGAGAGGGCCTCAAACACCTCTGGGAATGATTGAGGAACGAGCAAGCAGCTGTGTCATACTTAGTTGCCAGCTCGGGTAAAACCACAACACTTTGACATCTGTGGGGGATAAAATTGCATAAATACTAGCAAGAAAAAGAAATTTCTCTTCAGTCCCACAACTGTTGTTGTCACAACCCTCACTTGAAAGTGCCCTCTGCGGAAATATGCAGATCTGCACTCAGGTTAAGGTTCTGGCTTCTGCAAAACAAAGGTTACCGCTAATCCTGTTTTGTTCCGGGGAGAAATTTTCTCCTGGAAAATACACCCTTTTCTGTGCAGCAGGCTACTTTCACTTGTGGAGACAATGGACAATAAAGGCTTTGCTGTGGTGCTAAAGCAAATTTGAAGTTTCAAATTATTTCCTTTCGGAGTTGGTATCTATTATTCATCTGAGTGTAGCAGTTCTGAAACCAGATCTGCTCAGCAATGCCTGGCTTTGACTCAAGAGATAACAAAAGAGAGGAAGAATAAAAAGAATGGTTTCTGCAATATATGGAGCAATGGCACTTTGAGATGCTTCAGTAGACTTCTGTATCTGGAGTGCAGCCTTTTATGTTACCTCTGGCTGCACTCACTTATCTGCAGGCTCTCCCTCTTTGTCCTGGTTTGCTATTCTCCCCTTTGAAAGGACTTATATTTTTTTTTCCTGTATGAATTGTCTGGAATCCACTTCAAGGGCTTATTGATCTTGATGGAGTTTACTTGCTTTGGAACAAGCCTTCAACGAGGCATGATCTTAAGGTGCTACTTGCAGTTTATGGTCTGTAGATCATATTCTTTAATCTGCTTCCTCTGTAAACTTGCTGTGGCCAGGTTTTTACCAGTCTCAGCTTGCTCCTACACCTCCAGTGAAGTGTGAGGATGCAGTGAACCCCATCTCAGTTGAAGGTGACTGGAGAGCAAGGGTTGTTTTGAAAGGAATTGTGCCAAGTTCCCCTGGATGTGTGAGTTTTGGAAACTATGCAAAAATGCCTCTTGCCTCTTACTGTGCCAGTAACAAGCTCAAATAAGTTTAAGCCTTTTTCTTTTTTTTTTTTTTTTTTTTGTGCTGAAGAATATAGAAAGAGAAATTTCTTCTCATCTGTTATCTATTACTGAATTTTCCAGAGATTTCTCTACCTTTACAATTAAGAGAAAGTTATCAAAGATTTAAAGAAATGTGACATGCAGTGGCAGATCTCAACCTTGGAGTCGTGTAGTTCCTTGTTAGAAGGAAAACAGGTTTTGCAGTAAATATTCAGAGGCCAATACATGCCACATGGAAACCTCAGAGCTGCAGTTCAAAACTGTGTTCTGCTTGGGCTGTAGCTTGGCCTTTGTGCCGTGGGGTGGGCAGACAGGGCTGTGGGCAATGGAGGAGTTGAAGACAATTTCACAGCACAGAGCTGGATGAGGACACTGTGGTCCCTTGGGAAGAGTTCTGTGGCTGCTTTGCTTACAGTGAGCATGTCTTTTATATGTTCAGTGTTGGTATCGAACTTCTTTTGGAAGATATAATCAAATAATATGTGTGTATGATAAAGGTAGTTAAGCAAGAGATAATAACAATATTCTGTGACAGCATTTCTGTGCCATTGTTATTTCTGGTGTTGATGAGCAGTTTATGAAGTCTGCTAAACCATGTCTGAATTTCAGTTTTGCAGCAGAATAAGCAGTTACTTGGGATGTTTTAATTAATCAGAATTTTCATTACATCCATACATAAGATGCTACTGTATAGTAGTGAAGCAGGGATAACTGTGGGCATGCTGACTAACCTTGCAACAATTCCATCAGATGCAGGTCCCACTTGAGCTTTTGTGCTTTGGAAGTAACTAAGTTTGGGTCTCTGATGTGAAAATAATAAATTCTTTGGTTGTGATTTGCAGTGGATGACTCATTGGTGACGAGTGAAGAAGGCATGTGCAAATGTGCACTCTGCTGTGTTACACTGCTGAGATCTTATCTGACATGTGATGTGCCCAAGTGGCACATGCTGGGTGGAAAAATCTGGTGCTACAAGAGATGAGCTCATCCTCCTCTTGCTGGGGCTCACATCTTGTTGCTGAAATAGAATATTCAGTGTTTTTTCTCATCTACAACTTCTCTTTCCTTCCATCACTTAACAAATTGAAGAAGACAAGCAGATACCTGAAAAATGTTTTTCAATATCTCTGCTTCCTAAATACTTGAGTTTTTATTGTTTACTTTTTCACTGGTATTGAGCCTGTTCAGTTGGAATACAATAGTTACTACACCATTCTTAAAATGCATTTTCTCTGGTTGACCAGAACTGAGCTTTGAGGGGAAACTTTAATGTTAGTCTACAACTCCCTGAAATGAGGCTGTAGCAAGGAGGGAGTCAATTTCTCCCAGGTAAAAAGTGACAGGATGAGAGGAAATGGCCTCAAGCTGCACCACAGCGGTTTTAGATTGGATATTAGGAAAAATGTCTTTGAAAGGGTGGTCAGGCATTGGAACAGGCTGCCTAGGGAAGCAGTGGAGTTTTAGACATTTACGTTAATGCCATAAATAGAAAGATGCAAGTTACTCATTGTGCCTTTTACAATACAGACAGCTGACTTCATACTTAAATTATAGAAGGTTTCATTGATGAAAAATGCAGCTATTGTCTAGATCACACAGCAAGGCAAGTGTTTAATACCTTCTTGTTTTTCACCCAGCAGGATGTCAAGTTACGTCCAAGATGGCCAGTGAGAGACTGCAAGTCCCACTGAGCTCTGAAATGTGTGCATTTCATGAATGGCAGTGAGAGAGCAGGTGTAATCCTACAATTACACCTTTCTTGCAGCAGGCAAGCTGGTGGGGGGAGGACTGCTTTGTTTTGCTGATAATCAGTTCTTAAGTTTTTACAAATGCATAAAGTATGAGATAAGCATGGATTTAGTGGGGTGGGTGTTTAGCTACACTTAAATCTCCTTAATGCCTGTGCAATGGTTGTATCAGCAGGAGGAAATCCCAAGAAGCAGAGCTCCATCACATCTGGAATGTACTTAAAACCCTAACCTGGCCAGAGGGTCTCTGTTAAAAGTCTTTCACCTTCATGGAAAATGAGTTATCAAATCAGTGAGGTATTATAAGAGCAGAATCATGACTGAGCTGTTTTCAGGGGAAGTGCACTTGTTGTGTGTCTACTCTAACATGTGAGAGTTCAGACTTCCCCAGTATAAAACTTTATTCATTCTCTAAAATGATGTATTCAGGTGGACATGTGGAATTCCGGGACCTTTGTGTTAAGGCAGCAGAACTGGACATTTGCTTTGCAAAAAGCAGTACCTTCATTTAATGAAGCTTTAAATTCTCACTGTTTTTTGGTTTTGTTTTTGGGGATTTTTTTTGTTTGTTTGTTTGTTTTTTTGCCAAGTGTTAATATATATTCAATACTCCTGTCAGAAAGTGATCAGTAGGTTTGGAGGTCCAGGACCTTTGTATTTAAACAGGGTCACACAGAAGGGCAAAGAATGTAGGTTGAAAAGTGAAAGATTTAGTTCTAGAAAACAGTATGTGAAATTCTATCTTTAAACGTATTTTTAAGAGTGGATGAGAACCTAGAGTACCCCTAGCTGTAGTAAATCTTCTGTCAGTGCTGGAAATAAATAGAACTGCTTATGACCTTCTGATCTAACATTTGGACTGGTAAGAAAACATTATGGTTGAGTGAATATTTTTAGATTAAGTTTGAGGTACTTTTAGAATTGCAGCAAGTCTTTTAAATTGAGATCTTCACATGTTAACGGTAATATTTGACTGGTTTGGAGTGTGAGGACGGCTGAAATGCAGGAGTCTCGTAAAGTTCAATTGTGGAATTTTTGTGAGGACAGAAACCTTTGTCTTTGTAGTCAGAACACAGGTTTAAAAAAACCCTGCTCCAAACACTTTAAACACAAAAATTAATTTGGAGCATACCTACCACTAAAAATGCAGTTTTACTCACACAACATTTTATGTATTTATTAAAATTTATTAAGCGATAATTTTATTTTCCTTTATGTTTTGAAAATTCTTAACATTAAGATAACATAACATAATTCTTAACAAGAGACCTGTTTGCTTAAAGAAATTAATTTGAATTTGAAAAAACCCAGCTATATCCTGTGGATCTCCTCCCAGGTGGAGACTTTGTGGATTGTTTTGTGTAGCTGCAGAGTAATAAGTACATCAGTTATTAACCTCTGAGAAATGGAGGTTATGATAATGGAAAGGCTGGCATGTTGTTTGTAGGACCACAAAGAGTGCTGCTGTAATAACAAGGTGGTGTTTCTCTCTGTGAAGACTGTGGAAAGGGACCTTCAGCTGCTCAGGTCCTTTTGAAAACCAAATTAAATTTATCATGGGAGAAACTTCAGGACGGACAGCCCTTGAAGTGAAGTACTGAGTTTATTCATAGCAGAGTTATAAATGTGGACAGTTGAGGTGTGGGTTTCTTAAGACTGATAACTGAAAGCTTTGAGTAATTTTTAAGGCTAGTTCCAGAGTATCATAGAATCACTTAGGTTGGGAAAGACCTTGTGGAACATGGAGTCCAAGTCCTCCAAGACCATGCCCACGCATTTGTGTTTTCTAACACATCGATAACCCTTGTCTTTGCAGCCAGCTGGATCTCCATGCCCTGCCTTCTCTGAGATTGCCTTCTGAAGGACATCCCATCAAATATGGGTGTGCTGTCCCCAGGCTTCCCTCTGCTGAACCCGGTTTTCTCCCTTCAAATCTAGGTTAGAGCTCTTTCCACGAGCCCTGCTGACACACTTGAGGCAGGTGTACCCCATTGGTTGCCAGCAGGACTGGTGTTTGGTGGACAGACCCATGATGATAAAAAAATATAAAATCTGCCAGCGACAGCAAACTTGGATTCAGTTATTGACCTGTTGGGTCTTAAACCACAGTAGAGGGAAAAAATTGGAACATCATAAGGACAAAGGACATTGGAGTCTAGAGTGACTGGCAGCTCTGCCCTTGGAAAGGAGCTTGCAGAACAACCAAGTCATCTGCCACACACAAAAGAATCAAGTAAACGATGGGATTTTAAGTGAGTCTGAAATGGAATGTGTGCCCAGGAGCTGGGTTGTGCTTCCAGGTTTCTGCGGATAATATGTAAATAAGCTCACTGGGTCAGGGGGAAGCACTGAACCCTGAACTCCTCACTCAGGTTTTGAATTTGTGCTGGGATTGATATGATGTAATTATTGACTAACCTTGAAACACAGAGTGCCACAAAATGTTGTTTCTCCTTGCTAACCAGCGCATCAACTTCAGGAACCTGATGGGCAGTAACTCACAAACTGATGCATTTCTGAGTGCTAAGGCTTCATTTTCTTGTCTTTGAAATATAGGTATTACTTTGAATGAATGAAGCTAATCCTTAACAAGTGGGGATGTTGGAGAGCCATCTGTCTCATGCGTGTTCTGTAAACCACAATATTTTCCATGTGCAATATTATACTAAATTTTCAGGAGAAAGGTGCTAATTTCCTGAGTGCAGCTGTCTGCAACTGGGTGTTGTTGGAAACCCCATGAAAATTCCTAAGTGGTTTATCTCTTGGGATTTGGCATCTTCCTGGATACACCTGAAATGGTAATGCTCTTCTGTCTTTGCTGAAAGTAATCCTAGAACAGTATTGTTCTTTTCTCTTGAACATCAGGTAATCCTGACAGTACTGGGAGAAAGGGTGGTTTGTATTTTCTTTTCAATTTCATTTTTTTCCATATGATTGAGTGGAACCATATATCTGAAGTGCTCTTGCACATCCAAAAATAATCTACTGCAGCAAGTGAACAATAAATATGAAGAATTATAACCACCTCAACCCCATCTGGTGGTTAACTTAAATTACTTACCATATTTAATATTTTTAACAAAATCAAATCATTCTTTCTGTAGATTGTAGGTTTTGTAGTACATATTCAACATTGACTGAGATTCAACTCATAATAAAATTTTTCTTTTTCCAGTGTAGCAGTGGGTTTATTTTCTTGTTCCAAAGCTTACAGGAAGCTTTTTCCCTTTAGTCATGCAGTACAAGCATGTCTTAAATGGTCCATGTTGTGTGTCTCACGGGAGAACTGCTTTGCATGAAATATGAAATGACCAAACTTAAGTTTCAAAAATGAACTTAAACTTCTGTTAGAAGTTGTAAAACCCTAAAACTTCTATGTTGCCCTGTCATGTGCTTTCCTTTGACAGCCTCTGTTCTCATCTAGCTGATCTAAAACTGACTCAATGGGTAGTATGGCAAAAGGGCTGCTTTGGTTATTTTACTCATCATATATAAACTGTGGTGAGGAATTATAGGAAAAATTGAGTTTCCATTCAGTGGAGGGTATAATATGATAGCCCACGTGCCAAAAGATATTTCTATGAACATTTCTGAAGAGGTTTCAACATCCTGCTGCTCAGCTTTTAGAGCTGTATTTGCAAAAACCGTAGAACCACATTTTAGGTGAAAAAGACTTAATGTGCCATCAGGTTTTGGGCAGTGGAATTATATGATTCCTCTTGCCATATGTTTATTTGATCTCAGCTGTTACAGGAGAGGTATTGCTGTGGATTCTGAAGTGCTTGCTAAGTAACACACTAGGAAAGGTTGAACTTGTATGAATATTACTTGCTTTTTGACTCCTACAAAATCATACCTTCATTTAATATTTTGCCTGTCTGACCTCAGAGTGTTTGGTAGGTCTGTAACCTGGGGCAGTAATTTGGTACTGTAAACATGTATTTGTGTGCAGAAATAAAAATGCCTGTCCATCATCTGGGTGGCAGAATACAGGTTCCAGTTTCCTAATTTATCCAGAAGCAAGTCTGTCTTGTGCATGAGTTTGGCTGGCACAGGAACTCTGCTCAGAACCTGAGTCTGAACACCATGTGGCATTTCAGAGCCCATGTCATACCATTGTTATAAAACAAATACCTTGGTTTTAAACAAAAATGTTTCTATTTTCAATTAAAATGCCATGCAGCTTCTCACCAGAAAATATGCTTATAATCTGTTGCTGTGAGATGTAAAGTGAAAAACAAAGAAATAAATTTATTAAAAAATAAAATAAGGTTATATAACATAAGGGAGGACTGCAAAAACAGAAGGGAGAGTGGTAGACTAAAAGGCAGCATAAACAAGTTTAGTTTCCATTTTTGCTGGTAATAAACTTTCTTTTTTTGGGAATAATGAGTCTCCTTAAGGTATACTTACCATGAAAATTCTATTATTGCTTTTAATAGCACAAATTCATATGGAGGTATAAAACAGTCTACAGCAATATACCAATACCAAGAAAACCTTTCCATTTAGCCTAACTTTATTAAAGTTTTTGTCATCATAGAGGAGCAATAAATGACTTCTGAGCCTGAACAAAAGACTTTTGTCTTTTGCTCTGAACAGGGTTGGAGTGAGCATGTGCTGGCAATCCCTTTGAATTTCTCCTCTAAAAAGAAGGGAGGGTGGAGTAACTGTATTTATAAAATTTCACTAGAAACAGAGTGCGTGTGTTAGTGCCACAAAACCGTCTTGTGATAGTTCTAGCTGAGATGTCTCTCCATGTTTTAAATGACTAGACTTTTATTGAATGTTTCTGTGATAAATGCAGCTTTCCAGTGCATCTTGTTTTCCCACCATTTTTTTTTCTGCTGGATCAAAAGCAGATCAAAGTCTGGGGAGAAATAACACAGAAATTTAAGACAGTAGAACAAGGATCAGAAAAAAAGAGGAGGGCTGGGAACTGCCTTGGGGATGATGTCTGGACAGCAAGCTGTAGCAAATGTTTTGGGGTTGGAAGTGAATGTGAAGAATGGGGACCGTGGTATTTTTGTCTTTGAGCCACTCCAGGGAGCAGAAGATGAGGCATTTAGGGTGTACAGTGCAGCAACCTCGAGTAGCAAACTGGCTCCAGGCAGAAGCAGGACTGGAGAGGGGAAAACAACCTCTCCATGGGCTTCCCTTGCTGCTTGGATAGATCAGGCCTGGGAGATTACAGAAGGGCTTTTGGAAGGAAAGCAGCCTGTCCAGCAAAGAGGAGAAGGGAGCCCTTCAACTTCAACCCCAAGAAATACACAGCCCAGGAGAACTTGGAGGAACCTGCGCCAGCCAGCCCCACAAACTGCCTGCTAAGCTGACATTGCTGTGGGTAAGAGTTTGACACAGAACAGCAAGGGAAGCCAGATCCCTTGAGGTTTTGTGTACCCTACAGTCGATATTCCTCCTAGCAGAGAACAGAGTTCGGGGTTGCCCTCAGGGCAAAATGAGAGACTATCTCAGATGCTCTGTAGCTCATGCTGTGCATGAATGGGACTCAGAAAACTGAGCTGTCTGCTAGACCAGAATACCAGAGCCATGGCTATTAAACTGGTGAAGTCAACTCTACAGCTACAGCTTTGGCAAATTAGCAGTTTAAAATTATTTTATGCACCTTAAGAATATACTTCTCCTAAAGGAAGTGGGTGACAGGAGGAAAAAAAATAGGCTTGCAAGATTATCAACAATGGGGTAATTGCTTCAGTTGTCTGCTTTGGGGTGCAGGACACTGACAAGTGAGTTGCAGACATCCTCTGAAGTGTTCAGATTCTGACTTAGTCTGAAAGAGCTTGTCACTTTAAAAGTGCATGTTCATAATGGTTATAGGCATCAATGGTGTGGATTAGCAAAAGAATTAAAAACCACCTGACTTTGGCCAGACTCTCATTTAAATAGTGGGTTTTCCATTAGTTTTAAAATAATATCTGAACATTTTAACAGAAATGTTAAGGGTAAATTGCATTTCAGTCAAGTCCATGTGATTGTTTTCACCTTGCTCTCTGGCATTCTGTTTAGGTGTTGAGCTGAGGGTCCAAAGGATGACTCAATCTGGATTTCATATCCTGCATTCCAGGGGCACTGAAGTCTGAGACTTGGCTGTTCAGCAAATAGCAGACACCAGCTTCTCCTTTAATCATTCTTGGTGGAACTCACATTTCTGCCCAGTTTATTTTGTTGTCTCTGACTGCTCCTTCTCACTGATGCTTTTGGTGGCTCCATTAGCTCCAAAAGTCCAAGGCTGCCTGGACTGAATAGAGGTCACTTAAGAGCCTTGTGATCTCAGTTCAGCCATTCCACCCAGCTGCTCACAAATGAAAGCTGGTCTTACTTGCTTTGAAGTAAAGGGAAGAAGGAAATAAACCTATTATCTAGGAAATGCTTGATTTATAAACCTTTAATCTTCAAGATGTACTGAGGCAAAGGCAGAATCCCCAGTATTGAATTTTACAAGTACCTGAGTTCAAGTCATCCTTCTGTCTTAGTTACATAATTGGCTTGCATTTCCTTGTTTCCTGGGTGCTTGCTGGCTGGCTGCTGCTCTGAGATTTATGGAAATGTCCATTCTTTCCAAGTCAGATACAAGGTAAAAGCTTAGGCAAAATGTAGAACTTTTAATGCAGGAATGTCCTGTAGGCTGTATTTGTTCTGTATTCAAGCAAATGTACTGTTAATATCCTAGATTTGCTGAAATAAATATCCAATTTGGGTATTACAGGTACCAAAGTAAAGAAGTATGAAAAATGTTAAAGGGTATGATCAAGAGAGTAATGTTTTCTCTGAATATGTGAAAATAGACATAGTTCCCTC
This sequence comes from Entomyzon cyanotis, assembly GCA_024500445.1. NCBI lineage: Eukaryota > Metazoa > Chordata > Aves > Passeriformes > Meliphagidae > Entomyzon > Entomyzon cyanotis. The sequence continues at coordinate 47,409,861 of JAKEPQ010001009.1, read as the reverse complement.
CAGTAGGGCTTACTAGTTATCTTAGAAGCAGAAACTACTCAGCTCAGCAGGGCAGAGAGAAGGAAGTTAGTTAGAAGTTGCTAAGAGCATCAAGCTTAAGCTTATTTATTTGGGTAGCTACCTGTCCTACACAGTCATAATATTTGTAGGAAAACACTAACATAATTAGGTGCTTTAATGGAGTTTATATCTAATCCTTTCATCCTATCATGTTCTTCCCTTAGCCAGACCAGAAATGATTATTAGTCAATGTTCTCTTGCACTTATTGAACCTAGTTTTAAATGCTCAAGGTGCAGAATTCTGTGCGAATTTACCTGCAGGTAGCACCTAACAAGTGTGTGAGAAGATGGTGTGAGTATTTTAGTCTTGGCATTTAATTAGGAAAACAGTGCTTTTAATGTTATCTCATGCTTTTCTCTATTAAGTCCCATATAATTCTTGGGTTTTTAAGTGGAGCGGTAACATTATTGTACTTGCTGAATGTGAGCATGGCTTAAACTTTTGGAATGCACACATTTTAGTATTAGAAAAATAAAATTAAAAAGCTTTTACTCTCTTTTTTGAGGGAAGGATTTGGATTTAGCAGTAGAGTAGTGAAGCTGCTAATTGGCCACAGACATCACAAGTTTATCCTGTCTCCAAATCAGAGTAGTGGTTAGTCTAATTAGTGTGTCTAAGTAAAGACTATTGAAGTTAAACTACAAGAAAGTTTGAAAAAGAAACCCATTTCTGTGTTGTCTGGATAGCCTGTGAGGCAGACTGCTCTCCCTAGTGAATTCATTAAGCTCAGGTATGTTTCAAGGCTAAATCAGAATTTTGGAGCTTCAGGCTAGTCTGTGCTCATACCTGCTGCTCAGTCTGTGCCTGTTTCTTGCAATTGTACATCCCTTCACATTTGTATCAACTGAGTCAATTGTGCAGCTGTTGAAAAGAGGCTGGAAGTGCTGCTTACTCACCTGTGCAAAGACTGTGGGGGCCGAGACTTTCAGAGGTTGAATAATCTTTTATTCAGATGGTTTTTTAATCTACAAGCTTCTTTACAATGCTTGACTTTAAATTTAAGAGTCAGTGGTTTTTATTTAGCTAATTCAACTTAGGTTTTATGGGATCTCTTCTGAGTAAAACAAAATGTCATCATTTATAGGCACTAAAGGTGACACAGCCAAATTGCTCTGCCTTACTCCCCTGAAAGGGCAAAAGGCGATAGCCACAGACAGAAGGACAGGAGAATTTGTTTTGAGATAAGAAATCTGAAATCTTTCTCCTGTGAAAGTGGATCAAGAAGTATCAGAGGTTTCTCAGAGAGACTGTGAAATCTCTATTCTTGGGCTATTCAAACCCCATATGAACCTGGGACAGTGTGTTGTAGATGACCTGTGTTAAATAGGGGCATTGGACCAGATTATCTCCAGAGGTCTCTCCCAGTTCAGTCCTCTGGTGTTTTGGGCAGGCTTCAACCCTTCCCTCTGTAAACATCTATGTGATGTGAAAAGCTCATCATTTTGCTACAGTGGGATAAAGAAAAGGATTGGGGGTTTTTTTTCAGCTGTGCAAGAAAAAGAAAAGGACTCAGAAATGCTGTGCTTTTTTGCAGAAACTCGTAAAAATTAATTTCCTGTTCTGGACTATAAAATGTGCTGAGGACTTCTGGGCTTTACACTATTACCTGTAAAAATAGGCTGATTTGGTAATATTCTGTACCTGCATGAGAAAGCCTATTAAGCACTGTTGTGACTTACCACAGCCTGATTCATGATGCATTTGACTGGTCTCCAGTTTTAAACTTGTCTGTTTTCAGTATCTTCTTAAACTGATAGTCATGTTAAAATATATGTATAAAAGCAGGTGCAACACTTGGTTTGATAAAAGTGTTTTATATGCATGACTTTGAAATGGCAACCTCAGCTAAAATGTGCATAGGTATTACAGACACTTAAAATAGCTTCTTTTTGAGCGCTAGCAGGAGATAGTGTGCTGTAACAATGATTTTTGTCCTGCAGTGGATGCATTGAGGAGTCCAAGTTTAGTTTAACTTACAGAAGCATCAAGTGTACGCAAGTTTGTTGCAGAGTTGAATTTAAAATACATTGGAATTCCACTAACCTCAAAATAGAAGCCACTCTATCAGCTGCTATGTGCCACTATTATTGGATGAGTACAACTGTGATGTTCTCATATCCCATACACAGTTTTCCTTCTGTTCTGCAGAGTTTGAGAACAGTACAGGGACTGTTAGGGACCAAGCTATTTGTAAGAATGTTAGTGTTGAGGGTTGAATTTGATTCTAAGTGTGGCAAAACAAAGTCCTTACCTTTACAGAACACAGCATGGGGCTGTCCACTTCCACATTAATGCTTCTTGCTATGAGCTCTGCTTTGGCAGAGAACTTTTAATTAATGTAATGTGGTACAGTATCTGACTAGGTCAGGGTTCAATTAAAGCTGCTCTGGCAGCACTGGCACACAATTATCTGTTTCTCTTAGTTCCTTTTGTGACTTCATAGAATCATTAAGGCAGGAAAACCTCCAGGATCAAGTCCAACCTTTGATCACCCCCCTGACTAAACCACAGCACTGAGTGCTGTGTTCAGCTGTTTCTCAAACACCTCCAGGGATGGTGATTCCACCACCTCCCTGGGCAGCCCATTCACCCTTTCAGTGAAAAAATTCTTCCTATTTCCAACATGACCCTCCCCTGGCTCAGCTTGAGGCCATTTCTTCTCATCCTGTCACTGGTTGCCTTGGAGAAGAGACTGACCCCCACCTTTCCATGACCTCCTTTCAGGGAGTTGTAGACAGTGATAAGGTGTCCCCTGAGACTTTTCTTCTCCAGGCTAAACAATCCCAGCTCCCTGAGCTTTTCATCCCAGGACTTGCCCTCTGAGCCCTTCCCCAGCTCCATTGCCCTTCTCTAGACTTGCTCCATCATGGTCCCTTCAAAATCTGTCTTCAAGATGTTATTTTTAAGCTTGTTGCCTTTGGTATTAAATTGCTATGTTAAAGCTGAGTATTTGGGAACATTTTCTTTAGTAGTCAGCTGCAAGACAAAGTCAAAAGCACTCTTCAGCTTCTTAGTTTTTAGAAGTCAGTAGACAGCTTTTTTGGGAAATGGATGGACTTTACCTTTCCTAGGAAAGCAGCAGAAAGTTGTCACAAACCTTGCTATAAACAGTCGGAGAGTTGTGTGTACACAGTCCAGTTAATATGATTTCCAAAGAAAAAACTTGTGGGATGTTTTATAAACCTTTTTTTAATAGAAACTCAGGACACATGGAATTTTATTTTTGAAACAAACAGGAGTTAATATCTTCAAAAAAATTTAATTCCTAATTGTGACTAACTTCTGCATTGACTCCAAATTATAAACAGAAAGTGTGCATGCAAGGAACTTGACTTTATGGCATGAGAGAGGTGGAACAAAAGTTAGGCAGGGGTAAAATGAGAAAACTGCAACCAGCTGAGTGTATTTACTGCTGTTTTGTTTGTTACACCTACATCATTCCGGTACTAATAGTCTTCAAGGTATCTGGTCTGATGTTTCCAGTGCCACAGATGTTAGGAGGAAACATGCAGCTGATGAAGGCTTGGGCTTGTGCAGGAGTTTCCCACAAGAGCAAATTCCAGAAAGCATCAGGCTGGGTTTCAAAGGGTGTGATCTGGATTAGTGTTCAGAAGTTTGACTTTAAGTGTTTGTAGTTCCATAAGGTAAGACTGAAAGTGAAACTGGATCCCAGCTCTTGCAGTTGGTCTGTGTTTTCCTAAAGCTGGCAGGATACCTCCTCATCATTTAGATGGCTGTGGCTGTCAAGGATCCTTGCTCATCTTTGTGCAGAGGGAAAACATGAGTCTCTGTTGGGGTCATGCTTTGCCTTTAGGTGTCCATATCAATGGAGTGGAATGGTTTTCTTCAAAACTGGTAATACTGAATCTGCTTTAATTCCAGGCTTTGGCATGGATTCCTTTTGGAATATATTTAGTATAAGGGTTTTGTACCAGCAACAGTACAAGCATCTCAAGCCAGGAATAAAAGAACCCACAAGGACTGGCAGTTGAAGGAGCTGAAAGAATGGTTCAAATCAAATTTAGAATACCAAAATTCCCCAGTAAGCAGAACCATTATGCTATTTTTTCACTAAATGCAACAGTGACTGTTGCACTAAATGGGTAGTAAAGGTATGTGTCTCTATAGCATAACTTCTATTTTACTGGCCTTTTCTTTCAGGGATATTTTAATTTTATGATGGATACAGAAGTTTCTGCCATTGGCTGAAATTAATTATCCTTTTACCTTTCTCAGCTATTTATTGCTTTTGATACAGAGTCAGAAGATAAAGGTGTGTTTTGAGCTGATAATTAAAAAAAAAACCACACTGAGAAAATTGATAAATGCCTCTTCATGTTTTTCTTAATCCATGATTGCAGAGTTGGTATTTACCATTATATTGCATCACTAGGTAGAACATGGAATGACACTAAGGTGGAAAGAAAACTTTGCAGGCTTTTTTAGATCTGATATTACTCACATGCTTTTAGGTCAGTAATGATGGAGAAGCCTTTTCATGTTATGTTCTAATAGCTTGCATAGCAGCAGCTTGTGCCAGGCACAGGTGAAGGTGTCAGAGGAGGTCTCTTTCAGTTTCTTGTGGGCAAAATAGCCAGAGTTTGTCTGAAGTGGTACAACAAAGCAGACAGGACTTTGCTCCTTCTGTTAACTAATCCTTCCCGAGCTGCTGTTACAGAACACGTTTGTATTTCTACACCTTCCTTTAGAAGATAAGGTTAGTATCTTGCACATCAGCCCTCTTCTGGGATTAACATGGGAGAGTTAAGAAAACAGTGAGCCAGGGTTCACTGGTGCAGAGAGTGTCAGCAGCTGCCTGCTTTGAGTGACAGAAAATAAACAGGCCTTGTGTTTACAAAGCAAACACATGCAGGTGCCCCAGAATTCATGGTGCCTTGGGTGATGGATTTCAAGGGGACGGAGAGGACTCAGGATTACAAGAAGACTATATATACATTTTTTTTCCTTTGCGATCTTAAAAAAAAAAAAACAAAAAAAACTACTTGAGAAATGAGACCTGTGTACTGCTTAGTGTGATGTACTCTCCCAGGAGCATATTTCTCATTTTGGGAAGCTGTGCTAATGTAAGAGTTTGGCATCTGTGGTTCTAGATTGATTTTGAGGCTCCAAAATTCACAAAGACATCTTAATCCAGGCCCAGCTCCTAATCAGTTGCTGTTTTAAGTTTCTCGCATAAGATTCAGTCAATTGAATGCTCAGGGACATCAACAGTTCTGCATACAGTTATTTGCCTGTTAAATGCACTACTCGGTTGCTGGGGTTTTGTTGGGCTGATATTTTAGTTGTATAGATTAGTTTTGTCTTACCAGGATGTTAGGATTGTGAATTTAACCCAAGAAATAAAAAATCAGGCTCCAGTAGTTCTAGCAGAAGACTAGCAGCAAAGCCTGCTTAATTCCAGGTTGTAGTGCAGTGCAGGTGTTACCATGGTAACTTCTTAAATATCCAAGTACTATGTGGGTGGGATGCTTATTCATTTTTGCCTTTTTCCTTTTATATATTCTCTGCATTCTTTGCACATATATTTGTATTTCTGTAGTCTACTTTTTTTTAAAAATTTATTATTTTTTCCCTGGACTCCCAAAATCTATTCAGGACCCCTCAACCTCCCCTCAATCCTCCCAAAACTTCCCCAAGATGCACCAGCCTCAAATTCCAATATTTAGAAGAAGTTTGGGAAAGTGACATTGTGGGGGAATCCCTGAGAATTTGGGGGTCGAAGGGTGGGATTTGGGGGTCCCGGTGGTGTCAGAGTGGTGGGGACCCCACTTTTGTCCCTCTTGACCTTGAAGGAACTCTGCCATGCTGGAGAAATATTTCTGGTTGGCCTTGGCCACTTTCTTCTTGGCTGTCTGGGGTTTTCATGATCTCTAACCCCTGCAGGGGGGTGAAGGCCATGCTCTTTGCCATGCCAGAGCTGCAGTCCCGGATGGTGGATTTGCTCCCATAGATGACACTCTGCTTCTGCAGGGTCCCCTGTAGGGTCTTGCTGATCATGGCCTTGGTGGCCTCCTTGACCTGGGTCTAGTGTGCTGCTGGCCTTGCCCAGCTGGCCCAGGCTGAACCCGAGGTCCTCCTGGACGGCGTCCTCCTCCATCTCCCCAAAGCTCACCCTGTTGGCCTGTTTGCGGATCTTCATCCTCTGGTACTGCCAGCATCCCCTCTTCTTCCCCTGCCCATCCAGCAGCACCAGCAGCGGCTTCACCTGCTTGACCAGGGTGGCTCCTGCTACTTGTCAAACTTGTGCTCCATCTGCTCCTTCAGTTCATACCCCACCTTCCTGTCCCAGCTCTCATGGAAGCTGTCCACCCTGGCCACCATGAGCCGTCCACTTTTTTCCTCAGTTCCAGTGGCAGGGTCTGGGTGATGTCGCTGTGGTAGATGAAGCTGGAGCGGGATGGAGGTAGAGGAGAAGCTGGACATTGTCTGCTGCTGGGCCCCCAGCAGGAGGATGCTGCAGGCTGTCAGCTAGGACAGCAGGGTCAGGCCTGCTGTCACCCCCATGATCTTGGTAGCCATAGAGGCCCTGAGGATGAGGGAGAGGTTGGAGGTGATGAAGGACATGTGGGACTCCATGTACTCATGGATGCAAAGCTAGGCCCCGCTCAGCACCAGGGCCATGTTGCACCCGTCCTCGATCCTGCCCTGTTTGTGTGTACACATGTCCTGTCCTAAATGGGGATTGCAAGGATTATTTCCTTCAATATGGTAACTGGCTACTAAGAAACCCCTTTCAAAAGGAGCACTGTGTGGATGTTTCCCCACACACCCTCTGAAATTGTCTACCCATCAGCTCTCTGAAGGTTCTCTCTAAAGCAGGCAGAGCTGGTGTTGGAAAAACACCCAGGCTTTTCCGTGGTCCTTCAAGAAGATTTACTGTAATCTGCCTCCTAAACAGAGGTCAGACCAAGTGAAATCCACAAAAGGATTATTAATGATACTTGCCAGGACAGAGCAAAAAAAGAGAACAGAGGAGACAAAAAGCCACCAAGTCCCCTTATATGAACTTGTCAGGCCTGTGAATGAAAGAGCTCAGCCTCTTGACACATCTCTGACCAGATATTATGTTTTCAGTTCCAGCTTTCTGTAATGGCTGCAAGATTCAGTCACCATAGAGACAACCTCTTCCTGGATACCCAGAGGGCCTACAAAAAGATTATCCATAAATCAGAGGGTACCTCTGTGGACCTCACAGGAGATGGTTTATAGCACTTGGGGCTGATGAGCTCATCAGGTGAAGAGCTGGAGGACTGGAGGTGGCTGCCAGCCACTGTTTGCTGGTCATTCTTTGACCCTTCATCTTCCCTCTAAAGACTTATACATCAAATGTCATGTGAGCACTCTAAAGCTCAGAGTTTTTTTTGACTGTGCTAATGCAAAATTCTTGACCACTGTATCTTGGGTATTGAAAACTGCTGTGTACCAGTCCAGGGACTTGGTTTTGGCTTTAGTTTCAGATCTGGTTGCTTGCAAGTGATACAAATTCTGAATCAAAGACTATGAAATGGTGCATAGTATCCTTAAGGTACAGGTACCTTTCTACTCTAGCTAGGTAAGAGTAGGTTATAAATGGGAAGGAGATTTAAGGCTGGGGTATTTCAGGTTCTATAACCAGCTCTGGGTTAAGTGTCTTATGCAAGTTGTGGCAAAAGATTCAAGCACCGCTGTTCTTTTATTGATTAGTATCTGAGCTCTCTATGCCAGTTATGTGTGTTATTTCAAGTGTCAATTTGCAGATAGGGTTTGTTTGCACTCATTCTCATGCTTGCTCTGTGTCATAATTTTCACACAGTTATAGGAATGAACTTGTTTGAACATTCCCAGTTAAGCGTAAAAAAATATTTTCCCATGAGTATCATCCTTTTGGCAAACACTAATGTGAAAAGGAACTGCTGTGAAACTGTTCTGTGCGCTTGGGAAGAATTTACTTTGAAATCCTTTCATATTGCAGAAAAAAAATTACAGTATCTGTCATTGCACAGAGGTCTTTGGAAATACAAACTTCACCCAACTGTCTGTGATATTGATAAATAGCACTGTACTTCCCAAAAGATTCTTGGGAGTAAAGTTAAAGTTAAGGGCTATATTTTTCAACAATATCTAAGGAAACCACATGACCTATTTGAACAACCAGGATATGTTTCTTGGCTTTGTATGGGCCAATCACATCTTGTGTTATGATTTAGTAACTGGGAAAATTTGATGCTGGTTTCTTGGGATGGAAAGAGTTTTGCCAGGTTAAGTAGTTATATGCTAATTTTACTAATGTGAGCACGGTCTTAATGACACTGTAAGTGTGTGACTGTAGCTGAAATTTGGTGTGCTTTTGTTGTTGGTGTGTCAGGTAACATGACACTGAGGGAAAGTTGCATTTTGTCTGGGACCCTGAATGCATATTCCCCCGCTTTGTTTTTGATCTGAGGTCTGTAGGAGGTCAGTGGAGATGATGGCTGGGAACAAATGAAAGTGTGCCAGTACAGAAAGCTGCAGTGCTGTAATCGAGCATCTGTTGCTGTAATGTGTGAATGTTTGGCATTCTGGGAGCTGGGACACAGATTGTTGCTAGCTCCTTCCCAAGGTTATTTCAGAAGCATACAGAGCAGCTGGCAAGGTCTGGGCCAGGTTTAACTCTCTAGGGGCATCCAAGTGCATGCTGCATTAAAAGTTAAATACACATCAAGACACAGCTTTTCTCAGCAGAAGTATTTTCTGCTGTAACTTATGTATGACCTCAATACTAAATCCCTTGGTCACCATCTGAATGAATTACATAGTGTGAGATATGCAAAACCAGAAAACAGAAACCTGCAACAGGTTTTGATGAGGCTGGGTGATTGTTTTTGAAAGGGGATTGTTGAGCAGAGCTGAGCAAAATAAGGAGAGCTTTGTTGAGAGCTAACATTACAGTATAGCCAGACATTAACTGCCCTGGAAATGATCTGTAGGAGGTAAGGAGACAAGATTTCGTCAGTCATCACTGCGCTATCCAACTAGATAACTGAAGATACAGCTTGCCATTCTTCCTACAAAAGGCTTACTCCACAACTGCACTCTGTCTGCTAATAAACTGTAGACTGTAACATTTTCTTTTACATTTGAGCTGAACTGTTTAGCTGTTTGGTGAACACTATACCAGACCTGATATGGTGAAATAATAGCAGGAGAAAATATCATTCATTTGGGAAATCAAGTTCTGTTGCTACTTAATATGCTGTTACACCTGCCTTGTTCCTCTGTGATTCAAAGGTGGTTGTAGGATTAGTTGTTGAAAAGCTACAATGTGAAGTCATTGAGAAAGATAAGCAAGTCAAGTGAAATGCAAAAATGAACAGTGACAGTATTTTTCATGACTTCTTAAGGCCTTATACTTAGCACCTTTGGAACTTGAAATGGATTGCTTTTATAAAACATGTTTTGAAAATAGTTAGAATATAAACTTATTGCGTGATGGTGCTTCATTTCCCTGAATGTAATTGAGTTAATCATTGAATGCTTGTTATGCTTGAGCTATCACAAAAATATTTTTTAAATTATTTAAGCAATGAACCATTGTAGTTTTGAAGGATTTTGGGGCAAGTTTTTGTTGGTGGTGTTGTTGTTGTGGGGATTTATGTTTGTTTGTTTTTTGTTGGTTTGTTCTTGGGGTTTTTTGTCGTTGTTTTGTTTTGGAATATTTACTCTGACTTTAGTTTCAACATATTTTGGATATAATCTTTTTTAACTTTAAAGTAATCAAAATGTATGCTGAAAAACGGTGTTTCCTATTTTAGTGGCATGTTTTTATTCAGGTAGAGAAAAAAGAATGAGTGGGGTGAGTTACTAAGGCTGCTTTCTGTGTTTAACAAAGAACTTGCTCATGGATGTCCCCTCTTTGTTGCACTTTCAGATGGCTTGAGATCTTTATGTTGTAAAAAATCTAAAGAGATGAGCCAATCAAGGTGTCTAGGTGCACATGGAGGCCAAGGGTCACTATATAAGAGGTGAAGCACTCTTTCAACACTCTCATGTGCTGGGTCCTTTTTATTAGCTGCTTATCACACAGCATCTTCTGCTGCCCGATTTCCTTTGAGGCACAGTTGCAGTAAGCTATCTAATTCACAAAAGGCTGTTCATGCTGTTCATCCTTTAATATCGAATATGATCTTATTAGCAATATGATTGTTTAATTTTTTTTTTAATCCTCAGGTAAGTTTCCTGTCTCCTGATAGTATCTGTCTGAAATGTTTGAGGGATGTATCTTGGCTGGTAATTACTCCACTGGCCATTGAATGTTCTACAGAAATCAAGACTGATTTTCTCCGTAGGTGTTACACAAACACAACACTGGCCGCAGCAGAGCTCAATTTCCCCATGACCTGGTCCTGTAGGCGTTCCTGTATCTGATGGAAGGCCTTACATCCCACTGTTCTCCATTTCCCTGGTGTCTCTGTTGAAATCTGTGCTGACTGATAAGCAGCGTGAGAATAGTGTGGCATTGAAAATACTTTTGCAGTAAAACTATTTATTTTGCACTCTTTCTGCCTCTAGAAGAGAAAGTTCCTTTCAGTGCTATATATAGAAGCATCATATGTTCATTTCCTTTCAAGAGCTAATTCTCTTCTGGGTACCTGTGTTTGACTTGAGCCATGAGAACTGGAGCCCCACATGAGGAATAAGTTGAAAGTATAAACTGAATTGTTCAGTCAGTACAGGCCATGGTTTCTAAACCAAATTGAAACTGGTGGTGGTTCTCTGGTGGTTGATGTAGTTTTGTTCACTGCATTTTAAATTTTTTTTACCTTTTTTTCTTTTTGGCTGCTTTAGGCTCTATTTCTCCCTGTTCTGAAATCTTACAGATTGCCTGCAAGTGTTTTTCTATATATAAATTGTAGGTTTTGGAAAAAGGAAAGAAGATGAAACACAGTTTCTGTTATTTTTCATCCTGCCTCTGCCGTAAGGGAAATATAAGCAAAACACACATTTTCGGATCACGTAGTAATTGTCAGCATGTGTTGTCAAGCACCTCCTACAATAAGCAACTCTGCTTTGTCTTTCCATTTTTTTTTTTTTCTCAGGGACTCTCAGGTCTGCCTTGCCAGACTGAAAACCATTAGGTGCATGTGTGATATACAAATATATAATATAATTGATATTCCTCCATAAACTTGGAACTAAAAGAAATACTGAGTTATTGACAAGTCTCGGAAGAAGTTAATGTGTTGACTTAATGCCATGCTTAGTGGTATAGAAATTTTTCCAATGTACTTTCCATGAAATGGTGTACTCGATTGCTTTCTGTATGAATACAACAGAAAAGAAGAGGTTTTGTTTGCTAAAGGTCAGATTATATAAAAAAGATGCACTGTTTTGGGAGGATTTTTCTTGCACATGTGCTCTTTTACTGGGTCAGATGTGGGTGGCCTGTGCTGATAAAATCAAATATCTGAGTAGCTTGCTTGTGCACTGCTCAGTAAACAGCTCAAGTACTGTGTCCAGAAGTGCCTTAAAACAGTCATGTAATATTTTTGGCTCACCATGTTACAAAATCTTTGGTAGTTTCTTTAAAAATAATCTGTTTGCCCCAACAAACTAAGTTCTCTGGAGCATTACTGGACAGAAGTCTCTCTGGTAACACTGAAAATAATTTATTCTCTCTTGATCAACTTTTCCTTTCATCATCTTGTGTATCAAAATCCCTTAAAGGGCTAGCATGGGCCAGATTACCGGGCTATTAATGCAGTGCTCTCCTCCACAATAGTCTTCATGTTATTTGCTTCACTTATATTTTTTCCTCTCCCTGTTACTTGCATGTATCACAGGATGTTGCAAACAACAGGCAGCTCTATTTGCAGACGCTGAAAAGTTTCACAGTTTGCACAACCTTTTTTCATGATTAATGTGATGATAACTTGATGGTTTCAGGATAGGTCAAAATACTGTTAACTTGGTAAGCACCTTTTTTTAGTGAGGGAGGAGAGTACAAAGATGGTGTTTCATGAAACTGTGAGAACTGGAATTATTTTGGTATATATTGGGCATGTCTCTTTTTTTTGTTTTGGTGTTGTGGGTTCTTCTTTGTTTGGAGGATTTTTTTGTTTTATTTGTTGCTATTGTTGGTTGTCTGATTTAAGGCACATGGATTTTATAAAACTGAAATTTGGAAAGGCTGGAATTTGACTTTGAGCTCTGTATTTGACAAGGTGCTCCTCCACAGTGATATTAGCACATTGGTGATGAAAGGAAGCATAAATTTTCCTTCCTGCTATATCAGCCCAGTACATTGGCTACCAAGTTAAATATTTAAAACATTAACTTGAGAGCTCACCTACTTTTGCTGCTACCTACAATTGAGATGTTTGGTTATCAAGTGTTACCACAAAACTGAAAGAAAGTATTCATACATAGGGAAGAGTAATCTTGCTGGGTCTTCCACTGCATGCTTCCTTGCCATGACTTTTTTTTTGGGGGTATTGTCTGTGACAGGCAGATGGGAGACTAAAAGCAGGCACAAAGTTTGATGCAGAGTTTTGAAGCCACTGGTGGAAGAGGGAGGGAACCTAGCCTTTGTTGTGTGTCTTTCCCATTGGGCCTGGTCTCTCTGCTGCCTTGCAGGCACTGCAGTTATCTACCCTTATTCTGGCTGAGGATGAAGGGCTCAATTTCATTTGCTTGTACAACTCGAAATGGTGGCACAGTGGTAGAAACAGAAAGTCGAGACTGGAAACTAAGTTTGCTATTCCAGTAGTGTGAACCATGTGACAGAAGAAAACAGGCACACTTTGTCTATTTAGTGGCACCAGCTGAAGTTTGTTTTAAACTGATGCAGTTTAAACTGATCCTAAGTGAATTCAGGCACGCTGATTTTAACTGAAGATCAAAACTCCCTGTGCCACACAATGGCAAAGCTGGAACAATTTATCTAGGTTCTTGTTTGTTTTGTCAGCATGGTGTTTGCAGCTGTTCTTGTTTTTCTTTATTTTATAATAGAGCTCATATTCAAGCTGTAACAAACTTGATTCTGTATGGTTGCTGTCTTTCAATTTTTCTTCCACTCACACCCATTCTTAGGCAGCCTCAGAAGCTTGGGTTTACTGGGGCTGTCTGCAAGGAAGGTGCTGTGAGCTTGAACAGGTAGGGGGAGCAGCCTTCAAGAGGCAAGTGAGAAACAAAAATGGAGTTTAAAAAGCTCATGGAAGGCAAAAGTTTGGCTTGAGCCAGTATAAAGCTCTGTCTGGTCCAGGATCACATTACAAGGGTTCTGGATACATTTTAGCCTGTAATCTATTGAAAACTTGGAGAGGAAAAGGGACTTTTCTTAAATCTTTGAATTAATAAAAGAAAGTGATTTGGAAGATGGAGGCAGCAGCTACCAAGAATTGCAGGTTTAAAAACAAAACAAACAAACAAACAACCCCCTTGCCCCAACCAGTTTACTGGTACTTTGAGAATAAAAGCCATAAAACTAACCCAAAACCCATTCTCTTTGATGCAAAGTTGTCCGAGCCTTAGGCACGACATGGCTTAGTGTCATCCATGGAAATAAATAGGAAGTACACCTGTTTTCATTATTTGGGAAATGGATGCTATCATCTCGGATTTTCCAGGTTTCTTGTTCATCAAACACTTAGGCAGGAGCCAGGATGAAAATCTGACTTACTGGTTAAAGCAGCAATTACCCTCCTCATAGCTGTAATAATAAAGTTCTTTTCTGATTTAAAAGAACAGCATGTTGAAGCATTAAATTTTCCAGATGAAGAAAGTACATTAAAATAAATGAAATTAACTTAGAAGCTTCTGACTTATAGTACCAATGGATACGAAGCTTTAGAAGAGCGTCTTGTTCAGAAGTTTAAAATTAGAGTATCAATTTTATTGTGGGAAACGGCTTCTTTGTAAAACTGAAAAGATGAATTCCTTACTAGTTTTATCTATTTATTTTTCGTGGTATGATTCAGACAGAGGTTAAAAAGTCAGCATGTCATATTTGACAATCGGTGACTCAGCCTAATTAAAAAAAAAATCATGCATCCAATGAGAAATAGCACTCTAGACTGCCTTTATTGCACAGAAGTCTTAAGAATTGTTGGTTCTTTTCATGCACACACATGAAAATTTATCAACTGGTATTTACTGTGCTTTCCTTCCAGGGCTTACTGCCCTTCCTGTGGGTGCCAAGCAAGAGGACTCAGATTAACTTTTCCCACAAAAAAAAAAAAGAGAGAGTTGGGGAGCAGTAAGGTCAGCTGAACTGCTTGGAAGGAGGAGTGTTGTCAGTCTTTCACTAAGTAAATGTGTATTTAAACTTCACCACCTTCACAAATAAGGTATAGCACCAATCAATGGTATTTAGCAATAATTGCTTTCTGAAGAAATTTCCTGATTTATTTTCCTCGGCAATCAGTTTCTCCATTTTACTTTTTAATAGCATGTCTTATTGCTTAGAATGAAACAGTAATTATGTTTTCTTTCATTTACTGTGCAGAGTTGAAAGTATTTTGTCAGCATGTAACTTACTATTTCCCTGTCCCTTAATTCATGTGTGTGCTATAATAATAATAATAAAAAAAAATATATATAATTTAAATATATTTGGTATGCCGGATTCTCTGGCATGCAAACTTCTGTGTAATGCAAATAAGGTTAAATATTTTCTTTAGTAAAGGACATCTGTGTAGTTGCATGTGTTTAATAAGCAAACCTATTCAATTCCGTTGATGTAGAGATTACACTGCTGCAGCAGAATTCTCCAGTGTTAAACATTGCTGGCATTTAGCCTGTAGAGATTTCAGACCCCACTTAAATGTGGGGGGTTTTTTTAATGTCAAAATAATGTGCAATTTTAAAATCTAAAGATAATAGTTGGAATACCAGTTTTTGTTTCTAAAAGGATTTATACCTCTGAGCTGCTTCGGTAACTTCTTACATTCCATTTACACAGGTGAAATTGCTACATTAAAAGTCGAATGAAAAAACCTTGGTACATTTCTGTTGTGTAAAGATAAAATTACACCAGTAATTGGAAAACAGAAAATAAGTGCTCTATCTAGTTTGTGATGAGTTCAAATGTACATCTTAACTATTTAAAACTCTGTTATTTGATGACAGTGATGTACACTTACAAAGTCTGCCTTCCTAGCAAAAATAATGTAGAGTAGTGCTCTTCATATCCTTTCTAAGTTGTTTCAGAGGCTGAGAAGACTCTGGGATCACAGTATAACTCACGTTGCAGATTAGTATCTACTCTAACTGTAGTTCAAATGTTTCCCTGGATTAAGTAGAGCATGAATATTGTCCCATACTGGCATACCCAGAGAATGTTCCTGAACTGTGTACTGAGGGTGGCTTGGTTAGGATGTGCAGGAGAAGATTTTCAGGAGTAGAAATTTTGGGCCTGTTGCCAGCTTTATTTGTGACCCTTTGTCTTCTGCACTCTGCTTCTTCTGTTCTTATACCTGGAGAGTGCTCTATTTGTCTGTGCTCAGCTGGATGTCTGATTTGGTGCAGATGTTTAATGCCTGAAAGTCAATTTTGCAGAAGAGTTTAACTGAGAAAGGGGTTAAGGAGAGGCTGGTTGAGTTTTTGCCTGAGTTAGATCAGCTGTCCCACATTTGGGAGCACAAGCACCAGCCAAGGGCAGCCTGTTGTGTGCAGTTAGAGCAAAAAGGCTTTTTCTGCTACCTTCCCACTCTGATAAACTGAAGTAACTCTGACTGAACTTCATTTAACTCTTGCATTCTACTCATGTGCCCCGGTAGTTTGGCTCAGTCAAGACTGTCCTTTGTAGAACAGTTTATGATTTAAGCTCCAGATACTGCAGTAAAAAGAAAAACAACTGAACAAGCGAGTGATGGATCCCGAGATGAGATCATTGGGCAAGATAATGAACAGCTCCTTTCAGAGATGAAATACTACTGTAATTCCAGCAATGTTCTGGCTATCAGAGTTGAGTTACTATTGCCTTGGAGGTTTTGTAATCAGCCTGCTGGAGTGCAGCCTTAGTGCAGCCTCCTGTCTGCTAAAACACTCCGGTTAAGTGACTGTCTTGGTGCAGTTATGCTCCTTTATCAGACACATTCACTGCAGGCAGAGACATAAGAGGGCAGCCTTCTGTGAGGGGATAATCACAACTGAACAGGCAAGTCAGCATAGAGAAGACCAGCAAATGTGGAAGGGTTCTTCAGTGAAAATCTGTGAGCCTGTGCCTGAAATGCTCATTTTTCCTCACTGAAAAAGCCAGTGCTTTACATACCTTATGTTTTGTGTTCATCCTTTGCTGCTGTGGGATGCTGTAACTGTACCCCTCATTAATTCTAAAATAGCAACCATTTTCTGTGTATGTGGTCATGTAAGACTGAGAAAGTCAGACTACTAATCTAGATAAGGTTGAGGAAGAAGAGGTTATTCTCAAATTATTCTAACTAGGGAAGCTGCAGCTTTTTTGTCTCTATTCTTTGGATGAAGGACAAACAGTAGTTGGTGGGGCCAGACCAGGCCTGTAACAGTCACAAAGTATTTCAGGTTGGAAGGATCCTATAAGGAACATCAAGTCCAATTCCCTGCTTCTTTCAGGACTATTTAAAATTAAACCATATGACTAAGACCATCATCCAGACACTCTTTGAACTCTGTCAGGCTTTGTGCCATGGCCACTTCTCTGGGGAGCCTGTTCCACTGACCACTCGCTCTCTCACTGGGCCACTCTCTGAGTCTTTTCCTGATGTCCAGTCTGAACTCCCAGGAATGCAGTCTTGGTGAAAGTTTGAGCAAAACAACTGTTAAGATACACAATTTAAAGCAGTCCTGTGGGTAGCAGACACACCTGCTGGGTCTCAGAGATCTGTCTAGTTATACTTGTTCATGGCTGTCTTGTCTTCACTAAATATTGCCAGTTGCTGTATTTTCTTTTAAAACAAGCTTATTGGAAAATATTTCCTCTCTGATGAAATAGTTCAGTGTTGACTGGATGTTGCTTAGTTTTCCTGCTCCGGATGCCTTACCAAAAGTGTTTCAGCTCTACATTGCTTCCACCGTATTCTTCTGTTAATATAGTTCTTGTGCAAGATGGTATTTTTTTCATCAGCAATTTGCTGACCCTTTTTATAGACCATACTTCAGAGACTGCAGGAAATTCCTAATTATGATTAGGCAGAGCATGGAGTAGTTGTTTAGAAGCTTCCAGAGCCAGCTCAGATGTTTTCCCACCATGCTCTGAAACATTTTCTACATTTTCAGGCTTCAATTTTTCAGCAAGATACTTATGCTTGCTTTATTATGTAGATTTAATCTAAAGATTAGCATGAATGCAAGAGCACTGATGGATTTCTGTAATAGGGATGGGACGAGTAATTTTGAAAACAATATGAAATGAGCAGTTCAGGTATCCACAATGCAGGTCTACCTAAAGCCATTTGCTTGTGTGAATACCAGTTTTAGTGTGGCACTTTGTAAAGGATAAATCAGAAGAAAACAATTCAACATACTTCAGTGAATTTTAATATCTGCATTTTACTGTATTCTTTCAGAACTGTGGATGATCTGGCAAAGGTACTACTAATTACTGAGGAAAATGAATGTCTGTTTTTGTGGGCTAGTGAGGCTTTCAGAAGTGATGTTTGAACTGTAGGGCTTTTTAAAAAGATTTGGTTTACCCTCTTCTTTCATAAGAGCTGAGCTAAATGTTTACCTCTTTGGAGACACTGAAATGAAGCAGATTCAGGCTGTGGCTCTGATGTTAGTGTTTTGTCAGTTTTCTTACAGTGAAAATTGCAGTAGAGATAATACTCAATACAGGTAAAAAGAGAATTTCGAACATTCTACACAGAAGATCATTGAATGCTGCTTTTGCAGAGCACAGCTTAAAATGTGTTTTGTAGCCCTGCTCTCTTTGTGTGAGTTTCCTGGTCTATCTGACCTTTCTGAAATCACTCAGCTCAAAATGGCCAGCGGATGGATTCTGTTGGTTAAGTCGAGCAGACGAATGGCACTATTGTGTTCATACATGAGCCAGCAGCTCAGCTGAACTACCAGACATCAGTATCAGTTCTTAAAAGTAGAGCTCTGGAGGTGCTCTGTGTGGTGGTGCTGATGGAAGAAGGCTTTCGTGCTATAGAAGTAATGGATCATAAAAATTACATGTGACAGCCAGTGGGGAAACTCAGCTATTGCAGAGGCCCTGTGAAAGGCTGAGTGATGCTGAAAAACACTGGTGAAATATTGCTGCTGATACAAACAAGAGGCCTGGAGGATGATCTTGCAGATACTTGTCTGTATGTTCTTGTTAATACAAGGAAGTAATTTATCAACTGGAGTAGCTGCAAAGGTAGCTAGGAGAGCTCTGTGACAAATGGCCCAGAATCTGTGTGTTGATGTGAATGTGTATGTGGAGCTTAGTCTAATTAGCAAATACACAGTGTAGCATGTTAGTGCAATTATTGCCTGTAAAGGAAACCATGGCCATTGAATGTGGTTTTTCACCATCTGGAAGGTGGGGACATAACCTGAGCTATTGTTTTGCTAATACCTGTGAAAGCTAAGACAGAACACATAATAAAAGGAAAAGATTTGGTGGGAGTCTTGTCAATGTTTCCTGTTCTTTGGAAAATGCTAAAGGAGTATGTTTACTTTTTTTGTAAGGGACTTTGGGCGGGTAGGAAAATAAGCTGTAATTTTCCATTAAATATTGCTTGAAGTTGGAAGAGGAAAGAAAATGAACAGTCCTAACATCGAGGAATGCCCAGATCATATCATGCAGACAGCAAAGTTCTTAGGTTATTTTAGGTTATAAAGGGTTATTAAAGCTACACAAAATTTTGTTCTAGGTAAACCCCCTAAAATCAGCTGTCGGAACAGGCTTTGATAGGGTAATTTCCATTGCAGGAATCAATGTTAATTAAAGGTGAAAGGTACTGTGCTTTTTAAGGGAGCTTAAATGTTTAAGGGAGTTTAAGATTAGAGATACCTTACAGAAGAATACCAAACAAGATGGTAATGATGGATCTAGAAACATGGTGATGAAGAATAGATGGAAACACTTTTGATGGATGTCTGAAATATTAGATCATTGTTGTAAGAAAAAAAAAGTGGGAGCAGTGTCTGTTGAAACATTTTATGTATATAACAAATAATTTGTATGTCACCCTGAGTATTGAATTTTCATCCTAGCTAAGGCAAACTTTTACATTGCTCTCAATGCTATCAGAAATGTGAATTTTTGGCTCCTCAGTGAAAAGCTGTGTCAAATGTTCTTCCTGACTACAACAGCCATCCTTTGGTGCTTGGCAGAGCAGAGCTTGGGTGCTGTTCCAGTTGCACAGCAGCCCTGGACTCCAAGATCTTGTTTTAATTTTCTTCAAAAAGCACTGGATATTCGGAGTGAACAAGATGATGAACACGTCATTGAGTAAATGGACAACCAAATTACATCCAGAACACAATTACACTGCTATAACATATGCTTTTATTTTATTTTAACAATGGTCTTTTACATGTGCTGCTCTTGCCATGACACAGACAGTAGAGAACCTTATCTGAAAGTCTGCACAATGCACTGAATTTGTTTAATCCATTTTAGAGTAAGGGCAGAACTGCTGTGCCAAGCAGTGTTTTAGCATGTGGCACAAAGTGTATGCATAGTCTTTACAGTTTCTGTTGGAAGCATTTAGCTTGTTTGTACATTGTCCCAGGGTGGCACGTGGCTAAGAGAGCAATATACCTGTCTAGGAAACAACTGTTTTCTATTTCCCAAAGCCCAATAGCAGAAAAATGAAGTTTTTACTGAAAAATGATGGCTGCATTTGTACTGGCTTTTAAAGTTGACTTTTCTGTGTGTCTGTAGCAAAAGAATACACTGCCTGTGTTGACAGGGTGGCTATAGGATTCAGGAGGAATGCTGAGCTGTTAGGTTGTATAAATGAGTAATGTCTTGCAACAGTTGGCCTCGACAGTCTTACACTTTCTTAAGCGGATTTACAATAATCTAATATTTGCACACCTCCTTTCAACACTTAAAGCATCAGCTTCTCTTTAGTCACCATAAATCTAGGGCTATTCTTTCAGGAGGAAGTTTCCCCCAAGTGATTTCAATGACCTGAAATGCTAAGTGAGATGGCTGCACCTTTAATGAGAGTGATATTTCTTAGTTCATCACCAGCTCTGTTATAAGAGAATATTTGAATTCTCAGTTGGCCAGCAAGAGTCTCATTATAGCAATTTCCAGATAGAAAAGAGCTGAATGCTGAAGCTCAGCTTTAATTAAGTGTGCTACATCTAGCTTAGCTTCTCTAACAGGCTTACATGATGAAATACCAAATAATTAAAGGGATAAGGTAGAGTAATGACTAGGAGTTATAACAAAGAACCAAGTCTGGTTTCTTTTAATCATGAAATGTTTTTCTTTTTCTGTGTGTGGACTTGAACATTTCAGCCCTCGTGGCTCAGTTCACTCAGCTGAAGAAACAAATTGTTATAACGCTCCTGAAAAAGTGAAAAACAGTTGACAATAACCAAACAAGACCTATTATTTTTTCTGGATGTTGATACAGAGGAAAACATGAAATTGTGATGAGTATGGATGAACGTTTGGAAAGATTAGCACTTAGACGGTTGCTGCAAAGACAATTACAGTTGCTGTGGCTTTGATCACACATAAAGCTGGAAATTCGTTAAGGCTCTGTGACAATGCAAATTTTGGTAATTTGTTACCAGAACTCTCTCATGCTGTAGTTTTCATATTCACTCCTTCACAGTGCAGTTGAAAATTATAAAAAGTCAAACAAAAAAACTCCAAATGAGTGTCAGTTGTAGCTAAAAGCATCATTGAAACGCTACACTTCCCAAGCATTTGGAAACCATGCAGCAACACCATGATTTGATTCAGACATTTCCAGACTCTGGACAGTGGACTGCTTCCAATCTTTCCTCTTTGTTATCCAAATTTTAATTTCATGCTTTGTAAAGTTGCTGTGAGATGCTAATTATTACCTCGTGGTCAGCTTTGGACCAGCTCCCACAGTGCTGTGGTCCCAATGGTTTGCAGGAGCATAAAAGATGCTCTAGTGCTTTTTCCCATCAAATTAAGTTCTTGCAAGGAACACATCTTCATGCTCGTGTTCCCACTGTATTACTGTAACCTTAGCAAAAACTTCCCAAAGGAAAGCCAGGCTTTAAAGAAGCTGGGCAAGGCGAGACAAAATGCAGATGCTATTGTATGGCAAGTTTCCATTAAAAAAAAAAAAAGGGAGAACATCACCACCAAGAGTTCAGCAGCATGGATTCAGCCTTTCTCTTATTTTTCCATTCTCCTGGTAGTGAAGTAATTGCAGTAGCTATTTAAATATGTCTGGCAAGCAGGAATATCTTTCTCTCATGTCCTGAGGAAATTGGAGAAGAGTAAGAAACAGAGGGATAGTCCAGAGGAAAAGGAACAATGGAATAGCACAGAGGGAAGTCACTGTCTACTTAATTTCACTCTGCTGCAAACTGTTGAGGGCTTTATAGTTTGACAACAATGACAGAGCTGTCATCAGACCTCACTGTCAAACCTTAGACTTGTGCTTTAACTAGTTCACCACTGGCAACATACACAGGAGGTTGTGATCAAATAATGTGTTGCATCTTGTGACAAAGCTGAGGTACACAGAATACTTTGCAATTGTACAAAGAATCACAGAAATATAAAGAAAAGGGTCCCAGATGAAAATGAGGACATATGTTTTTATCTGCTTAGGAGCTAACTAGTTTTTTTACTTTTTTTGACTTTTGCATGTGGCTGAATTTATATGCCCTTATACACCAATAATTTGCTCAATACGGATCTGAAAAAGTTATGTGTGGAGCTTGGTGCAGCCTATTTCTCGTGATAGAAAGGGCAAATCCAGTGTGAGGTTTTTCAGTACCTTGGGCTGTAATTGTCATCAGTTTGTGTTCTTAGTTAATGAGCCATTCAGTACTTTATCACAGAAATGGGAGACTCATGCACAGTTTGTACCACTGAATTAATTGTCAAGCATGTTCATGCTTGGCAGCTGAGTGTTAACTAGTGGCAACCTGTCCTGATGAAGCAAACAGCTGGCTTTGCTTGACATGCTGGAAAAGAATATATTATATTTTTACTACAGGTTCAGAAATATCAATTAAGTGTTGGAAATGTGCTTGAGGCTATGAAATGGCCACTTTGATCCAGGATTCCTTGTTGTTTGGACTTGCTCAAGTGCTGAAGTTTGGTATGGCCCCTTGTGGGGGTAGCTTGAATAGAAATAACTGTATTGTAGACAGCAATTATTGTTTTCATCAATATACCTCATCATCGAGGCATAGGCTTTAGCTTAGGTCCATTTCAATGCTCTTGTCCTTTTTGCTTGATCACTGGATTTATTTCACAAGGTAGAAATGCTAAAATACTTACAGAAATGATGTTACAAACTGAAAGCATGAGCTGTGGGGAAAAAGGCAGCAACCAACTGCCCTGAGTATCTCAGGGAATCTTGGGTTTGGTGAAAGGAGGGTGAGAAGAGTTGGGCAATTTGGAGTCTTAAAAAAATGATGTGTGATTAAGATTTTGAGAGACTGTAGGTATGTAAGTTGTATCAATGACTTATGTGGTTTCCTGGGATTGCTGCTTTAATGCAGCAAACTTGTAACTTTAGGAAAGAAAAATGGGATCCAGAGAGAACAGGCTGAAGAGAGGTGTAAAGGAAAAAACCAAACACTCTAAGGATCCAGGTGACACTGTAAACCACTAGACCATTTCTGAGTGCTTTATCATGTCAATAAAAACTCCCCCTTTCTAGTTTAGTTTATATGCTTCATGGAAATTGAAAATCTGGCCTTGAAATATATTTAGAAATCTCTCAGGATTTATTGTCTGATATTACAGTAATGTTTTTTCCCTGGGCATGACAAACAACTCCAAAAAAACCCAGCCCCTCAAACCACGAGAGTCTTTCCATCCTGTTCTTGTCAATGAAATAAAAATCCATTTATTTGACAGGAAAGCTGCTAAGTGAAAGTACCCAAAGCAAATAAATTCTTCCTAAAAATTCCAGAAACAAAATGTAATTTGATATTGTATTGTGGCCATCCTGCCCATATTAGGAAATAAATTACAGCTTTTCAGGGGCTACTCTATTTAAAAGTGAATTAAATTGTTTACTTTTTGATCCAGGTCATCTTTTTCCTGTCCATTGCATTCTGTCACAGTTGTCACTGGTTGCATCTCACCCCATGCTCATAATACAATGTGTCATACCTCATCTCATACACAAATGTCTGGATTTTTCATTAAGAGTGAACAGCCAGTATAAAATAGAGTAAATGCTTGCCTTCAGCCTGCAAAGGACAAAAAACATTTATTATTTGATGATAATATTCACAAAAGCAACTCACAGAATTACTGACTTCTCAGCCTGTGCCATCAAGGGGCACCCACAAAATACATGTAAAATGAGACTGTGGACTAAAATTCCATAATAGTTTATTGGATGGTAAAGACCTGGTGAGTTTGGCTTATGATCTGGTAAAGTTTTCCTGTGGACTGCTCCTTGTAATGTGAATGTTAATGACTGTCTTTTCAGCTTTGAGCGACAAAGGTAAAGCAAGGACAAAAAGCTCTTCCCTCATTCTGCTAACAAGATTTTCATATTTCTGTGCTGTCACTGTGGTGTGGTTTGCTTTTTTTTTTTCCTCCCAGGAAATGTCCAACTGATTAATGTAATTACATTTTACTAAAATCAACTGTGATTCACTTACATTAGATTTCTGCTTTGCTACTTTATCACATGGAACCAAAGGTTATAATTCACCCTCTCAGTTATTGTCTTTACCAGTCCTGTATTTTTTATCCTGGTGATGACACATGTTCAGTGTAATTAATAGAAACATTTCCTGGTATGGAAAAGAGTCTGCAGGTGGTGTGCAAGAGCATTTAACCTTTGAGTTCACTGGAGACAGGGTGATGGACAAAGTGACTTAAAATATTTGTAAAAATAATATTAAAGCAGCAACGGTGCAGTGCAGTTTGGCAGGAAATACCAGGCCTATCTAGCAGTACATATCTGACTGGACAGTAGTAAAATGGTTCTACTTCCCTGATCTGTGTTGTGGATATTTATTTCTTCTTTGGAAGCCCCTTCCTATGTCCCAGTTGCCAGTATCATTTTAATAATCAGGATGTTGCTGCAGGTAGATGCCCACAGATAGGACAGTGCTTCACTGTCCTATTTTAGTAGGTTTTTATTGCCCTGCTGCAGCTTATAGCTGGTCTGCTGTTTGCAGGCTTTGAAGAAGTTTAGTTACTGAGTCCACTTCTCATTTGCTCTCTCCAGACTGTTTACCCCACATAGTGGGACCAATACTGGGCTACTTTTTACTTCCCTTTTTCAGGCCATCTACATACCACCAAATATGGAAAAAAAATTAGTTCTCTCTGATTTTTATGGTCTGGGTAAAAGTTGGCAAGGCATTATTTACTTGTGCTCTATACAGTTACTTGAAGATGTGTTTCCTGATCTGTCGAGATGAGATTCACAGTCCAAATTCCTCTTTACTTTGCTTCCAGTGCAATGAGTGTGTGACTTCACCCTGCTTCCCTGCAGCAGAAAATACAGAAAATAAAATCCTGTGCCAAAATCTTTGAGAATTAAGCCTGGGTATCCTACAGTCACGTTATGCATATAAGGTTTTTGTTGCTTCCTAATGGAAGCACAACATGATGGGCATTGTAGCAACAGAGAGTCATTGTCCTGGAGAGCTTAAGTTGAAACAGATGTGTTAGAAGTGGGGGAGGAAGAATAAAGACATAGAATAGCAGCATGGGTTTCCCAGATTTGCTTGGCTGGCAGAAACTTGGACTAGAACTCCAAATCTCAAGGCCCCTAGCTCATTGCTTTTTTTGGGCTGGATCCTGCTCTCTGTTTATACCACTCATGACATCTGTCTCATTTTTGAGACTTGCCAGGTAGGTTGAAGAAAAGAAATTAACGGGACATTACCACTGCAGTATCCATAAGTTTCCAAAACCACAACTACAATTTTTTGAAGGGGGAAAAGTAACAGTGTTTTTTTGTTTTGGGTTTGTTGGGTTTTTTTAGTATCCAGTTTTGCTGAAATATTCCAGTTACAGGATTGACTTTGCATGACTTGTATGCAAACATCAGTAGGAATGGTTATACAGTCTGGGATGCATTTTCCTACTCTAAATTTTTCAGCTCTGTTATCATGTTAGCAGTGTAGCAACTCGCTGGGAGTGGAGGGGAAGCCAGTCTCAAGAGTTTTGCATTTTCCGTTGCTCCTGGTCCCCAAGGTCTGGCAAGCAGGAAGGCTCGGGTTGCTACAAAGCCCTGGTCTGTGTTTGACAGCTTGGTTCTGGCTGAGAGCTGGCAAGGATTTTGGCAGCCTCTCTGAAAGGGATTTGAACCCCACTGTGGGCTTAATGGTAGATGCAGTGTGATCCAGTTCCACAGAAAGTTTCTTTCCTTGTGTAACCAATCACATTTTCTTCCTGGTCTGCAGTCTGTGATGTTTGATCACAATTTGATGGGTGATGGGGGCTTGGGTGAACTTGAGCTTGGTAAGTATTATCTTCTGATACTTACAGAGAAGGTTGTCTTTTTTTTTGTCTGATGGCAAAAGTTTTCCCTCAGATATTCACAAAATACAATAAATGCCAGTGAGGTTGTGACATCCTAGCCTGGGGCAGGGGGAAAAGTGACTTACCAGGAAAAAGGAGTTAAAAGAGGAGAAGTTTTGAACTTGTTAGTGCTTTGAACATCCTGTGAAGGGCTTGTGGAGATGAGGCAGATGATATTATTCCTCTATCAGCCATCAGTTCCATGGCAAATGCTCCTTACAGGTCTCCTTCTAAGTGGACAATTTTTGTTTGTTTGCTGCTGCCTTGAAGTCTTTCAGAATTGCTTCTCCCTAACTGGAGATAAATAGATCTCTAGTAGCAAACACAGAGGGTCAGAAGAGACATGTGAAGCTGCAGAGGCGGTCAGGTGCATAAGGAGAGGAAACCTGAAGGTACTTTCTGAAGTGTAATTTCTGTTTAGTATTATTTATCTGGTTGTTTAGCCTCACTCGCTAGCTGTTGGGATT
The DNA here is from genome assembly GCA_024500445.1 of Entomyzon cyanotis. NCBI lineage: Eukaryota > Metazoa > Chordata > Aves > Passeriformes > Meliphagidae > Entomyzon > Entomyzon cyanotis. The sequence continues at coordinate 47,383,709 of JAKEPQ010001009.1, read as the reverse complement.
TAGTATGCATCCTTATCCATTAATTTCTGTTCCCCCATACCTGACACAGACAGTGATGCACAGTGTGAGGCAGGTGTGAATCTCTGGGAGCCTCTGTCAGATCATTCCCTTGTTTTTCAGTATTTGCTGTAGAGTCTAAATGCTGGAATTGTTGTATTGGCTTAGAAATGCTCTTGTCATCAAAGAGTGAAAGGTGTCAGCTTCCCTCACGGTGAGAGAAACTGCATGACCAAGGCCTTCTGGGAGCAGCTGTGGGTTTCTTAATTTTGGGAATACCATGTCTGATCCTAGTTTTGCCTTTTTTGGATCTGGGTATCTGTCAAAGGAGGCTTCTTCTACAGCACTGAACAAACTGGGGAATAGCAACTATTGATTGCTATGCCTGGCTTGTTTGTGAGGGGCAACCAGTGATCTGTGTTTGCAGTATGTACTGCCAAAAAGAGATTAAATTAGAAAGAAGATCCAACAACCCAATATAACCTTCATGCCAGGTCCTTTGGATATCTGTATTTAATACAAAATTCACCAGCTCTGGTGAAATTGCATGATGAAATAGTGGGGTCAAAAAAGAGGGGTCTGTATATCATCCATCCTGGATTTTACTGCATGAAGTAGTAATTCCCACTGGTTTTGTGACTTTTAAAGCATTATTCAGAGTTCTTAAGGATGGGAAGCATTTTTCACCTAGAAGTAATAGCCTTAATTACCTCATTGTTACAAGAAGTGACTCGTTTTGTTTCTGTGGCTGCTTTGCTAGAGGAGGAGGTCATTTGCCATGACACTTTGATAAAATCTCTGGAATTAAAAACTTTGAGTACACAGGTCATCAGGCATGCATTAGGTTCTGGAAAAGACTCATAAAACTAAATGAGGCATGTGGAGATTAGTGCAGCAGCCTTTATTGCCACGATTAGGTATCCAATTACGTTGCTTCTTTTGACTCTGATTTCATGTAGCCTCTGCTCATGGCATCACCTCCACTCACTGCATCTCTTTTGTGTCACATTGAGCAAATTGTGACAGGGGCTTAAGATAGACCTCTGTGGCAAGCAGAATACAGATGCTTTAAAACATTCAAATGTAAAAATCCTGTTCTTGTTGGCAGGGTTATTTTTGGGTAAAAGGTCTTGATGAAGAGGGGAGTATCCATAGGGAGCTCTAAAGGGAAAAAGAGCAGATGACAATGGTATTGCAAGAGAAACCCAAGAGCTAGTTGAGGTTTTTTCTGCTGAAAGGTTTTTATTAAGCACCTGAAAGGCACAAAATAATTCTCAGAAGTACTCTGAGTCAATTGGATGGCCTTGAAAACAGCTTGTATGTGGGAGAAGAATGGACAGTCACTAGAATGGCTTTTATGTATGGGATAGCAGAAAGAGGTGCCTATTTATGCTTGATCCAAAGGGGAGCATGCTGAGTGGCAGATGGGGCTTTTTGATTGAAAAGGTAAAAGCCTTACTTTTGCTATTAAAATCAAACAGCTCAAGAACTGTCTCTAGTATTTTGAAGTAAATGCCACTGTCTGAGATGGAGGTTTATCTGTCAGTCATGCCTCCGGATGCATCCAAGAGAATGTGAGAGAAATGACTTTGGACTGCTGCGTTTTCTGTAATATATAGTCTGTTGCTAGAACTATCTCTCACTTGAATTGCCTGTTGGAATTTGAAGGCTTTAATTGCAAGATCCTCAGGCTCTCCTTACCTCTAGTTCTTGCGAAATGCATCATGAGGAATGGCAAACACTGCTGCAGCTTTGAGTGCTCAGCTTCCCGGTACTCTAACTGGGATCCAAGCTTACCATGAAAATGTGATGGAACTACTTGGGATCAGCAATCCCCAAATATGAGTGGGATTGCATCTTATCTTTTCTGATGAGACATATCTCATCTTTTGGCTTTACTCTGTTGGTTTAAATTTGTACCAAATAATGGATGCAACAAGACCAGATTTACAGTACTAAAAAATAGTGTGTAACGCATTAAAGATGAAGTGCAGCAAGAAATGCTAGTGAGATGTAGGAAGCAAACAGTCCACAAGCAAAAGGCATCTGAGCTGTAACCAGGTGAACTTTTATTTCAGTTTCTTCTTGTCAGGACCCCAGTGGAAGGGAAGCAATAGATAACCAAGTCCAAGCGATCCATATTTTGGTGATGCACCGAACAGTTCTTAACCATTTTTCCCCTGGACGCCTAACTAGACTAACTGTATGGTTGAAAAAAGTCCAGACATTTACTGATATCACCAATAAAATAAAATTTTTAAAAGCAAAATGAAAGAAAGCAACAGCAGCTTGAATAAACACGTTTTCTGTGCTAGGGTAGTAAGAATGCATTCATAACACTAAGAGAAAGATGGCGAGTCTCCTGGAAGGATTTAGACAAAATACGTATTGTGCACTGCAGACGCTGATCAGTAATATTAATACATCATGATATACTAATCAATGGCACACTGACAATGTAAGCTATTCAGAGCAGTAGCAAAAGATAACTTATCTGGAAACATTTGTTGCAGGAGTAAGATGCTGGATGTTACCAGCCACTGATGCAGCCTACTTGCATCTGTCCTTGAAGGAAGTGGTGATGGATCTTCCAGGATCACACTTAAATTATTGCAGAACATAGATATTGTAGGCAACATCCTGCAAAAAAAAAATCTGTGGATTTACCGAAGGACTAAGGTTCCCCTGGCATAAAATGTGTTGGTGATATGTTGGTGATAGGAGGTCCACATTTTGTCCAAGTACCGTATTTTTGAGACACCCAACCTGTGACAATTGCTACCATGGTGATGCAGTAATGCTAGAAAGGATAATTGCATGTGGAACAATGTGTGAGGAAAGGTGAGATTTCCATGATCTGGGAAATGGTATGCTCCATTTGTAAGGCATTATGTAAGTCCTGATAGTAGCAGTCTTGACACTGTAACTTTATTGGACAAATTCAAGGCATTTTAGTGCTCCTTTTTGACACATTCTTCAAAATAATCCTTTGGTAATATGGAACAGAGTAATTTGTTTCCATCACTCTTGCTCACTTTTGCTCACTAATGAAAGCTGACCCAAAAGCTATTTGCAAGTTTTCTACTGCCTTATCCAAGTTGTCAAGACTAAAATTTCTAATTTGTCCCTGGTGACTAAGCCTGTTGTCTTGTGCAGGAGAATGTTTTGTGGGCGAATTGTGTAACAATTGCCTTTAGTTTTTGCTCTCTTATTTTTTGCTGTGGTCATGTTCATCTTACCTTTGATGCCCTTTGCACCTGAAATGATGTAGTTCATGTAGGAGGGCTTGACAATTCAGAGCTGAGGTCCAACAGGTTGGGACTAACCTCTGGGAATCTGTGTTGATGTTAAACATGGGCTTTGTTAGATCCCTCCTCCTCATGTGCCACTAGGGTAAAATACAATGCAATGGTTTCGTTGGCTTTCTCAACTAAAAAAATACAGGCATTTCCTACTGCAAGTTGTTTGAGCCACTGGTTTCCTACCCCTCTGTGCTTGTTCTTGACTGATCTCATGTAACAGTGACTGACTCAGAGGGTGGTGTTTGGCTGCAGATGTCAGCAGAAGTCATTGCTGTGATAGACAAGGACTTGAGCATTTTTAAATTGACACGAATTGTGCCTTGTGCAATAACTGTACCAGTGCCTTTGCTTAAAGGCTTTTTGTTATAAGAAAGCATAGGAAGGAGAACTTGCTCACCTGAGGAGGATGTGCTCTGTGCTGTTTTCATATTTCTCCTCAGAGATCAGCCCTGACAGGTGAATGAGTGTCCTCTGCACAAGGTGTGCAGACAGCTCATTAGAATTCACAGAAATTGCAAAGTACAAACACAGTGGCACATAATTTCATTGTTTAGGGTTTTCTGAACTCTATACCTGCTGGTGTAACAGTTAAATTCATCACATTTGATGCAGTTATTCCTGTGTATTATTCCAGGTTGACCGTGGGCTGCTGTTTTTCCCTTAAAAATTTACTGCTGCTTTACAGGGTGGCTGTTTCTGTTTTTCTATCTAGCCTATTAAGAGGCCATGTGAACTGGAGCCCCTGTTTACTGTTGAAGAGGAACATTCACTTCTTAGTGACTTGAGAAGATTGCTTGGCCAGCAGTGAACTCCTCTGAGCTCTTAGGGCTTGTTTGTTTCCCCTTCTACTTTTCTCCTACTACTTTTCTACTGCAATTGCTGCTATGTTGCTTATGAAAGTGAAGTTGCTCAGTCTGCGTCTTTGAGGTGAGACTATGCATTTAAACATCAGTTAGCAGGAACATAACTCTAATATTAAGTTCTGTTTGCATTCTTGTGTATATAAGTTTTAAGTGTATTACCAAAAATAAAACCTGACACCCACCTAGTATTTTTGGGTTTGCTAATTGGCTGCTCCAGCTGCTAAATAGACAGCTGAGGAGTTTTCTGTAATGCATTGCAGAATATAAGTGTAGATGTTAATTTTTAAGGGGAAAAAATCTTGTTTTGCAGTGTCAGTGTTCCCAAGAAGTACAGGCTCAACAACCTTTATTTCCATGTGAATTTCAGCATTTAGGAAGATCCCATTATTTAGACTTTTTTTTTTAAACTCCTTAAAAAAACCTCAACATTATTTTTGCATGGCACCAAGTACTCTGCAAAATGTCTACTGTCAAACTGGGAAGAAAACACATGTTGTACTTTTATATTTAAGGGTTCTCCTTTCTGTATAGAAAGGAACAGAAGTAAAACTTTCTGTTCTAAACTGTCTTAAGCAAACAGGATCCAGAATTTCCCTGTTTGAACTTTGACCTATAATAGTAAATCAAGATTCACTGCTGGAATGACTACATTAGGAAGGGAATTTTTTATTTCTTCCTAAAAGGGATGGCAGCAGGTAAGGATACATATGTTTGGGTTCTGTGTTTCTGACCAAAGACATAAGGTCAGTTACCTTCTGCCTGTCCTGTGAGTCTAAATGAAATTTGCCTTGTAGCTGGGAAAGAATAGTATGTTTATGCTAGTAAGGGCTAATTCCAAAGTAATCTTGGAGGAAAATTGAAAGATGTTTAGGAAATCAAAGCCAAGTGGTGTAATCTAATCTGAGATTCTGGCAACAGCCTTGTGAAAAAGTCAAGTCTTGTAGTCAGTGAGTGCTTTAACAAAAACATTAGTTTTAAAGCTGTGTGTTGATGTTCCTGATCTTGATTGTCTTGTTTCTACATTTCTGCATGGATCTGTCACATTTTATCAACACTTTATCTATTGAAGCTCTATTCTGTGCCTTCTAATGCTTTCTCAGTTCTAAGGAATTAATATAATTTGAAGCACATATTACATGAGTGGCTGTCTTTTCCTCAGTCAGAACACAGTGGAATCAATTTCCTTCTGTGTGTCCAGAATAACCTTGTTTTGTTTTTCATAATAATTTTAGTACAACTCTAGACTCAACAATCTGAACTTGAAGGAAGTAGACCAGATAAAATTGTTTGGACTCTTATAAGAGGAGGAAAAATTCTCTGCGGAATACTGACATCCAACCTAAACATGAGGTTATTTGGAGCACTTGCACAGAAAGGAAGAGAGAAGTGATGAAAAGCTTTTTTTTTTTCTTTTTTTAATGAGTATTATCACAATTTCATGTGATTTGATGTATGACATACACATCTTAAGACTCCTACATTAGTCCCAGTTATCTAGGCTGGAAAAGAGAACATGTAGCTAGGAATGATGGTATTGAGTGCAACTATTGTGGGGAAGGTTCAGTTGCCAAGCACAGGGATGGAGCAAGTTATAAAGCAGGGAAAGCAGAAAAATCAACAAACTGGTAAGAAATATTTTGCTGCAACTGGGGGAAGTGGATATGTAAATGGCAGGATATCCTTGGGTTATTTGAGATAAAATGATTCCCAGCTGGACAGCTAGATTTTTGATAGATTTGAAGACACAGAAATTATTCAAACATTCTTAATGACTTTGAGTAGAAGTTTCCTGCATATAGAAGGAAGAACTTAACACTTTTTAATCCAGTCTCAACATGTCAGTTTTTGGCCCTGTCTCTGAACACTTGCATGCCTGTGCTTTATGGCTGTTAGTGTAAGCAGCTTTACTCATTTGTGGTACATCTTGCAGAATCTGTCCCTAGGGAAACAGTAAAGATTCAAGCCACTTTTCAGGGTGCTGTCTATTTAATCTGAGAGTGGCTTGTCCTTTTCTTGCTGAGGACTAAAGATACAGGAGTATATTTATTCAGTGAGCTGTAGTTGTGTTTTCTAACTTGTGGCCTTAAATTTTGATGACATTTGATATTTGAAATTCCAGTTCTTTCCTTATTGTCAGCTGTACTATTGGATAAACAAAGGAAATAGTGGTAAGCCAGTACTTAAAACTATCCAACAAAAGTTAAAACACTAGTGTTTAAAAACATACTGCCTCTTCCAAAATAATCCAGGCACTGCGGGGATATGACAGATTTTGTTTATGAGTGAGTTAATGATAACTTGAATTGATTTCCATGAGAATGAGGATGGAAAATGACTGTCCAGTTTGTTCTATTGAAGAACATTACCAGTGAGAATAGGGTGAGAAGATATTTCCTGAAATGTAAAGTGAGTTTAGTACTGTCTTCTTTGTTGGTATTAGACAGAATCTGCAGGGGCAGCAGATGCCCTCTGGGTTTAGTTACATTGCCAAAAAAAAAAAAAAAAAAAAAAGCAATGTTTCTTCCAGCTTGCTTAGACTTTTGTCCACTTGCTTACCAGGCTGCACAGATCTCTGCAGAGAAGTTGTGTTCCAAAGACTATGTATATGTATGTTTATATGTATACTTGCCCTAGGAACATGTTTGCCCAGGGCAGGGGGATTACCTTTGGAACTGCTTGCACATGGCCAAGGGTATTCCATGCCTGAGCAGGGCCAAACTGTCTGTGGCAAATGCAGATTTCCTCCTTCCTGTTGGATTGTTTGGTAAAGTGTTTCTAGTTTTTGTCATGAAATATTCTGGAAAAAAACGATGTGTTTTTCTTCTAGGGGAAAAGATTCAAACTCTTAGTTCCCTGCCTTGCAAAGGTGAAGTCTTTGAAGTGTCTCAGTTTTAGGTTTGGTATCTATGGAGTTAGACAGGAGAAATTCTGATATGAGCTGATACCTACCTGCACCAAAACAGTCTTTTCTTTGCCTTAATTGTGCATTGCATGGAGCTGCATAAACTGTTTCCAGTTACAGTCCTGCTCCTAACTGGCTTTTTCCTAAGGTAGCTAATGAATGACTGGATATTGATGATGTACATGTAAAAAAGACAACTCAGGCTGAAGGATTTCAATGCTCATAAAACTGCAAATATGAACTGGTTTATAGTCTAAACCTCCGCTTCAGAAGAGCATCAGCTAGCAAACCACAAGCAGAGAAAAAGAGCTGGAGCAAGTGACCACCCATAAGCAAAGTAAGGAAGAAAATCCAACCACAAAAGGTCTCCTCATTGTTACTCTCTGTAATTTGGTATTGATAGCCAGACTTCATATGTGCATTTGTTCGAGGATGTGAGTGGCTTTGCAGCTCAGCTTTTGAAAGCACCTGCATTGTGGGCACAAGGCTGTGAGCTGCTTGTCAGGCACAAGCAAGTCTGGCACAAGACCAGGGGTTTGAGTTTACCCAGTGCTGCAGCCAGCAGTTCCAGTTTGCCCTGCAGCTTGCTTCCTGTGTGTCCCTGTGCTTAGGAAGTACATTGTGCCACTCTCCTTTCTCTACGGTAGCTGGAAATTTCCCTGGGGTTACTTCCGTCTTAAGAGAACAGCACAGTAACAGAACAGTAATTTGCTATACTTTAAACAAGAGGTCTTGTGTCTTAATACAGCTGTTGTTCAGATAAAGGCACAGAACTGCGGACACAAACGTTACAGAAGTGCCTGGGTTAAATTTTTATGTAGTGTCGATAACTGTGATACATAAAGTGAGGCTGCCATACACATAGGCCCCTCATCAGAGCAGGCATGGTCCTTGATGGTGGAAAGCTTTCCAGCCCATTAAAAATGTTTTTTCTAGTGTGTCATTCTGGCTGTTCTCCCTCTGAGCCTGAATTTGGCAGCCAAGCAAACTGAAGGCCAGCATAGGTATCCTGCTGTGCATATGTTTAATTCTGTCCTACCCATCATCTAAAGTTTGTGCACGTTTATTTTCTCTTCCTGATTAGCCATGTATGATACACACTCTTTACACTTAAAAAATTACATTGGCATAGAGTCAGCAAGAGTCAGTGGTTTCTTCAAACTGGAATGGGTCCTGGGAGAAGCTGAGTTTTGGTGGGGTGCAGCATGCTGTTCCAGATGCTGAGGACCTCTGTTGGCCAAATCTTTCCATTTGGCAGGGAGATCATAGGAATGAGTTTGCTCTGCCTCCTCCTTGCTTTGTCTCTGTGGATTTCTTTTCCAGAGGCAGGAGCAGAGACAAGCCCTCATGTTTAATGGCTTGCTTAGTTGTCTTTTCTGACTGGTTATCTCACAAAAAGCTGGGAAGCTGAGGAAAGTGCCTTGGGTATTCCCCTCCATAAATGTACTGATATCTGGGCTGACTGCTGCCAGCCCAAACCCTTCCTGGAGCATTAGTGAGAAGCAGCGTTCAGAGTTTTATTCAGTATGGGTAACCAGGTACCTGAATTATTTTGTTTCTGTTAAAAGCAGAAGCTTCTCTAGTGCAGTGGTATCCCATTTATCACTGCTGCAAGCTATGACATGTCACCTGCTACACTATGTAAATATTCTTCAGACCTCATCTATTGAAAAACCTCATAAATCTGCGGAATAAATCAAAAAACTTACTGCTTTCAAAAGGCTGTACCTGTTGTTGTAGTACTGGGGATTTTTTAAATGCTTTCACACTGGGTGGAGCTGGAACCAGCAAACACAAAATTGTGAGAAACGGCTCATGGGAGGGAAGTCGGTGGGAGTGTCTAGATTTGTCCAAGCTGCATTCATCAGATGCTGAGATTCTCATGCAAAACATTTTTCTAGCATCTACAGATCTTCCAGCTCCAGTCATTGGAGGAACACTATGTGCCTGGTATGTGTAGCTGAAAATGTGCAGGATTTCGTTGTTAGTGTGTACTGAAGGCTGAACCCTGCTTGGGCTTCAAAATGAGGTGTTGGGACATCTTCAACTATCATTATTAGTAATTTTTTTCTTGTGATCTCATTGTGGTATCATATTAGAAACTGCTTTTTGTCTCATGATGGGGATGCAAAAGAAGAGACCAGGAAACACAGCATCTAGGATTTTCCGAGAGAAGCTGTTTCCACTGAAAACCAATGCTGTGGGCTCTGGTATGGTGGCAGGGAGGACGGAAGTTCCTCGTCATTCCTTGCCTTCTCTGAGTGTGGGGAAAAGCAGAGTGCAGTCTCATGCTTCCTGAGTCACCCTGGAACAGCATGCATCACGCCATCCAGGGAGCGGACAGCAGCTCCCGAAACCCAATTACAGCTGCACTTTCCATCCCAATTCCCTCATTTCTGCTGTGCACTTGAGCCAGAGCCGGGCCTTAGGACCCTCGTTGTGCGGGTCCATGGATGAGTAAAATCCCGAGTCCTTCCTACAGAGAGCTAAGCCGTGCTAAGTTGGAGGTGCTGTTGGAAGTGGATGAGTCGGGGCTGCTCGGAGCGTGTTCAGTCCACTAAAGCTGCATCACAGGCACAAAAGAGAAAGCAGAGGGGGCGGCAAAACTCTGCGTAGCATCTCGGGCTGCGTGTGTCCCCTTGGAGCGTGGCAGGGTTAGGGACAGCAGGGAGCCCCGCGACAGCTCCCGGCGGGCGTCCCGGCGCTGGCATTCCCAGAGCGTCTGGGGAGGCAGGCGCGTTCCTCCGGCAGCGGAGCCGGCGGCGCGCCCCGGGGCTGCCAGCTGCCCGTGAAACCCGAAACCCGAGGGCCGGCCCTGGGAGGCCGCCGCAGCCCCTCGGCCGGCGCGCACAACACATCGCACATTATCCATCACCCTCGCCCGCCGCCGCCCCGCCCGCCGCCGCGGGCTGCCCCCGGCGCGGCTCCCGGGGCACCCACCGCGGCAGCCCCCGTGGCATGGTGGCAGCCCCGCCTGCGCGCAGGTCGCCTGAGCGAGGGGGCAGGAAAAGAAACTTGTGAGCGCAGCCGGGCTGCGAGCAGCCGCCGCCGGTGCCGACCGTGCCCCGAGCCGCCGCCGCGTGTATGGGGGAGCGGGGCGGCCGGAGCCCTGGTGCGTGAGCGGCAGCGCACGGTGAGTACTGCCGCTGCCCGGGGGACACTGTCCGGCTGTGTGCGGGACCAGGCATTGCCGTGCGTGTGTGTGTGAGAGACAGCTGTTCCTGGGTGCTCTCTGAGTGGGCAGGCATCTCTCAGCGTTCTTCTGTGCTGTTGTTTCTTAGCAGTGCTAAATACTTCCTAACGATCTGTTTTTGTTGGTTTCAGGGGTACAGGCTGAGTGTGTGTCATCTGACTACTTGTTGACTTGAATGCAAGTCAAGGCTCTTTGTGCTTTCTGCAGGCTTGGGTTTGTGATGGTTGTCTTAAAATCTTCCTCTTTCTGTGTAAGTATCTGTAGCAGGCTTTGAGAGATAAGGTCCTCACTGGGACAGATTTTGTAATGAGGACTTTAATTGTAATCACAAAGGAGTTAGGGAATCTTCCATGGATTTTTAGAGCCACTGAGTGAATTTCTTTTTAACCTGAGGGAGTAATTGTGTTTTCTTTTCCTTCATTGGGAAGGAAATTGGAGGTAATATTTGTCTCTGTCTTTCTTTGCAGTAATATGCATGTGTGTTGTCAGTTTGGGAGTTTTCTTCCAGCAGGGTGGAGAGTATTAAATAATTCATGTTTGATGTTAAAAAATTTTTTGCAAGAGATGACTAGAAGTAAACAGCAAGGGCTTTTTTTAGATAGGTACCTTTGTCCTGAATAGGTAGAAATAAGAAAACAAATTTCCTTTGTAGCACAGTGGCTTCAAACCACAGAATTTATCTGATATGAAACTGAATTCTGTTTGTCTGTGCTAAATAGCATGGTTGCTGGGAGAGGATGATGAAACTCCTATTAGATCAGGAGGTATTAAGATGCAGTTAAATTCTTCTGTTGCACAGTAGTTCTGTAGCTAGGAGGTGACAGTAAGTTCTGTACATTCTGGGAAAAAGGATTTCCCATGAGCTAAGAATTAAGGGAGTGGGAGTGGGACAAGCAAAGCATCTTGTCCTATCTAAAAATCATTGAAGTAGCATCCTGTAGTCACAGAAGGCATGGAGTTACAGGCAGAGGAAGAGAGAAGGAAGAATTGAGAGTCAAGTGTCTGTTTCCATCCCATGAAATTTTCATGTTGTGGCAGGTTTTGTTATTGCAAAAGGCGTCTTCTAGTTCGTGATAGTGACTTAACGTTAAAAATAAATGTGCTTAGAGCTTGTTTCTTTGTGGATGTTATCTAAAGTTATTAGACTGTCTCTTCTTAGGTTGTTGTGCTGTCTCTCAGCTGCATTCTTCTTCTCCTGTTCTGTACTTGACTTTCAGTCTAATGAAACTAACTAGGTTTAGTTTGGAATAAATAGGCTACCCATACCAAAAATCCCAAAATCCAAACAAAAAAAACCCTAGAAAACAACATGGTAATTATATAAAAAATATAAAGCAGTGTAGAAAATTCAACTGGAAACACGATTCTGTGTGGAAGGCATGACTTCTTTGTGCACTGTAAGGTGGTGTGCTGCTGGGCTCAAGTGAGAGGGAGGCTGTGGGTTGTTCCTTGAAGACATGGCCTCTCCTGTGTCTGCAGACTGGTGGATGAAAATCACTTCTATTAGTGGCTCTGTAACTAGGTTCATTTTTCTGAAGAGGGAGTTTAGAAAGACAGAAATTAAGATCCCTTTAAGAAATGGTCTAGGTAATACTTTCAATTCCTGATCAGGTCATGTCTTCAGAAGCAGCCAGAATCAAAACCCCCTGTGAGCTCCACGTGCAGCTGTGGCACGCAAGTATCTCTCACTGCTTGATTCAGTATCTTGGTGGTTTTTTTAAACACACCAGGTGGAAGGAAAAAAAGGAGTTGAAATTCATGGTGGGTATTTTGAAGTGATTTGCATCTGCTAACTTTAACTGTCTTCTGTGTAGACTTTTTTGTGTTTATTGTGATCTGATGGCTTTTTGAAGTATGTTTAATTCCTGGAGCTATAACTGGCTCTCTCTATATTGGACAAAGGGATTGCTTGATAAGATTTTTATTTTAAAGTAATTTCCCAGAACAGAGTGTGACACTTCATCATATTGGGGTGGCATTTGTGTTGTACACTGTTTTGAGGGTGAATGTATGTTAGCTTTCAGCCAGGGAGAAAAAGAAAAGGTGGTCTTCTCTTGGTTTTCTAAACCAAGAAAAACATGGCAGGAGAGTATCTGGTACAGTTCCAAGTCTGGAATGTGGCTTTCTATTGTGTTGAAGACTCCAGGTAAGGTGAGTGGCTGATAGCATTGGATGATAAGGAAACACACGGCTTTTAATGAAATTTACTACTCCACTGCTAGTCTTGGGAGAGATAGAAACTTAAGAAGGCAGTAGAGGCCAAATTTCCAGTTTAGATTCTCAGTCTTCGTGTAAAACTACAGAAAGTGTGAGTGGTAGGATTTAGTGTGTTAGTCTATTATTATTACTCTAAAGCAAGGATTTAAAGTTAGAATTGTTTTTTTATAGTTGTTGCCTGCATTTATTTAGAAACATCTTGCTTACGGTTGCACTTTTAAAAATTGAAAGCAAACAAAAATATATGAAAATACCAGGCATCTCAAAGATGGATATACTGCAGCTTCAGCAGCATAGCAGACATCAACAAGCCCTGTGTTGAGACTGTAAAAAGACTCCTCAGTTGCAGAGGTGCAGTCAAATGATGCTGAAATCCCAGCCTTACAGCAGTGGGGAGGGCACACAGCCTGTGGTGGCAGTGGCACTGTGGGAGCCAGGAGAGGCTGCCTGGCCAGGGCAGCTCCCAGAAGCTGCTGGATGGTGTGAGGAATCAGCTCACTTCAGCTCCTCCGGTGTCCCAACCTCAGCAGGACAGTCACCAGCTGAAGCCTCCCCAGCCTCATGGCTTTGTCATTTTTGCTTTCACTGGGTGCCCCAGGATGAACCAGCTGTGGCAGTCAGTCTGTGGGTGTCTGATCTTGGTGTGAGGAACTGTGTGCTGGGAAACTTCTTCCTCTTCTGCAGCTTCTTGTACATTTCCTGACTCTTTCCTTCTGCTTTACCATTTTACCAGTTACATTTGGGTGATCAAATTGGGTATACTAAGGACTGGAGTGAAGCTGTAAATTGGTTTTGTACTTAATTGATTATGGATCCAAATAAACCATAATGGTCCTTGATTAGCTTCTGTTATAAGCTAGATCATTTAGTTGTGTAAAATACCCTGTTTTGCCAACAAAGTCATTTGATTGACTCTCAATACTCTGCAATATATTCATTTGGTCTAATTATCATCAGTCAGCTTTACTGCTTATTTTTGATTGCCAGCTTTGTTAGCTCTGGTTCTTATTAGCTCTTTGTATATTTAATAGCCTTCTTTATCCAAATTTCTGCTTTCTCTCGAGTTAGTATTTTATTCTTTACCTTCATTTTTTAAAAGTGGAATATGTAGTTTCTTCATTACTTCATTTTCTTCTCCCTTTCTTGAGTCCAACATTTTTAAAAATGGTTTTGAGAGAAGATGCTCTCAGGTACTGTCAGTTCTTCCCAACTTGAGCACCTGCTGAACAAGGACACACAGACTGGTGTGCAGACAGACAGAAGCTGGCTCTCAGTGGCCTTTCCTCTTTGCAATTAACAGTTTCTTTGGTATTTGTCACCTGCACAACTTTACAGTCATGATATTTTTTTTTTCTTCTTAATTTTTTCTTCCAAGTCGTTGGTTACACTGCAAAATAAGATAGTTGCTTGGAGACTGGAAACCACCTGCAGTGTGGTGCTTTTTTTTTGTTTATGGTCATGGTCTTTGACTTATCTGTTAAATGTTTGAATTAATTTTGTCTGCTTGGCTCAGCTCTAGTTTCATTGGGCTTTTCTAATGAAAATGTCATGCACCATCAAGCCAGAGGTCTTGAAGGAACACACGAGCTCATTGCTTTTAACTTTAGCAAACTTCTGTTGTTTACTGTTGTACTTGATAGTTTGGAGGGGCTTTCATGCTCCATTGCTCAATGAGACAAACCTCAGCAACACAGGATTTATTCCTTGGCAATGTGTGTAGTTTCTTGTCATGAAATACCTTTCATTTTCCTGTATTTAGTTCTCAGCGATTTTGTGTATTGGTAATTACGATTAGTAGTGTTTTAGCAAAGGCATTTTTCATGTGTGTTACTTCCAAGAAGTAGTTGGTGTGTTCCCACGGTCCTTTTCCCATATCTACCTCTGCTTGTAGAACAGCAATTTGTTAAAAAAGAAAGGAAAAGAGAACTTAAAATTTTACTGGACTGGTATTCTTGGCCTATCAAATTGAACAGTCATGCAGTGTTAGTAAACCCCAGCAATTTGCCTCATTGCAAAACAGGGAAATAGCTCAAAATAAGGAAATAGCCAACACATTCTGGCTCAGACCACACTAATCAAAGAAAAAGCATGTTTGGGTCTCCCAATTAGTGACTTCTAGAGGGATCTTACTGCCTCCCAGGTACAGGCAGAGTGCTCCTTCAGTAGGCAGAGAAAGAAGCCTTCCAGTTAATCCTGACAAAGTTGACTTAACCTCAGCTCCAATGACAGCATCCTGCATTTTCTGTAAGCTGCCTTTCTAGCTCTTTCTTTGATCTCCCCCAGCTACCACATGCTGTGCTGTGAGAAGAAAAATGTGAAGGAGGATAGAGGTGACATCAGGGGAGGAAGGCTCTTAGTAATTGGTAGCTTAAGCTGGAAAAGGTCTTAAAAAGGGTGAAAAGAATGGTCAAGGACAGCACAGCTTCTGTGCAAAAAACAGTGCAGCAGGAAGGAACTATTCAGCCTGGAGATGAGATGACTGAGGAAATTGCATTCGCAAGTGTCAGGGAAAGGGTAAGTAGAAACTGCTTCTTTCCTTATTTTTCAATAGAGGAGTCCCAGGCTGTGTCCAGGAGTGACGGTGACAGGCTCAAAACAAGTGAAAGGAGGTAATACTCTGTACAAGATGTGAGGTGTAATTAAGATGCATAAGTACTTGCAGTGTAGGGGTTAGTGAAAGGAAAACCCAGTTTTAAGAGGTAGTTAACCAAAAGTATTTCTGCTTGCTTGTCTTAGTTATCTTGTTTGTCTCTGGGATTTTGCTTCAGTCACAGTTGGAGATGGGATGCTGGGCTGGATGGTCTCTTTCTGTCCCGTTAAAGCCATCCATTTGTTCAGTTCTGACCCTGTTTTGTTTTAGTATTACTTATATGGGGGAGAAAAGGTCTGATATTCTGTTCATGGCTTGACGGAAAGGAGCTTGATGTCCACAGCAGATCATGAAGGACTGCCTTCTTCTGCTAGGAATGTGTGGATACAAGGAAGGATAAGAGCTGCTGTTGCAAAGCAAGTTGTGATCTTCAAAAAGCAAAAAGATTCATCACCACTTTGTTTCCAGGCAGTTCTGCAGTGATGTGTATGCATGGTCCCACAGGATGGGTCTTTAGAAAATGAATAACAATGGATCATGTGAATTCAAGTGGAGCAGACAGCCCCAAAGCCTGCTGGAGCTTGGTCAAATAAGGCTTTCTCTACATACCCAGCTTGACAGCTGGCACTGTCGAGGTGGAAGATGAAGAAGCTCAAGTGCTCCTGTGGTGCAGCAATCCCAGTGTGCTAAATGACTGTTTAGCAAATGGGAGAGTGCTACAGTCAAGGGTGACTTAAAGTATGCTTAAGCCCCCTCTTGAGTTTCTTGAGAAAGAAAAATGATGCAGAGGCTACAGGCAATTAACTTTGCTTCTCATTCTTCAAATCTTGCTCTGTGGATCAGCTGGATGTGGCAACTTACCCCATGGCTATATTGGTTGATAATTCGGTATTTTGGAGGGGAAAAAGAGTTTCATTAAATCCCAAATGAATGGTGCGTTGTATGGTAGCTTCAAGATCTTGTTGCTACCATGGCTGTGTGTATTTAGAACTAGTTACTTTGATTTAGTTGCCTATTACTGTTCTGGAGCTTTAATCATATTTGCCTTACCTCCTTGGGCATAGACTGAGAAATAAGAATTGTGCAGTTGTCGCTATATGGCATAGAACATGATAAAGCTCATTTTTAGTCCTTCCTGTTGGAGCATAAGATTGCAGCAGTTCAAAGACAAGTATGTGAACACAGACATGTATCTAGGAGATGAAGTTAGACTTCTGGAAATCTTATTTATTTAATGACGACATTGCCTTATTTCAAAGTGTTGTCTTGGAAAGTGTTCTGAGTAATTCGGGGTCTTAGTGTTGTTGTTAAAGGTGAGATAATGATGAAGGGAAAAGCTGTGCTGCACATTTGCTTGTAATTATAAACTAGCTACCATGGCATTTTCATTGTCCAGAAGTTGGAGCAAGCAGCCTGCTTGCTGTATAAGCTTTTTTTATGGTGGAGTCTCTAGACAATTCCTTCAAGGGTTTGGGTTTGTGATTGTTTTCTCTGTGTGTTTGCATGTCTGTGGTGGGCTTGTGTTGAGCTCCTGCCTGTTATCCTTGACTGAGATCAAAATTGTGTGTCAAATGCATGGATAGTCACTGTGGTTATCCACTACTAAGTGTTCTTGCAAAACACAAAATCAGAAATCCTGAATGCTAGAAAGAAATCTTTTCTCTGGCAGTTCCAATATTTGTGCAGCTGTTCCCACAGATGTTTCTTTTCTTCTTGGCTTTTTTTTTTTTTTTTTTAAATTTCTCCTAAGAAGTAAGCAAACCGAGGCAGAAATGTTAAAGGGCCTGCCTGGAGAAGGAAAGAGGAAATGCAGTGCCTTTTAGTTTGGATGGAGTGATTTACGCTCTTCCAAAATGACTGAGAGTTCTTACTTTGTTTGCCAAGTCCAAAGCCTGCTTAGGCTCTGCAGAGCTGAATGGAAGTGTCCTAAAATGGGAGCTTTGCAAATAGGCTTTGAGAGTCAGAATCTGACTGTGGTAATTTGGGATCTTAATAGCATGGCTGAAACCCAAATGGATCCAACTTCAACATCTAATTTGCTCATTTTAGAAGTGAATAGGAAATGTACTGGTCAGAAAGCTTGTTCTGAAAGAGCTCTGCTCTGTGCCTTGAAAGTGAAATTTTGGAATGAAAATGTCATAGCAAACACCCTCCATGTCCCAATCAATAACTGATTTCAAGATTGAGGTCTATATTCGTATGTAGGACATATATGTTCGCTGCTTTTAAAAAAAGTAAATACAATTCTGTTATGTGGCAGTGGGAAGTCTTGAAGGTGCTATTTTAAATACACCTCAAGTAAAAATTCTTCAAAAGTCAATAAATTAATTGGAATGTAAAACATTATTAACGTTTGATGCATGATGGTAAAACCCCTTCTCCTAGGAGAATACAGGGCTCAAACTGGAGTCAGTTAACCTCATCCTCCAGAAATGTTTCATAAATGGTGTTTAGGAAAATACACATTTGTGTAAATACAGATTATATCTTGATGCCAGGAGCTTTAGGTTGGGTTTTTCTCTCAGGGGTCACAGCTAACTAGGTAGGAAGAAGCTCTAAGAAGGCACACGTTGTAGGTAGTGTTCTAGAGTAATGAAAACTTACGAAAAACAATAAATATCTGTCTATAAGTGTAAGAGACGTGGTGCTTTTGGGTTGTTTAGTTTTCCATGTAACCTGGTATGTGTGTGATGTCTGCTGCCTAGACTTAACCAGCCATGCTCCAGTTCTCTTTCTTCAGAGAAAATCAGACCTGGCGTTGTGTGTTCTGTGAAAATGAGAAAGCAGCCTTAGTCTCTACACATGAATGTGTCAGGTGGGTAAACATCAGGAAGAGAGCAGAACTATTTTAAGGTGATAAGGAGTAAATTGGTGTAGCCTGTCCATGAGTGTGCTTGGATGAAAGAAAAAATTCTGACAGGGTAAGGAGTTCCTGGGAAGTCTTGGAACTGCTGGGTTGAGGGTGAGTGGAAATATTAAATTAGCTGGTTCAATGGTGTTTTTTCACTACCTGGAAGTAACTGTGTTGCCAGCTCCCATGGGATTTTAGAAGTTGGGCTTAATGAGTAGGGGAGATTCTTTCCTTTCCTGCCTGTTTGTTATATTTGGACAGTTGTGAAAAAAGTAGTCTTCTGAATCATAGGAATATTTTACATGTGTTGTAGGATGTGCCAGGACAAAAACATAATTGACATCAACATGCTAATAAGGGTCCTCCCTTATTATTTTCAGTGTGATGATTCTGTCCTACAATGACTCAACTATTAATTAATTTAATAGAATCATAGAGCTATTTAGGTTGAAACAGATCTCCAAGATCAAGTCAAATTTTTGACCACCACCATGCTGACTAAACCACAGCACTGAGTGCCACATTCAGTCATGACTGGAACACTTTGAGGGGTGGTGACTTCACTTCTTTCTTTCTTTACAGCTGTACTGCTTTTGAAGAATTTCCTGGGTTTTAGCACTGGTGTTACAAACAATTATGGTCACTTGCCGTGGTGATTGAGCTCCTGAGTTGGTCAGCTATTACTGGGAAGGGGTTGTTGGCTCTGTCCTTTGCAGTGGTCAGTGGATCTTTGTATGGAAGTAACTGCCTTGGTCCGTTCAAATGCTGCCTTTGCCAGGGTAGAGGGACACTTCTGGGAAGGAGCAGGGACAGCTGTGATGATGATGCTGTCATCTGGGGAGCTTGGTGGTTTCTCATGCACACTCTTGTCTCTTGCATTTGGCTGTTCTTCTGTTCAGTATGTGCTGAATTCCCATGTGCTGAATTCCTGCCTCTTGCTGTCAGCCTGGGCTCCCAAAGCTCAGTGCACTCAGCTGACACCAGGAAAGGACTAAAGCAGGAGGTTGAGCATGCAGCACGTGGCACGTTCAGTGTCAAGACTATTTATCACGTAAGGAGATTAAGCCTCTGTGCAGCACTGCTGTACAGTGCAGTTTCCTGGAGCTCTGACACCTTTCCTTGGTGACTGGGAAGGTGCAGAAGGCGAGTTGGGCATAGGTGTGATCCTTCGGTAGCCATTAGAAATAAAATCCTAAACTCTGAGACTCACCTCAGACATTTGTGTCATGTTTGATGGTGTCACTCCTGGGATACTGCTTCGGAGATGTTCATCTCCCAGCACCCACAGGAAGGCTCTGAAACGTGAGTTTTACCATTTCTTGCTTTCATAGGGACTGTTAGAAAAAAGGCAGATTAGCCAAAACAACATAACAGGTATTGTTAATCTACATATGACTATGCAATGAGCATTTTGTACATTATTTAGGTGTCCAGCAATGAAACATTGTTGTGCAATACCTGGTGGAAACACCCAGGAAAGGAAATAATTTCTCGTCTGTGCTGTTATACACCAGGGAATGGACCCAGGACAATGAAACAATAAAAAGGTCACACTAATACAGTGGCAGGGTTAAAACTAAAATAATGGGATATGAGCAGTGCTACTGAGAGATTTCAGAGGTACATGCCCTATGGATTTCTTTTTCTGACGATGTGAAGAACAGGCAGTTATCACTGAAGTGTTGCTGTGGAGTTGCAGTTGTTGATCTGATCTCACTTGCAGTCTGATAGCAGTGCTGGACCTCTAAGTTGTAGACAGAGCAGTAAGGATGTGTTGAAAAATGTGGAAATGTGGCATGAGGAGGTAATTGTTTTTCAAGTGACTCATCAGAGCTGCTTGTGCCTCCTCTGGCAAGGGCTGGTCTGTCATATTGGGCTGTGCACCAAGCCTCCAGGCTTGTTGGAGAGGAAAGGAAAGGTTCATAGCTTAGGACAGATCTTTTGCAGGAGGTTATGCTGCTTCAAATGCAAGCCTAGGTCAAGCCTCTGGTGTCCCATGAGCTTAGACTTCTGAAGAAAAGTTAGCTCTGGTAACTGAGCTCACCACTGTGGCACTACGATGGACCTCATTAAGGAGCTGAATACTCCCCTGTGCCTTGGAGTGTCTCAAGCTGGAGGGATTGGATGGAAATAAGGCAAAATTCAGTGTGTTGGACACTAATTTTTTTTTTTGAATTGGAAATGAATTTTAGGGGAAATTGGAAACTGAAATTGGACACTGAACTTGGACACTGAAATTCAGTGTCTGATACCACTCAGTTACAAGCATAAGTTAGTTTATACTTATTTTCGAATACCAGAAAATGTCCAACTGCTTTCCATAGAACATGGCTCTTGGGGTGGGAATTATGGTAGCTGTGATAACAGTATATTCAATGAGGGGTCTGGTTTTGAGCTGCAGGAGCATTGCTATTCTTTTTGTACTTTCTCTGTGGAGAAAAAGTTTAGAATTTTTCTTCTTAGTCGTGGAGGTGCGACATGATGGGCTATTGTGTGTGTGAGAAGTTTCCTCTGTCACTTACCTGAAAAAGAGAGTAATGTGTATACAATGTCATGTTCTGTGCTGACTCATATGGTTCATTCTTCCTAGCTGAGGATCAGAGGTCCATGTTTGTGGATGATTTGTATGGTTTGTATGCATTTTACACAAAGCAGTCTGGTACTCAGAAAAATCATGTGATGCTTCTTGTTAAATTGACATATTTCTCTCATGGAACACAACACTTTTTACTGGGTTATCAAGCTTTGTTAGGTGTTAAGGAATTTCCTAGAAACATGGAAATCAAATAGCAGATTTGCATGTGGTGATTGCTGACAGCTTCAGACAATATATGTTGAATATTGCCCATGACAATACAGCAGTCGTGGATGCTAACTGGGAAGAAACTAAGTGTGGAGCTGGTGGTAGGAAGGCCCTCTGTACATTATTTGTGCTTAAAAAATAGGGCAAAAATTTTAGGAGCAAGTTGTATGTGCTGTTGGACATATGGAAAAAGTAGATTTGTGTGTGTGTTTTCAGAAGCACTAAAAGCAGAGCCTTTTTTTTTTTTTTTGCATCATCTATATAGATTGCAAGCAAGGGTTGAAGTCTTATCACAAAACCAGAAAGATGATTTATTGGCAATGTCAAGAAATCAATCACAGAGCCTAACAGGCCAGTTAAACAAGCTTTTTAGTTTGGGTATGTTTAAAAGCAAGGAGGCTTGAATGGTTCTTGTTGATAAACTTGGACACCTAGGCAGATTGCTTGGAAACTGATATGAGCAAGTAGCTTGTTCTCAGACTCGCTGAAAGTGGAACAAAAAGTTCCGCTGTTTCTTGGCGAGTCTGTCATTTGCAGATTTTTTTTGAGGCTAGTAAGGTAGGAAAAAGCAGTGTGGAAACTGGGACAC
The DNA here is from genome assembly GCA_024500445.1 of Entomyzon cyanotis. Lineage (NCBI taxonomy): Eukaryota > Metazoa > Chordata > Aves > Passeriformes > Meliphagidae > Entomyzon > Entomyzon cyanotis. The sequence goes on along the minus strand of JAKEPQ010001009.1, from coordinate 47,362,402 downwards.
GATCCTGTAATTTTTCCCCCTTTAACCAGCCATTAAAATTTAACAGACCTTTTTCAGAGAATGTTTTTAAGGTCTAACTTGTCATATTTTTGGTGGTGGTAGTGCTGAAATACATCTACAAAGCAAATGGGTGTTTTAGCTGAAAGCTTGTATGAAAATATGTTAGTATTGACCAAGTTGTCATGAAAAGGTTACTGAATTCCAAGATAGTGTTGGTGAGATAGAAGATACTCATTTGCCATCCTGGGACAAAAGATCACAGGGTAAAATTTGAGTGGTCTGAATATTATTTTTTCTGGCACTGTTTAATATACTATATGAAGTAGCACATATATTCATATGTAAATGAAATTGGCAGTTTAATTGGTTTAAATTACCTCTGTAATGAAAAAAAATGCTTTATTATTGAATAGCATTTTTCATTAAGGTATTCCTGCTCCTTTGTAACATTAGAATGGCTGTTTATTTTTGTTATGAATTTTGTGAATCAGTAAATAGAAGTTGGAAAAATTTCTCATAGTGGGTGTTCTAGAGATCCTCTAGAGGATCTCTGCCCTCTGAGTTTGGGAAATGGGGAAAGCAGCCTTGGTTTTAAACACTTACACAGGACAGCTTTGAATAACCTCGATTGAGTTGTCTTGTTCAGCTAAGGAGTCCATGGACAAGGAGATAGGGATTTTTGTTGTATGTTTTTGTGTATTTGTAGATGAATCAGAGCTACTTTGGCTTAGAGATTCTGAAAACATAGTTCTAGATCCATCATTGCCAGTTCCTCCTAGTTGCAGCTAGGCTTAAATTTGGCCTTGTGAGTAAATTACAACTTTTTTGTTTGACTTAGCAGCATTTCATCAGCTAACAAATGACTTGCAGATGTATGTGATTGATTCTTGTTGCCATATTGCTATATTTTTTAGCATTATGTATTTCCTTACAGGCACTCTCAGAGTGCTTAATTTTCTAGTTGTGATGTTTTTCTGCCAGTTTGTCTTTTGTCACCCATTGGTCTGCCATAGGCAATGCTAGTTTACTCTGGGAAAATCTTGTAAAATCACCTTGATTTGCAGAAAGATAAGTCAAGGTGGCTGTCTGCAAAATGATGTGTAAGAGTGGAGCTCTACAAAATTCTCTGCTGAAAATGAATTGTGGAGTCTTTAAAGCATATTACAGGAAAAATAAGACACTTCAAGCTGCCTCCTTGAGAAGTGTCATTGTTGAATTGTTTTTATAATTGTTATTCTTGTTGTTCATACAGATGAAAAATTCAAATGGAATTATGAATGATATCATTTGCAGAGCTGAAGGCAGGTGGGAATCTCCTTGGTAGTAGAAAATCACTAATTCCATGTCTTTCCCAGCCTTTGCACCACTTCACTTTACCTTACTCAAGCTGGCACTTAATGTAGTTGCTTCTTGTTAATAGTAATGCTTAATGCCATTTAGTAGCATGAATGTGTGACTCTACGCTGCTGTTGAACTTTTTAATGCATTTGTGAAAAGGAAATACTAAATGTGGGCAGTTTTCAAGTGTTCCCGTGCAAGAAAATAAATTCTCTGCAGTCAGCAGACACTGTAGTGTAGTGTTACTGATCGCAAACACCAAGCACAACCAAGCAAAATGCTGTGTTTTGTCTTGCTGTAAAACTTGGGAAAGCATTGAATGGTTCAGGGTGATGTTTTACAGAAATGCTGCATTAATTTCAGCATGTGGGATGGGGGAATGGAAAGTTAAATAAAGTGATTACAAACGATCTTAAGTGTTTTGGTGCCTTGAGAATTGTCTTGAATGCTGTGGTGAACTTGAAACTGCTGCTTTTTCTTGAGCAATGATGAAAATGGGTCCCCCATCATTTCAATTAACCATCCATAGTTTCCTGTTATCAATTAGGATCTGGTGCAAAGTCTTAAAAGCTGCATAAATAGGCTTAAGCATAAAACAAATTTATAAAGCCCATTGTGAATGATTAAGTCACTTCTCAAGAATTAATTTATAATGAAGATCTTCAAGATAATTTAGGCTTTTTTTTGCATAGCTCTGCTAATTCTGTGGTTTTTTGCAGCTAAAACGGACAAACTGTGTATCAGGAAAGTTTTAGTTGCCATTGAAGTACAAAGAACTCTTGTAAACTGGTGTGATGGCTGAATACAGTATACTATAATAAGAGCAGATTTTTATAATTCTTGACTGGCCCATTTGAGGGTGTGAAGGGCTGGCAAATGAAAAAAGTCTTCTGGAGATGAGAGGACATGCATCCAAGAGCCTTTGTGTTTGTGACTACCTGAGAGCTGGTTGTAATTGCAGACTATGTTTGATGGACCAGAAGAAATAATATTTCATTACTGTGTGTTCACTCAGGTGATGTACTGGGCACAAGTTTAACACAGGAGAGGGCTCTGGGAATTTCATTAGTAGGTTTAGGGTGAATGTCTTTGTCATGTGTGGTGAAATTTTGGCCCTTTTCCCTGGAGCACCTCCTGTCCTCTCTCTCTGGCAGGATGTTTTGCAGTTAGCCACATTTGCTTTCAGACAGGTTCTCAAAAATTGCCAGAGGCCTTAGAATATCCAGTGACTGCTGTGCAGAAAGCTGGGAACAGTTAGGTGTGGGTACTTACATGCCTCCAGCACTTGTTTTGGACTTACTGTTGTTCACTGTGTTGACCTGCTGTAGAGGTTGGTGGCAGCAGCTCCACAATCCATACTATTTTACCAATATATCTTGACACATCTTGCTTTCAAAAAAAGCACTATTAGCACTGGACTTGGTACTGGTGTTGTTATCTGAAGTGTTGCTGACTCTGTCTTGACATGAGGGATCTGGTTCATGACATGATGATCCATCTGCTCTGGGCTTTTGATAGCTGAAGTAATTTCTCCCTAAAGAAAGCTTCCATTTATGTTGTGTTCAATATCCACTGAAACCAAGTAAAAAGGGCAGAAAAAGTATTGCTGAGAAAGAAGGCAACACAGCAATAAAAGAACCAGGTGAACAGAGTGAAATAATCTAAGTAGAGTATAGAGTCAGCAGTGAGTTGAAAAATGTGACACAGTTTTATGGTAATTCCACTTGTTTGTGACAATCTGCAGACTGAAAGAGAAAACTTCCTGGCAATGAAGTCATGCAGTTCATGAAATACAAGTTACTTTAATTGTTCACAGGTAAAAATGCTTCACCATTACTGCTCTTTTGTCTATCACACATCCACAGGTTTGTTCATATGCTTAAATCTATCAGTTTGACCTGTACAGGGTAGGTGATGTCTTAATACGGAACAGTATAAAAATGGGATTATTTCTTTTCATACACTGAAATTAATTAGTGAGAGCATTTGTATGATTATTGTTATCAGCTTTGGATTTACGGAATTTTCACCTGTATGATGAAAACGTTTGAGTACTATTCCAGAGCACCTGTTTATAGTACAAATTTGGAAGAAGGCGTGGAGCACGGACAAGCTGATTTTGTGCTGAATGGTGTACCTGTGTTCCTTGCGCTGAAGAAATGATTTGGTGCAGGAATAGTCCTTCACTGAACTCTTGGAGGCTTTTGCTGGGTAGCAGAAATGTGGTGCCTGTTTTTGTTCTCTGAACAAGGGTCTATTTGCTCACTCAAGCTTGCTGTGGGAAGGTAACTTTGATGGTTTATGTTGCTGCCAGCGATACTCCTGATGTACTTCTCGAGCCACTGATTTTTGTGCCTTAGTGAGCCAGCATGTGTCATCCCCCCTTTAAAGTTGTTTTTTCTCCTTGCTGTTTGCACCCTTCAAACATTTGTGGAATGTTTTGTGTTCTTGGCTGTTAGGGTGTCAGTCCAACCAAATGCTCATCTCCATTCCCCTGCCCTGAATGTCTGCCAAGCTGTGTTTGTTGTTTCCAGTGGAGAAAAATCGAACTTGGTAAACAAGGTGTTGATGTATTGATACCCTGTACTATTTTCCATATTGAATTGGAAAGCAAGTTTGCAAATAGCTTGTTATATATTACCACTGTTAGGGAAGTGGAGTGGAGAAAGAGATCTATATTTACTCTATATTTCTTCCAGGCTATTTTTATCAGAGAAGCAAATAGTGTTTTTTCAAATGTGAATCTTGCAGGAAATAGGCCAGAGTTGCAGTGTCTTCTCTGTTTATTCTGTCTTTCAAATGTGATTTTTGCAATTCTCATGAGGATCAGAAAATCTTACAGGCCAGCTGCCTATCCAAATGCAATCACCTCACTGCCTTAGGATAGGAAGGGAAAACTCATGTTAGTTTTGACAAAATCAGAGTTCTATAAATTGTTCCATCCACTTCCAATTGCCACTATCCAGCCCCTTTTTTCTTCCAGGGATGCCAGGCCAGCTTGTTAAGGTTTTGCTTTGCAGATTTAAGCTTGAGTGGGCTGCTTGAATGGTAGGTTCTTCTGGAAATCTGGACCATGAATTATGCCAGGATGCTCTCCGGGTCCCAGACTTGAGATATCTTTTGGGAAACCCCAGATTCCTTGGCAATCTCTCAGGAAATGTCACGGTGCTGTGAGAGCTACTTATGTCCTTCCTTCCTGGCAGGAAAAATAAAGGAAAAATCTCCAGTGAACCATAATAAAGATGATAAAACCAGCTTTGTTCTGGAAGGCTGTGTTGAAATCTTAGAACTGTTTCTGAGGGTTTTTTTCATTCCGTTGTCTGCTGTGCTGCTTATCGTGGAATTTTTTCCAGCAGAAATTCAGCCCCTTTTTTTTTTTAAACTGCAATTCAAATAACTTGGGATTAGAGTTTAGGACATCTAATGTGTATTTGCCAGAGAGAAGAACTGGAAGTCATGTTAAAAATATTTTGCTTTCATTCTATCCAGATGTGTCTAGCCCTATCTTCATCTATCTGCTGTGTGGACAACATCTGTTTTCTTCTTTTCCTTTCACTTTGTGTTCTTCATGATTGAGTAATTCAAAGGATAAATTGTGGTTTAGTTCTCTGTATAAACTGTGACACAGGGACGTGGTCAGGTTCCACTCATCTGCTCTGAGTTGGAGTTCTGTCTGCACAGAGGAGCTATAGTTAAGTGTGTCTGTATGCCACCTTTTCATGATGTTTGATTTCTATTTGTGCAATTGGTGCTTGATTTTGAGAGCACATTGTAAACTAATGTAATAAATAATAAAGTGTGTGTTCACTTTGGAGGTACTGGAATGTATCTGAAATGAGGAGTTCAAATGAAAAGTAGGACTCAGGTTCACATTTGAGATGAGAAAATCCTGAGAAAGGTGAGGGGGGTTCTTGGCAATGTGCTAAGGGCCAGTATTTTCTAGTAGGACTGCAGTCATAACTGCACTTTTGACATCTTAAAACGATGCTACTCATCTTCTCAGGAGTAGCTCCTGAGAAAGAGAAACTCTTTCGTGTACTTGAGCTTGCACTTTACTTGGCAGTAGATCACATATTACTAGGTGATTGCCATGACAAATGTGTCTATTTCTTTTTTATTGATTGTTGTTCAACCTCTGTTGTGCCGTTTTCTGCAAAAAATGGTGTACCTGTGACTGTGGTAGATACTGTCACTCTTATTACAGGACCAGCACATGAAAATGCCCTGTTGGGACAGCAGGCAGATTTTTTTGGTTACCGAAAATGTGCATTCTTAGCTCCTTACCCTTCTTGGGAGAAACGAACCACTTAGTGTGGACAGGAGGATTTTCTTACACTGTTCTTTATGGTGTACAGGTCTGTTAGGAAGGGGAGGACAGAAGGTGGACTGGTTTTATCTTCATTGCTGCCGTTTGAGAGGGGCAGGTGGAGTTTTGCATGACAAGCCTGGCCCTACCTCCCTTGTATTTCTGCAGTGTTGAACCAGGTGTGGAGCTGTTAAAGGCTCAGCACAGCTGTGCCAGTGTTATGCTTGGATCCCCTGTGTGGGTGTTTGTGCAGGGAAAGCTGTGTGACTGAGCTGGATAAAAGAGGAGTGACCAAATCACTGCCTAGTAAATTCCTGGGAATGTTTTTTGCTTGTACAAAAATATTTACAAAGGGAACGTTCGTTTGCCAATTTCGAGGAGAAGAAAATAAATTGAGGTGAAATTGCAAAAGAACAGTTTAAAGAGGGGGTAGGGCAAAAGGAGATGGTTTGAAATCAATCACACACACTCCTCTTCCACCTGCAGTGTCTTTGATCCAGAAAATGAACCTAGGCCTCCTTTCCTTTCATACTAGTTTTTCAAAATGCTTTTGGAATAACTAAAAAAAACCAAAACAACCCAAAACAAACCTACAAAACCCCCTTATAAAACTATTAAAATAGTTTAAAAAAAAAGAAGCTATTCAAGCTTTATAAGTTGTTGAGCAAGCTTTAAAAAACAATATGAATTACTGCAAGTGAAATTTTTCAACTATTTGCTTGGCGAGTAAAAGATGTCTTTTTTTTAAATTAAAACTTAAAACTGCTTATTGGATCTTTTCCCACTCTACCAGAAGAAAACCTTGATTAATGTGAAGCCTAAGGATAACTTTGGTTCAGTCTCTACAGAGATCTGATAATAGTGATGAAATCTAAGTAGAAGTAGTTCTCCTGGTGATTCAGTGCTCTGTCTTGCACTTAGGTTTAAAAGTGATTGTATTTTTCAGTGAGTTTTGGTGAAGGTTTGAGATGAATTTAGTCATATCTGTTTTGTTATTGGAGTTGAAAAGGAGGAAGAGTTAGCAATGCACAGATAAGTTTTCAAGGGTTTTGGAAATAAACTTATGCAATTTCTTCATTAGCTGTATGAAATTTGTCTCAATGTGAGCAGGATTATCTATAAGGCTAGATCAGGAGTACAGCCATATTATGTGTTTTGGTCATGTGAATTGTCCCAGTAAAGTGTATATATGTCTGATAAGAAATATTTGACTCTCTTTGAACACCAAAATAAATGTGTTCTTGACGATACAGTGGTAATGGTTGAACTTTCAGGATATTTACAAGATTTTTTGTGCCACTGAAGGCAGAAAGAGCTGCTTCTTTGGGTAAGTTTCAAACACATTCTGTATAAGGACTAAAGTATCAACTCATAGCACAAACAGACAAAATTCTGAATAATCAGCAAGTACTGCAGCAAGGTTTTTCGTGAAAAATTTACTTCTGCTTCCAAGTGTCAGAGCTAGTCCTGCAGAGCTTACAGATCAAACTAGTTTCTATCAAGCTGTGTACCAAAGGATGGAGATCCACAAGAAGAATTTGTTCACCACTAAATAAGTTTTAATGTGTAGAAATATTTCCAAATAGGGGAAGTAAAAAGCAATCTGGGAAGCTGGGACTTGACTCTGTTTTAAGGTTTTGGATTCGGTCACTGTTATGTTAATATTTGAGGACAGACTAAACACTGAGAAAACTAAACATACATACTGCCTGCAACACCAATTAAAACAAGAAAGCCACCTACACTTGGTGGAGGGAGTGGCTTCTTTTCACAGCAGTAACCTGAAGTTACATTAGCAGTGGATGTACAGAAATGTTTTTTGCTATGCTGTAACTATTCAAATAATAAAATGAGCAAGGTTTATATACTGGTGGATGAGACTGAGGACTGCAAGTGCTTGTGCTTTCAATTTCTCTCTTGGTTAAACATCTTGTAGGCTTGTCTGTCTTGGGGGTGTTGGGAAAGTGATGGATTTAGTCCTTTGGTCTTGGGTTTCCTGGGGCTTCCAGTACTGAGAGGTGTACATTCTTTTTCCCCCTTTGTCTAATTTCCTCCCTTTGAAGTGGAGATCAGGCTTCCATTGAAAGCAGAGGTTGTCCAGATACACGGCATATGAGCATATGATTTTATTTGAGAGTACATGAAAGGCTTTTATTACTTTCTTTTAACATTTCTGTCTCGTAATATCTTAAATCACACTATGAAATGAAATCATAATAGTTGCCGCCTAGATTCCTTGTGTGTTGTAGAAAGCTTAATGCTTTATGTACAGGATCTCTCATGGCCTAGCTGAGATTTCAGCTGCATTGTCTTCCATATGTTTGGAAAAAATCCTTCATCATCTGCATCCAATTTAGCAGAGAGCTGGAATGCCGGAAACATGTTTGTGTTCCTGATGAAATATAACTGCAAGCACTCTGTGAGCACAAGCATCACATTGGAGTTGTTCCTCTATTTGTGTAAAGCAGAGGTGTCCAAGTTCTAGCTGCTTTTATTTATTTATGGGTTTTAGTTTGTATTTCTTTGGTGTGGGTGAGCCTGGAGGGCTGCAGTGAGCCTACAACAAAGCCATCAGGTTAGCTGTGGTTCCACTTAGCTCTTGGTGTAGGGCAGCGGGGCTGTGCTGCTGCTGCTGCTCTGCCTGTGCTGCAGGAATCTCACGTCCTGAAAGAGCTGCTCCAGGCTGCTCCTGGAGCTTTGTCCTGGAGCAGATCCTCGCCAAGGACACTTGGTGATGTTTGACTTCTCAATACCTGGTACTTAGACTCTTCAGCAGAACGGGCACAAGGAGGGTAGGTGATGCTGCTCTATTACAGTGCCTAGTCACAAACAGCAACTGGATTAACAATTTTCCTGTTTGTTTTGCTGAAACACGTGGCAAATTTCATCATTCTAAGAGGCAAAGTGTGTTGGTGCTTGTAGGCATTGGTGTGTTTTGTCCAGAATCCTTTACCAGCCTATTGCTGTGAAGCTGAATGCCTTCCACAAACAATGTCTGACATCTGTTATCTGTGCTGAATTGTTTTTCTCTGTGTCAACTTGAAAATTGTATATATAAAGCTATTTTTATTTGTTTGAAACTTCCAGGGCATTTGACTGTTTTGTTAGGAAATGCAAGGTCAAATAAATGTTTTTGATGAGTCTTGCTGTTCGCTCTTAACAATTCTGAAGCGGCACCAGCAGTATTATGTCTTCTAAAAGACAAAGGCTTTAGGACTAATTGAAAACAAAAAAGTGAAGGAATTAGAAAAGCTTTGCCAGATCTAATGTAAGAAGAGAAGTCAGGTCACAAGACAACAATCAGAGCATCTGTTCTGCAAAATCCCAAAGTATGAAGTTCTTTGTTTTCTAGAAAACCCAACTGTTGCTGCAATGTCATCTATTTGCACTGGCTGATCTGTTTTTTTTAAAGTTAATTATCTTCTTCTATTTGTAAAGGTTGAAATATTGTCTTGAGAACCATTGTGTCTGTTGGAAGAGAAGCAGAAAAATCTTAGTCTGTCTGCATTTGTTCTAATTAAACTTGGTTTCTAAATTTGGGTGAATGATAGATCAAGCTCATAAAACAGACAACTCTGTAAAAATTGCTGTCTATGGGGTTGATACCTAGAGATTTTACCTTCCAACTTAGAAGAGCAGAGTTACTTTTCACATCTTTCTTACCAAGAGCAGATGAAAAAGTAAGGGTGTAGTTAGGGTTGCAGATACAGAGGAAAAGGAAGTCAAGTATGAAGTTACTCGGATGCTGGATTAATTTAATTGCCTTACATTGGCTTTTCTGCAGTGTCTGTTCTAGAGGTTAGCTGCAAGTATGATTCCTTGGGAAAAATTGTCCAGAAGTGATACTTGTAAAATAATAAAAGTCACAGTTATAGCTTTTACCCAGTTCTACTGAACTGGCTTTGCAAATGGAATAAACTGTGTGGTGCTGATTCTTTTAGCAGTCAACTCATGTAATTCATACTTTCCAGAATGCACCTTATTCTGCAAAAAGAAATCCTCAAACAGTCTGTGCTTTGGCAAATAAGGAGCTGCTTGAGTTTCAGAGACACTGATTTAAATTTCATTTGGTTTCCTGCACTGATAAAACAGGTTGCTTTTGAAATGCATGATCGTGTTGGTGCTGGTTATAGATAAACCTGAAGGTTACAAGCAAGGCAAAAAAGGTATCCTTTTCTTCTTTCTGAAAATAAAGATCAAAAAATCAAGAAGGCAACTGTGCTGAGCCATGACGGCCATATGGAGAGAGATGGGGTATTTTTGGGATGTGGGTGGCAAAGCTTCTCTGCTGTTTTGACCACAGTAGTGTGAAATAGTAAGGCTGTCTGACTGGGGCGATAACTTCCTTTCCCTTGGGCATGCTGATGTTCCCCTCTGCAGATAGTCACTTACATAAAACACAAACTATCCTTACTGTAAAGGGAGTTAATAAGAAAAGGTAGATTTTGCTGGTTATAATAGCATCAATAGTTCTTGATGCTGTATTATGCTGTTAATGACCTCTGTCATTCATAGGAGAAGAAATTTATATTCTCAGGATACCTTGCCTCTCTTAAATTAGATGAATTGAATGAATTGAGCTCTGTAAACACAGACATGCTCAGCACAGTTTCAAAGTGGTTTCAGATCCAGGACCTGCCATATTTGGATTATTTTTCTTGTGCTTTTGCATCTGCTTCTCTGAAGTGTTAGTCCTAGTTAATGCCTCTTTCTCTTTTTATAGCCTACCTAGAACCTGGAGAGCGCCTAATGTTTTCTGCTACTAGTTGGTGTTTTCTTTTAAAAAAAGAAACCAAACAAGAAATGTTTTCCTTAAGTTTTATATAGGTAAGTAACATGTACATGTCTTCTGGTTTTAAATGCTGTTAGGTGAATAACTCTACTTGGTTTTCCCTTTTTTCATTTTGAGTGGAGCAACGTCAGAAAAAGATGCTTACATATTTCTAGCTGGCTTTCAGGTCACTGAAGGTAACCAGTTTCTTGCTGAAGTGTTCTTGACTTTAGTTCTGCTTCTCCTTCAGCTCACTGAGCATGCCGGAGTAGTGACGAGAAAGACACACATGAACATAAAATGCTTTTAGAGAAGGTGTTTTCACCTTTTAACTGTGGGTTATGGTGGTAGAGTCTGAAGACTCTGGATGCACTACAGCAGAGTTGCCTTTGCCTTCAATGGATCCTTCAGTACAAGCTGGAAAGGTAGGTGTTAGCATCCATGCACAGATTGACCTTTTAAAGGATAAGGACCACATGAATTTATTCCATTCCCCCATATGAATTCATTTTAGAGACAAAATATAATGTTGGTTTTGGTGCTGATTTAGGAATTCAGGGACAGTATTCACTTTACTTGGAGCTTTACTGGAAAGGGCAATGCCACAATGGTGTTATTTTTCATTTACTAATGCATGATAATTTTTCATTTACTAAAACAATTTAAGTGGCATGACATACTCGCTGCTGCTTTCTGAAATACATAGGAAGGACTGTGGACTCTATTTTTCTGATGCAAACTAGGTTTTAAAAAAGTGAAATGTTAGTTCCCTAAGTATGAATTAATGCTTTTCCTGGGCAGAAGATGGAAATGTCAACTACAAAGTAATGGTGCTTATTTAGAGTTGGCTTTTTCAGTGGAAAGACACACATCTGCTTTTAAAAAATTTGACTGTATTGTCTCCAGTATTCTAGCATGGAAATTTATGTCAGTATGGTTAATGTTTTTAAATGACAGAGGCAATTACCATTTACATAAAACATTTCTGAACAGCATTAAAACTATACTGATTCCTGCTCAAAAGTAGATCTATTTAGAGTTTAGCTCCTGCTGGGGTTGGCAGGCACAGAGGACACAAATCTTGGCTCTGGTACTAAGTTTAATAGGAATGGAAGCAGATGCACCTCTGAGGTTGCCAAGTTTGAGCCTTTGGTTCTGACTCGCCCATGTTTGTTTGAGTTGGGGCAGTGCCAAGATGCTCTCTGAGGCTGGGTGGGTGCTCACTATCTGTGTACATTATGTACCTACCTGCTTAATATCCACATATTCTTCTGGATGCATGCAGGACAGGTGGGAAATGGGCATGGTAATTCTGGGTTTCAGTGCAGGCACAGGCTGTAATACACTGGGGCAGGATGCTCCCACATGCACATCTGTGATGCTGTGGTCCTTCCGGGGGAGCACATGGAAGTGTGAGAGGTTTGCTTCAGGGGAATCTCTCAGCAGATCACCAAGTGCTGCTGTTACTTGAACTTCTTTGAACTGAAAGGGATAAACATTATAGTGTACATAACAAAGCAGAGGAAGTAATTTTGCATGAAATGTTCATAGCAAATACGTTCAAAATAAGTCAGTGGATTTCTCTTTGTCAAATGTGAACTAATGTAAGACTTAAAAGGTCATTGTGGGCTGGGTTGAGGTGGATTGAACCTTCCTTTGTTTCCCCCTGAGGCTTCTATGGAGGCACCCAGAGATAAGGTTCCTCCTGCTCTGAACATCCGAGTAGCCAGAGAGATGTTGCCAGCCAGTACTTGCTGTGTTAATCTTCTTGCCGAAGTTGGGACTTTGCTGGGACTGTGCTTGCTCTGAGCAAGAGAGGAGTTTGAAGCGCGGTGCAGGCAGCAAATATGCATCTTTCTTCCTCCCACTCTCCAGCAACTGTGAACTCTTTCTGCAGAACCTGTGAGCTCCTTTGATTTGCAAGTACTGCAGCAGATTGGGGAGGAGGCTTTTGCTGCTGTAGACAAACTAGAATGTTATTTTTGCTGCTTGGCAGCCTACTTAGTGAATGCCACTTACAGCATTTTAATTCTCTTGGTCAGTTTTACAAGGAATGTGCAAGGCCTGAACTGCTGTGAATAGGACAACATGGAAAGTCCTCTTGTGTTGGATTTCCTAAAAAAGCATTCAGCCTTGTTTCATTCTCAGTGATTCTCTGTCAGAGGGTGGCTGACATCTGTACTCAGATGTCTTGTGCCACCAGTCATTGAGAACAAAGAGTAAGCGCTAGAGATTATTTTTATACTTTGAGAGATCATCTGTTGAGATCATGCTTGGGCACATCTCTTACTCAATTCTTTTGTAAGTGAAGCCAGTATGTACTGAAGTATTCACCACTCACATGTGGGAATTAAGTTACTTTTAAGCTGTCCTTACGATCACTTTCTCTGTGTAATGTATGAAGCAGTAAACAGGGTTTATGTATTTCCAGTGTCAGATATTCAGAGGCAGCATTACCCTTTGGTTGGAAGAGACATCTGGGATTGGGAATATTGTTCAGCTGTTCCAGATGCTGCTTTTGACTTGCTCCCTGACCTTTTTACTGCTTGGTATTTCAGCTCCTGAGACTTGTCAGCTGTTCTGCATTTCTTTGTCCATCTTGCATCACTTGACCCTTTCAACTATCAGAGGCTCTATATTACCTTGTCTGTTGGTTTTTTAAGCTTTTCCAGATAGTTACAGCTGATTTTCTGGTGTATACAGTTTATCTCTAGCATTGCTAGTTGTGCAGAATAAGACACTTGAAATGGGAGTCTGGGCAGAAACCTGGAAGATGAAGGACCACTCCATTCTAATCATAGAATAATTTTGTGTTGGAAGGGACTTTTCAAAGGTCACCTAGTCCAACCCCTCTGCAGTGAATGGGGAGAACTTCACTTTTCCAATCACTTTGGTAGCAGCAACCTTGTCTTGCAGCTGTGTGCTACCATGTGAGGAACAAGCTGAGGGGATATATGCATGATAGGTAACATGCAAAAGCATGACAGAGGCAGTGTTATCCTTGCAAATGGCTTCTTAAGTTCTTCAGAACCCTTTCCTGTGCTGTGACATTTTGCAGTGATTCCTAAATCAGGCATGGTATATCCTGTGCTTGAGAAAAGATACCCAGACAGATTGTGTGCAAATGTCTGCTAGTTACACAAGTCTTCTACAGCTGGAGTCCATCTCCACTCAGAAAAAGGTAGTATGATTAGGAACTGGTGGAGAGAAGGAAGTGTCCTTTCTGAGTGTCAGAAGAGAATCCATGATGAACAAAATACTCTTAGCTGTGCAATTTCGTTGTGGCTCCTGCTGCCACAGCAGTGGTGGGAGGACAAGAAAGGATTTGCTCGAAAGCTGCTGTTTGGATTTAAACAGAATAGGACCAAATGGCAAGGGCAGCAAAAGTTAAAGCTGTCAAAATTACTCCAAATGTCAATCTGACTCTGTCAATCTACTGTGCTGCAGTAACAGAACTTCAGTTGATTTTTTTTTTTTTTAACAAAACTGTGCACATGTATGCTAACACTAGTCACAATCACAGAAAACAAATATACACATGCAGAAATGGATGTTTTGAAAAGTGCCTGACAGAATTTGTTAACTAATTCCTGTTGTAATTCACAAGAAGTTGAATGTCTTCTTATATTCTTTATAAATCCTCTAGTCATGTTTTATTTGGGCTAATTATAGCTGTGCTTGAATTCCTGAAAGGAAACAGTAGGCTTGTAAAGGTTTGGCTAGTCTAGGGATATCTCTTAGATGGTTCTGACATGAAAATGCAAATCAGGTACTAAAGAGTTGTATTTGACCAAGGCCTCAATTTTCTGGCAAAATTACTGGGTCTTGGCTTTCGAACAGTTCCCAAAATGTGCTGAAAAGATAATGGAGGTCTTTCCCTTAGCTTCACCAGGCAGTGAATGTCACCTGCTGCAGTCTGACTGCTGATAATACCTCTCACTGTTTTTTATTGATTAAGGAGTAATTATTCAGGCCTCGGAATTAAAATTCTTTCAAGCAAAATACATTTGGGCTTTCCCTATTAGGAGAAAAGTGAGAGTGAGGAATGCAGAACAGCCAGATGATCTGTGCCTAGGAACATTACTGCCGGTAGTACAAGAGTTTTCTCAGATGTCTCAGAAAACCTTTTGAATAAAAATATTCTGTCGGTTCTAAAAGTTTGTGGAGGAAAGCTACTGGCAAGTGCACTGCTGCAGGTTTTGGAAAAGAGCAGGACTGGAATGCTGTAAAATCTGTCCTTGCAGTGATAGAAACCAAGACATTCTCCATGCAATGTAAAAATGGTTGCTAAACACAAACAGAAGGTTAGCTCTCTTATGAACCATGTTTTTACCTCCTTGACACTTCTTTCCTTCCCTGTGCAATATCCTGTTGATACAACAGATGAGTAGCAACTGATTTGAAATATCCTCCTGGTGGGAAATAGGCAGGTCTTTCTCTTCCTGCAGCAGTTGCTTACAAACTCATTCCTCTGTTGCAGCAGAGACTCAGGTGCCTTGAGACATCTTATGAGCAAGATGAATGCTGACAGTGTTTTCACATACTAAATGGTTTTAAGAAGTTGCTACTCAGCAAGACTAAATCAAAAATAAATCAAAAGGAAACTTGCTGGTCAGAGGCAGCAAGTCTGTACCTGAATGATACTGATAATAAACTCAAAAACTTATGCTCTGTATAGCCCATCTTAAATAAGTAGAAGGCACCACAAAATGAGACATCACTTGGGAAGTGGTGTAAGTGTTGAAGTATTAATCTAATTTTGCATAGCACCATTGTGTCACAAAGACTTTTATGAATTTTGTATGTATGTATTTGGCAGATATATTTATCAATAACTAAGCCAATTGTTGCTGCTAAATTGCAGTCTTTTCCTGGCTATCTGTCCATGTGTCTGATGTGGAGAAGTCATGTCTGTGCAGTGCTGTTTGCCTGCCCTTTTCAGAGAGCAAGGGAATTAGATGTTGTGACAGGCTGAAGGGGTATGGTTCTGGGGCAGGCACTCTGGTGGCTTCTCACACTTATCCATGCTGTGCTGGGCTGACATTGGGCTGCAAAGAACAGCATTTCAGCAGTGGCAAAGATGAAGAGTTACTGGAAGTGAACTCTGCTGATGTTTTGCATGCTTGAAATGTGCTATCTTGGCCATGAGAAATTTCAGTGAGAAGAAAAACATTGACTGCAAACCACTGAGGTTTCTTGCCAAACAGATCATCTTCGTGCAGTCCTGTGACTATTCTTGTAACTGGATTTGTGTGCTTTAATGAGTTTCTCTGACTATTTCCTGGCAAAATGCTGGGAGCTGGGGGAGCTGCCCAATTCCATAATTCAAGTATTGAGTGAGTGGTAGCTGAGGAGAAACACTTTCCTGCTTTCTGTGCCTGCCACCGGCACAGACCTTCCACACTGGCAAGGAGAATGTAAGTGCAGTTACTTGCCTTCTAGACAGACCAGTGAGAGAGGCAAATGGTTTATGGGAGCAGAAAAAGGTTGGATTGAGGCCAGTGGTGGTGGATGGCGATGGTCTCTGTGGACCAGGAGATGTTGATGCAGAGCCAATGTGTCAGGGAGCATTTCTCATTTTGTTTGCTTTGCACTCCCGATGTCCAGACGAGGCCAGGAGAGTGAGCCCACAGGCAGCCCCAAATGAATATATTGTATAGAATTTATTCAGTTCTGGTCATTACCTAACTGGAGGCTGGCCAAGTCGGTAGAGTTGACTCTGGCAACAAGTACAAGTTGTGTTTCCTGTTGAGAAGATGATTTTGAGGAATATTCTCATTTAGTGCTTGAAAATGCATGGCTTTCTGCCTCGTCTTATGAGACCAAGAGGACTTGGAGTATGCTGATGTAATTCCACACTTTGTCATGTGTTGTTTACATACTGTTTGCACCTCACTGTTCTCTGCATCGGTGCCAGCACCCTGATATTTCTGCAATTTATTTTTATGATCTTAGTGTTGAAACAGCTGTAAAAACAAGTAGTGAAAGTGAGCCAGCTGCTGGAATTTCTGATTCCAAGTCTGGTTTGTAGTAGGCAGATATTGAAAGGGAAGGATACATGAAAAACAAAAATTTAATCTCAGGACTAAATACAAACAAGTTAAGTGGCTGAATTTTTAACTGCTGAAGAGAATTAAATCACTAATGAATGAAATAATGGAACTTTTTGTGTACAGAACATGTCCAAAGATATACAACTTCTGTAAAGGAGGTCTTACACTGTCCTGTGAGGACTTGAGAGCAGTAGAACTGTCACCTCTCCTACGCCTCATTTATTTTAGTATTGCAGAAACAGTTATATAGAAATTTTACCAGATGGAGAGATGGAGACATATTAACATTTTCCTTGGCTAGATGAAATCCATATACTTTGTACACTGGTATCAGCACCATTGGCCTGTGACTTTGTCAAACAAAATAAAAAATAGTCTTTCAACCAAGCAGCTAATTGTTTTTGACTTTGGATTTAGATTCTTGTTTATGGTCTAAGTGTAATAGGGACCTAATGTCCTTAGCACTGCAGTGATACACATAATTACTGTATTTAAACTCCTCGTTTGTCCCTGCCTTGAGGCTTGCTCAGGCAGCAGAGATAAATTGATCAGCTTAACAGTTATGCATCAAGGAGCCCAGGGTAGCCTATGGGTAATGATTTTGTTCCTTTTTTCAGTTGCAGTACTGTACTTGCTGTTTACAATGCTTTCCTTAAAATATTTGCTAATTCACTTTCTAGGGGTGTGAGTTGGAGGGCTGCTTTTTGGCATCTGCTTTGGTCCACCCAAAAACCAGCAGCCTCCAAGACATTCCTGCTCATATTAAAAAAAAAAAAAAAGCCAATTATGAGTTGGGTTTGGAAAGAGGAAAGTTTGGAAAGAGGTCAGTGTGGTCTGAGGACTTTTCAGCTGGTTCATTCTTGTTCTCCCAATTGTAACCACAGGCACACACACAAAAATCTTTATCTGCTCTACAGAGAGCCACACACGTTTGTGTGTTTTGTGGGGACACTTGGCTCAAGTAAATATCTCTGTACAAATGTTCTAGGTGAGCCCTAAAGAGACAGAAAAAAGATTTCCTTTGTCTGAGAAGAATACCAAGTGATTTAAGTTTCGATCCTGCAATTTGTACTTTGCTGAAACCTCTGTGCTTGTGTTGAGGCCTGTTAACCTCAGTGGCACAGGGCAGTGAGGAGTTGTAATCACAGCGATCAGATTCCAGGATCCAGCCCAAAGCAGGGATGTGACAACAGGCTGTGTGTGGGTATTAAAAGAAAAAGCTGAAAACACACAGCAGAGATGGCAGCTGAACAAGTTTTTCCAAAGGAGGTTGTGTGAGCAGTAGGAAGAAAGGAGCCAGAGGAGAAGAGGGCTGAAAACCACTTCTGACTGGAATCTATTGATTTCTCCTTGCTTCTTGTATTGGAATTTATTTTATAGTGATGTAACACTATCCAGACAAAGTATGTGTATTAATTGTCAGAGGGATGGTCTCATCTGACAAATGGATGTGTTATCTGCATTTCTGCTCAGCTTCTGCCTAAGAAGCTGAGTACATTCTTTGCAATGCTGATGCCCATGCACTATGGTCAGTAAGGATATTGTTGCTGTGTAGAGGACCAGAGCAGTTCCAGGCTTGGACTCACCAGTCTACTTTGCCAAAGTCAGAACATGAAGCTTGGATGTAGATAGTCTTAGATATATCTGCTGCCTGCAGTGTCAAGAATATTTCTTTTCCCAAACTGGTTTCTAAACAAGTTTTCTTGTTTAGGAACAAGAAAGTACCTATGAAGCCATTTCTCCATGCCCCTAACAGCTGTGCAAGCTCCTGATGAGGCAACAAGATTGCCAGTGGTAGTCTGGAAAGAAAAGAAACGTGTTGTTCTTCAAGCACTTACAGGCAGTGAAATTTCACCATTGATTTTGCACACTACTGTGTTTGTGGTCATAGGCACATTTTATTCTGTTTAGGTATAAACTATTTGGCACACGTAGGTATTGGGTTGATTTGTATTTCAACTGGAAATATCAGAACTTGCAACTCAAAATCCTGAGCTTTTTGAGCTTGAGACTTAATAGGGGATCAGGAAAAGCCTTTTGACCATGAAGATTAAACACATTACTGAATGATTACATGTACAAAATCCATCAGGAAGAGTAATGACTGACCAAAATGGGCCAAAATTCTTCATGATTTGCCAAATGTTTGTAACAAGTGTCTGGAGACACACTTCTGTCAGGGGTTGCTTGCATGAGGGTATGTGCTACTATTCTTGCATTTACTGTCACCATTCTGTTAAATGGACTCAAGTAAAATGAACAACAACAAAAAAACTGTCTTGTCTGGTAGGGTAAAATTAAGCTTTGGTGAAGCAGAGGCTTTTTTAACATTCCCTGAAAGTCCCAAGCCTGCCAAGGAGTTTTAAATGGGGACATCCAGTAGTCAGCTGCTTTCCTTAGTCTGAGGAAGTACTGTAAATTGATTCCTTGTTACTGCCTGTAATACAGCAGAACTCACCTCAGGAAACAGCTGATGTCTTCTTCACTGCTGGTCAAAACGTCTTGCACAGCACTTGAACAAAACTGTTGCCTCTTGCCTGCTTTTTAGCAGCTCATTATTATTCTAGTACTTTATAGGTGAGTAGTAATTCTCTCAGCTGATGGGGTGCTGGTATGGGAACAAGCAGGCAGATGGTAAATGCTTTTCTAACCCACTTTTGTAGTCGAGGTGTGTTTCTTTTCCAGCTGTGTTGAAAGGAGAGAGTTAGTGCCTGGATAATAATCTAATTATTTTACCTTTTCCTCTCATTTGCCCAACAGGAGAGTTGCTGATTCCCACTATGGAAGAACACAATGGCTCTTCAGAGCCTCCTGCCCTGAGCCAAGGGCGGCACGTTGCCATCAAGTGTGGGTGGCTGCGGAAGCAGGGGGGCTTCGTCAAGACCTGGCACACACGCTGGTTTGTCCTCAAGGGGGAACAGCTCTACTATTTCAAAGATGAAGATGAAACCAAGCCCTTGGTAAGTGGAAGGAGGAGATAGGATGGGAGGTCAGGGAGAAAAAATTAAGTTAATGCGAGCAGAATCGTTTAGTGTCTAAAGCACTCAACTTCTCCATCTCTGTCACTGACTCACTGTTGGATTTGGGACTTTGATTGCACTGAGTCAGGCCCTGGAAGTTAGCGTGGTTTCCCCATCAGACTAATTTCTAAAACTTCCTTTCCCAGGTCAGGTTTTCTCATTTCTGCCTTTTAAAGAGAGGAATATATATACAGGAAGTTCAAGTAGCAAAAGTCATCAGTCAGATGGGCTTGACTGAGGCAGATGAATAAGCTGTATTTGAAAAGATACTGCTTTCATTTTTTTTTTTTTCTGCTTACTATGGAGAGTATTCCTGCTTCATGTCATCCCAAGACCCATAGCCTGAATACATTGCCATCTGTAATATGGAGCAGACTGGTGTCTATCTGCCTGATTCTGTTGTGGTGGTTTACTGCTGCTTAACCTCATCTCTTTTCCTATTTATTTAGCTTTTCTACCAGCCTACTTTAGAGCTGCCTGTCCCCAGAGTGCCATAGGAGTAGAGTTAAATAGTGCTGCTTCTTTGGTCAGGGCAGGCCTGAGCATCTTTGATAGTAAGGATCTCCTGCTAGCACCTGCAGGGATATGATAGTCTCATGTATTAATGATTTTCCAGATGTTTGTGACTTTACAAAAAAGCTTTGACGTCTGTGAGTTATTTGTGTGCAGATACTAAAATGTGATCATCACACACATTTTTTATGGCTACTAAATTTCTGATGGTATAGCTTTTGTATGGAATTTCACAGGGAGTTCTCAGAGATGTAAAACCCATCTAATCCAGCTTCTTGTATGAAACAGATCATGACTCTTGGCCAAGTTTTACAGCTTACAATATTGCATATCTGTTAAGAAAAGTGTTCAGTCTTGAGGTAATTGTTTCCAAAGTATGAGTTAATTTCTAAGTACCTATTTCACAGCCTTGGTAGCTGTTTTCCCCTCAAATTATATCAGATAGTATAGGTTAATTAAATAACACGCTGCATATTTACAAATGATATGTTAGGATGAGTGCTTTGAATATGAAATAGTTTATAATTTCTGGGAAATACAGTGAGTCTTCCATGTGTATTTAGTTAAGCAAAGCAACCATCAAAATAAAATATTTGTGGACCAGATCGTGGGTTTGCAGAATATAACTCTGCTTCCTAGCACTTGATACCTGCCAGTGTGGTTACATGCAAAGACTTCATGGCCCTTTGAGAGGTGGCACAATGCTGTGCTTCATGGAGCTTTCTACAGCCCAGAGCCCAAATTACTGTCTTGTGCATCTGCTGCTGACCTGTGGGATGGCTTTAAAAGATCCTACTGACTTGGCTGCTTCCTTTTTGTGAAATGGAGGTGGTGATTCTGATCTGATACTTGTGATGGGTTAGGTAGCAGCTTGTGAAATAACTAAAAGCTTATTTGAATTTTCCACTTAAGTCTTAAGTAAGTTCATAAAGATACCTAGAAATACAAAGGAGTGTGGGAAAAGTGCTGAGAGAAGTGTAACTTAATGCTAGTGCGTTTGGAAAATTAATGGGCCTGTCCAAATTAGGATCAGTCAATATCTCACCTTGGTGTAGCTTTTGAAACGTTCCCGAAGCAAACTGCACAAGTGTCAGTGCCTGAAATATGTCCCAGGTTCAATGCCATATACAGAACTATTTCTTTCCCATTACATTGAAGGGTTTGCTGCATTAACTTTGACAAGAAAATCACTATGACCTTCTGGGAACCCTGTTGTTCTTGCTGTGGTGAGCTAAAGCAAAGAACTCCACTGTTACAATGAATTTTCAGTGCATAGGGGTATTAGGAAATGGCAAGCATATTTTGTTATACTGGATCTGTGTTTAGGATAAATACCTCTTTGTTTACTACTGGATTGTACAGTCTGTGCAATTTACAGATGTACAGTAATTCTTTTAGGCAGTAATATAATGGAAGAAAGTTAATGAGGTTTTGTTCCAAATCAGGTTGTAGTTTTTATTTTGCTTACTAGTTGGTTGTTTTTGGAAGGAGGCAGAAAGCAGTGATTACTCATACTGAGGAATATTCTAATTGCACACCTTGTATATATATATATATTTATAGAAGTTGGAAGAACTGTAGCAGGAGAGAACAAGATAAGCCAGTGACCTTATGTTCATAGTCTCATTTCTGATGCAAATTCAGCATGTGTCCTGAGCACCAGTCTGCTTAACATTTGGGCTTGGCTTCTATTCAGTCCATACTAGACGTTGTGCCGTGATGTTTGTGTTTTTGAAAGTGAGAGCGATGTGAATGGAACAGAATTTCAGAAAAATATTATATGATCTGTCAGACTTTATTCCCCAAGGGACTGTGTGTAATGGGAATAAAAAGAAGGAGGAACATTTTTTGTCTAAGCCATCACTAAATGCTTTGGAATTCCTGAAACAGGCTCACTTCCTGCTTGTAATAGAGATAGCTACTGTGTCTGCTTTAGTCAGTGTGTGTACATCTCCTTGGCGTCAAGACTATTAAATTTTAAAGTCATTAACTATCAGTGTGAGTGTGGGGAATTGCCTTTGCCAACCTGTGCCTACAGGCACACAGAGCTGGTGAAGAACAGCTGAAGAAAAAGCAGTGCACAGCTGTTAGTCTTACCGTCAAGGTCAGTGGATTGTCATTGATTCTTTATCATCCTCCAACACAAGAATCTTTCCCTTGTAATGTTTTATCAGTAAATTAACGTTTATCTTTTGCTCTGATACCAATGAAATATCTCTGAGGATCTGGCAAAGATGGCATTTCTGTTTACTGAAGATGTGTGTATGGATAGCAATAATCCAGTTAATTCCTCAAGACAAAAAAACCTAACAAATAAGTGAGCAAGCCATGTGAAGAAATAAAATCTGATTTCTGATAAATCTGCTTTATCTCTGCTACTTGGAAGTGGTACTGGATTCTGCTTTGTTTATTCTTTTTTCTATTTCGTGCTTTAGAAAACTAGTATTATGCCAGATCTGAAGGTCAGCTCTCCAAGCTTGAAATGTGGGCAGCTGAAAGAAATCAGAATTTAGCATTTCCCATTCCACAGTACAGCTGTTGTTTAAATGCAGCCCATGAAAATTCATTTCTTCTGTTCTTCTCTCCTATGGTTAACCTCTCCAGCTGCATCAGGGTTGACATGGTCTTGACTGAAGACCATGAGGAGGAAGGAGGAAGGAGAAGGAAGTCAGTGCCTGCTCAGTGAGACATGGTGCTTTTTCTGTGGTTTTGTGAGCAGCAGAAGAGAGATTTGAGGCAGTGTCTCCTTTTTGCAGTTTTGCTGTCTCACTCTCATGGTGTTAAGAAGTGCAGAAGTGGGAGCAAAGCTTGGTGACCTGTACTGATGGAACATCATTGGTATTAGTTTGCAAATGATAAAAAATGGGCAAGCTCATCCAGTCTAGCAGTGTAGGTTTAGGCACCTCTTTAATGTTGCTGTGACTCAACTTGTTTATGGACTTGAATTTGAGGTGTGTATAGTACAGAGAGCTTGTAGAGCTGTGGATTAGCCTTCAGGAAGCACTTGGTGCATGTCTGAAAGCTGACAGTGATCTGATACCAGTTTATATCCTATCCTGAACATTTTGCTATGCAGTTTTTATCCTCAAGATCTTTATAAGCTCTTAACTGTTCAGCTTAAATAATGCTGAACAGTATTCAGCAGCTCACAGTATCTTAGACAGGCCCTGGGATGGGACAGTAGATTGGAGTGGCAAAGTGCTAGTCTTAAATGTGGCATTTGAATTGGTCATTGACTGAAAGTGAGTTAAGTGGCAGCTGCAGTCATAAGTATGGGTCACTGTTTTGTCTGTAAGGGAAAGATGTTGTCTGATGTACAAACAATATATTTTGAAGGATCACTTTGTAGAAAAATCATAGAATAAATCATAGAATGACCTGGGTTGGAAGGGACCTTAAAGATCATCCAGTTTCAACCCCTTGTCACTGATGCTATTGGAACTTAGCCCTTGACCACCACCCTCTGGATCCAGCTAATTCCTTATCCACCAACAGTCCACCCATCAAATCCATTTCTCTCCAATTTAGAGAGAAGCGTGTTGTGGGACATTGTGTCTAAGGCATTACAGAAGATCAGATCAGTGACATCTGTGACCCTTCCCCTGTCTACTGCTGGAGTCACTCCCCTGTAGAAGCCTGGGTTGATCAGGCAGGACTTGCCCTTGGTGAAGCTGTGCTGGCTTTCCTGAATCACCTGCCTGTCCTCCATGTGCCTTAGCACAGCTTCCAGGAGGATCTGTTCCCTGATCCTCACAGGCACAGAGGTGAGGCTGACAGGTCAGTAGCTCCCAGGGTCCTCCTGTCTACCTTTTTTAAAGATGGGTACAAAGTTTCCCTTTTTCCAGTCACCTGGGACTTCACCTGACTGCTGTGGTGAATTTGTGATATTTGTCTCCATTTCAAATATCATGGAGAGTGGCTTGGTAACTATGTCAGCCAATTCCCTCAGGACTCTGGGATGCCTCTCATCAGGTCCCACAGACACAGGTACATTCTGGTTCCCCAGCAGCCATGAGCCTGATCACTACTTACAGTGAAAGGGACTTAGTTCCCCCAGTCCCTATCCTGCTATCCCTCCACTGGAGAGATGAGGGAAGAGAGGTTGCCCCTGATAACTGAGGCCAAGAAGTTTGAGTACCTCAGTCTTCTCTTCATTTGTTGGTAGCAGTTTACCAGTGTTGTGTGTTGGGATGGGTACACCCTCTTTGACCTTCCTCTTTTGGTTAACATACCTGTTGAAACCCCTCTTTGTTATTCTCTGCATCTCTTGCCAGGCTCAGTGCTTCCCATTTAATGTGATTTGTGTGAAACTTTCATCAACAGATAAATCCATTTAATAGCATTAATAGGAAACCTGACAAATTACTGTTGCATTTTTAAATTAAAATAAAGCTTCTCATGAATGTAAATAGAAATTACTATGATAATTACATAATTTGTATCTTAGCCTGTCAGTAGGGAAGATCCTTCAGTATTAGTGTTGAATGTGATTAAAGATTAAGCATCATGTTTTTTTATAATTTAAAAGGGAGTGGATAACACTTCTGTGTGGAGGGCAAAAACCTAATTGTACATGCACTTGAGAACTGCATCACAAGAAATGTGATCTCTCCTTGCTGCCCAGAGCATTTTCAGTCAGGGAGATCAGAATATGCACTCTGCTCCTTGTCTCTGGAAAGTAACAGGAACCAGCTTTTGTGTAAATACTGACGAGGGGCATAGCAAGTGAAACAGCTTCTCAGTAGATTTTGTTTTGATTTTTAAGAGCAGCCCCCTCAGTCTTGGTGAAGGAAGGATGTGAAGCACTGAGTCCTTGTATGCTTGGCTTTGTGGGCCTTGCTTGAAAATCCACAAAAGCCAATTCAGGGACTTGATGTGAAAACAGCAAGGAGTGTCCAAGCCACTGATAATGATTTCTTATTTTTCCGTTTCTAGGCAAAATACTTGCTATCAGTTTAGGAAAGTAGAAACAGTTTTGGGATGCACATGTGCTGCAGGGTGAACCCTTGTCTGTGCAAATGTATTGTAAACTTTAAAGGGAGAATTTAATCAAATTAAATAATGCAGGTGTCCCAAGAAGTGGGGGATGGGGGGGTTGATAGATGTTTCTCAGGAATTTCACTAGAAACTCAGTGTACTGGATGAAGTTAAATAGGATTTGCTTGACATCAGTACTGATGTTTGCCAGATATCAAACTGTTCACCAGAAAGACTTTCTGCTACTGGGCAGTGGTGAATATGGAACTCAAAAAACAAGCAAAAAGCCTCCACCAAAAAAAAAAAAAAAAAAAAAAATCCATCAGAAAGTACATCTTAAATGGCTCACGTGAATGCAGTTGGATGTCCAGCACACCTCAGATGAATGTTTTTGCATGTCATGCCAACAGGAGACAGATTCTGTGTTAGCCCCATGTTCCTGGTGTAGTGATACCTCGTGTTTTTTGAAATGCTTAGTTAAGGCAGAGAAGCCTCTGTAACCTATCTTCCCATGTGTGACAAGTGCATTTTTTTCCTTTCTGCTCGTTCTTGAGCTCCATCCACTGACCATAACATCTCACGAGTTTTAAAGAGAAAATTTAACTGCTTAAGCATGTCCCTGATGGAGTTTCACATCAGACAAGAAGAGCTGTGTGTTGTCTGATTGTGAGTAGCAGTCTTTTATGCTTCAAAATTGCTTTCGGTCCTTTTTATTGGTTTTCAGGGAATGGTTTTTCAAGTGTATGAATATAAGCAGGCTTTTGCAACTAAAGCAGTGAAATTTTTGGAATATCATGAGAGTTACTGAAGGATAGGTCTTAGCTTTTACGCACAGTAGAAAGTTCGGCTATTTCTAATAACTTCGTGAATTTTTAAGTCATTTACTGCTGCAGGTTTCAGCAACTTACTTGCAGAGACACATTTTTTTACTTCAGTGATTTATATAAGTGCTTTAAAAGGTGTTTTAAAGGTGACCAATGCACTTTGGTCAGTAGATACCCATGGGAATTTGTACATGAGGGATTAGTGTGATAAGATTGAGTTTACTTGAAACCAGGGTGTTTCTAGTGCCTTTATTCTGTTGCTGGGGAAGGGTTTCTCAAATTCACAGGACTGAATTTCTGTTCTTAGCCTGGGTCAAATACCAACAAGATCCTCACTGAGGTACTCAGCTTGGAGGTGATCAAATTCCAACTTTAATCCCCTTTTCTGCTTCTTTCAGATCAAAAATGCAAACTTGAATTTTCAGTAGTTGTTTGTTTTGTTCCTTTAAAAACTTTAAAGTCCTTGGGCTCAGCCCAGTAGGAGTCTTAAAAATTTTCACAGGAATAAACGAGCTTTTTCTCCAGCATTAGCTTCCACATTAATTACAGGAGTGTCACTAAACTCTCTGCAAGGTTATGGAGTCTGTGCCAAAATCAGGCAGTTCTTGCTCCATGCTTTGCATGAGCTTATGCAGTTGAAAATTCGATTCCCTTGTGAAGATAGGTTTAGGTTTGAGTTCAATGCAAGAGGTACTCAGTGTCTCTTTTAGTCAGCTTTGCATGTAGCAGTTGTCATTGCTGTGACTGTACTGGCAACATCTGCAAGCTGCTCTATCCTGCTATTATACCAATTTGTTTAAATCTGTGCATGTTTCATTCCCAAGGGCTTGTAGGTTTCACGCTCCCTGAACTTGACTGAGTTTTCAAAACAGCTCTCAGGTGCTGCCTTTGTCCTTCTTGCATTGCTGCTGTTCTCTTTCTTCAGATCCAGCTCTGGCTCTCACTTCCCCTGGGTCTTCCTTTGCCTCTGAATACATTGGCTCATGAAATGACCGTGCTCCCCTCCTCTCCCTGTGCCTGTAATGTCCATAGAGGGCCAGCTTGTATGGTTGTTGCCCCCTAACATGGTTCAATGTCTCCATTCCATTTGACAACTTGCAAAATAAAAGATTAAATGGTTCCCTTCCTATTCCCCATGCCCCTAGCATGATGGCTGCCTGAGCAGATCTTCGGTTTAAACTAAAAGTTTGTTTTTTCCGTAATCGGTCTCTTTAATGCATTTTGACACTCACCTGCCCTGAAATAAAAACAACACTGGGCCTAGATGCTGTGCCTACCCAAGATCGTGTCTGTCTCATTTTAGGCCTCAGAAAACACGTCCAGGGACTGAATTTCAAAATTCACTGAATTGAGACACTTTTGTACATGGGAAATGTGAACCTCCTATGGTGTTTCAACTTGTGCATTCCACGGGGACTTTTTGTTGTTATAACCAAACTCAAAATGCAGAATGGTAAAGAAAGATGATCCCATGTGAGTCTGCCTGTTTGTGTGGCAGTCAGTACAGCCCCAGGTCCTTTTAAAGCTGTTTGGGAACAATAAATACATGTTCCCAGACTTCTGTGTCTTTAATGAATCCAAACTGGGAAATTAGTTCCAGTAAATATTTTTATAATAGAACAAAGCAAGAATGCCTCGTGGCACTGGCTGAGAGTGCCAGTGCCATTGACCCATGTGTGCATTCAGAGCTGAAGCTCCCGAGTATGCTACCATGTGTTGTATAAACTCGGTGTGTAATTAGACTCAGCCAGCACCTGCTGTTAGATTGGAAAAGAGAGGCTCTCTAATAAGATGTAAACTGGCCAACAGCTTAATTTCAGGTCTTGGCTGCCAATGCATCTGCCTAGTCCAAATGTTGTGAGAGCTGCCCCCACCTTTCTCTTCCAGGGGCCAGAGAACTGACTAGTTTGTGAAAGCTTGCTAATGCTGAAGTTGAACCCTTAGCATGCTTCATTGCATTTCATGGACACACAGGACTTCCAAGTGTAAGAAGCTGTTATGTGGTACAGAGCTGCTTTTCCATGGTGGTGGGGCTGCCCAGTCTGTAGGTCTCTTGAGCCCTGTATTTCCCTTTATGCTCACATCATCTTTCCCTCCCTCCTTTCCTCTCTGTTTCTGACTCGTGCCAGGGCTTGGGACAGGGAAGTAAGGGGAGATACTGTCTTTTTCTTTTCTGTATTTAAAAATGAAAAGTGCATTTCTGTTGGATGCTAATGAGTGTATATTTAGCAGATTATTCAACTAGCATGGAGAGGAGTAAGGTTGGTGTCAGGCTGGTTAAAAAATATACCTACTCTTATGTTGGATGGTATTGATTATCTTCTTGCTGCTGCATTCTTGTCTGAAAGACACTGATCTAAATTCCTAATCCTGTCAGTAGTTTTCTGTTATGAACTCCAGTGCAGTGCCTTGTGTCATATTCAGTGAGCAGCAGTAAAGCAACTAATGTGAATACTGCTACACAGCACATGTGAGGCTGTAGGATGAAATTCTGTGAAAATCCGCCTCAAGATTTGTCTTTAAGTGAACTTAAGGCTTTCTCTTTCAAGTATTTGTGGAACCTTAACTGTTGTAAAAGTTAGTCTTTTTCCACACTCCATTAATTTGGGCAGCAGAGACTATGTGGTAAGTCTGTCTTGTTTAAGGGCAAGCACATGGGGTAATGAATAGGTGAGGATGTTTTGTTTTGGAGCCTGACAGTTGAAATTCAGTAACATTTGATCAACTCCTAACCTGAAGGTGCTGCTGATAGCTTTTAGTTTATCATATGCTATTAAGGTAATATTTGAGGTGTGGAAAAGTTCTGTTGGTTCTTGTGTAGGCCACAGTTAATGTCTCTAAATAAAGAAATCCTAGGTGTGTTTGCTGATTTCCTTGCATATTGCTAAGGGATTTACTTAATGTTGTTGCTGTAGTGACTGAGAACTGATTCTAGCAAAAATTTTTAGCAGCATTCCTACAAGTCCACTGATTTCAGCTTGATTCAGCTGGACTGCATAAATGCTCTTATATGTGAGCTTATGCTCATCACATGAAAAATGACATAAATCCTATGCAAATTTGAACACAGCAATGTGGTGAAGATGTGCCATGTAACGTGGACGCTGTGAGCAAGAAAAGCCTTCCTCTGTGTGTTGGTTATTAGAGCTTTTGGGCTGCCACATGTTCCTTATGAGCTGAGCCAGACATTTCAAATCCCTTTGCATGGAACAAGTTTATGAGAATGGCCATCACAGGTGGTATTTGTGTTGGCAGCCTCAGAAGGGAGTCCAAGGGTTGAGTAGTAACAGAAGCAGCTAAATTAACTTCTAGTGCTGGAGGGACATCCTTTCCAGCAGGCTTGCAGTACTCAGAAGTTGAGCTAACAAGAACTTTCTCTTTTACTGCTTGGACTGCAGAATAAAATCCATTAAAAGTCTATGCAGCTACCCATGAAGAGCTCCTGCTTTGAGTGACTAATTGCAGTGTTTCCACTCTTTTACTCTTGGATAATAACCACAAGCAGTTGAGGAGTACTAAGGGCTTTCATAGGCACAGGCATGTGTTTTGGAAGCTGGTTGACATGAACTGAGCATTACTGTAATGATCTGGTCATGCAGGTGATAGAAAACAGACAGAAGGCTGTGTTTTTAAGTATATGAGCTGATGCTTTAGTAAGCATTATATGTGTATTTGCCAGAGTACAGCAGGGATCTCAGAAGAACCTTCTTGAAAGAAGTAGGGAATTATTTACATGTTTTGGAGCCCAGTGAGAATGAGAGACACTTGCAGGTTTTTTCCACTTCCATCTTTGCCTTTTCCACACTTAAAGAGCAATAAATAATGCTCCAGATCTGAAGAAGAGGTTTAGTATTTGTGTGGAAAAAGGATATTATAAAGAACTTCAGCCTGTCATTCTTATTAAAGTTACTACTTACTATAAACTGCCCAGTGTTAAGATGCCAGATTTTCCAGCCCTCCCTGGACTTGGAAGTGATACCTATCCCACTCTGTACCATTACTGAAACTGTTTAGCTTTCACAAGCTAAAAAGGTATTTAGCAAATTATAAATATATTGTGTTTCTTCTGATTTTTTTTTGTGCAAATGAAGTGGTTGCTCAGTATACTTAATTGTAAAACCTTTAATTTCTAATGCAGAATCACTGACAGTATCTTGGAATGAGCTTCACTGCTTTTCTTGGTATCTTCTGTTGACTGCAATTTCACCTCTTCATCTGCATACTCTTAAATCCAATGTAATGACGTAGTTTCTTGTGAGAGAGATGATCTGCTACATAAACAAACTTTTATGTGTTACGGATATAATCCCTTTCACAGGGAAACCATTGCCTAGAGGGATTTTTTGAGAAAACACCTCATGAGAAATGCTGGTGTGATTGGTATTTGTTACAGGTCCTGCTAGCACGTCTCTGAAAAGGATAAAGAAAAAAGGTAGACTGAGATCAATTTGTTTTTGCAGTTCCTTACATAAATGTTTAAGAGCAGAGACCTTGGCCATGGGAAGAGCTGGGATGAGGCACACAGTGGTGTTGGGAAAGAAAAGGAGATGTAACAGCATGAAGTTTGCTGTGCTGTTGTAACCTTCTTCGTGCCTCTCAAGAATGCCAGATCAGTCTCAGGAGCATCAAACTGGCTTAATTTCCTTTAATGAAGTTGTGTTAAATTCTGTGCAGTATCCAAATTCTCCTGTCACCAAGCATCTTTCCTGGAGTGAGAAGCTCTACCTGGGGGTGAGGCTTAGCAAGATCTGTCTGTGGTGGGCTCCTGAAGGTGACTTGTTGGCATCAGAGTTCATGGATTAGTCTGGAAGAAGCCCAGCATTAGATTTCATTCACAGTCTAGGCTGTAAAACACATGTTGCATTTAACTACCTTTGGATCAACAGAAGATCTTTTTCCTTCTGCTTCATGGGTTTGATTGTTATTCCAGGTGTGTTTCTTCATTTTCTTTCAGTATTTGTATAATGTCATTTATGTAACCAACACTATCTGGAAAGAAGAAGTACAAGTCATAGCTGAAAAATAAAACATACAGGTCATATGTGTCAGCCTTTTTGATGTACTGAAGTTTCTGGCTTTTAATTTTCTGGCCAATTGCCTCAGTTTTTGATAGGTTAACCTAAGCTGAGGGTGGAAGGTATGGAGGAGAGTAAATCTTTGGTATTTATAATGAGACCATAAGAAGAAATATGTAAGGTAATTTTCTACTTTCTGGTTAACACCAGGGTGAAGGTAAAGCATTTTATGAGTAATCAAATCATTCTGAGCCAGTTGGAGACAAGGATTCATGTATATTATACTGAGGACATGCTAGAGAGGAAATGGTGATTTTTTTCCTTAAAATAGCCTTCAATTTCTATTAAAGCACTTGTTCCAATAAAAAGTCTAAATGCAGCAGATGTCAGTGCTATCAGTGGTGGCTGTGGGACAATTTTCACTGGGAAGATAAGGCCCAGTCCTTCTCACTTCTCCTTTGCAGGCTGGAGCTTTACATTTCCCAAGGCACTTGTGAATTTGGACTGTGAAAACCCAGGTTTTACTCAAGCATGAAATCATGTTTTTAGGACCAGTGCATATTATGACCCTTGGTTTTTCTCACAAGGCCTGTTTGTGATTGCAAGAAACAGAGTACAACCAATTCCAAAAACAAACAAGTGTGCCTGATGGCATTTTTTTATCCTCTTTAGTGTAACAGTTTAGTAAACACAGTGATTATTTTGGTGTCCTTTTGCTAAACTGGAAGAAGTATCCAATTAACTGAGTGAAAAAACTCATCTGCTGCTCTGAATGTTACAAAAGGCTGATTTAGTTCTCAATCTGAGAGTATTTAACATTGTGAGTAGAGCTAATTAAGCTGTTAAGCTGGCATGAGGAAAACACAAAACCAAGATCCCTGTTCTTAGCTCTCATTCACAACACAGCTGTATTCTTGGACTTTTTTAATGACTCATACTCAGAAGTACATAGTTCTTCTAATAAAATGTTTAATTAAACAGAAGGAAGGTTGGCTAGGTTAAGTTGTTGGTGCTTTTTTGGTCTCCCAAAAGATGACAGCATTGAGACTTCTTATGTCTGTCTGAAAATACAAATGTAGTATCTGGAATAGCTGTGTATATGTGTGGTTAATCTTTGACTTGAAGCAGTTTTGTTCTGGCTAGAGCAGTGTTGCATATGGAGTCTGCATTATAGATGTGTCTCAGTGTCTTCTCCATTGCTGGGGGTCTTGCTCAGTTTGCTGTCTCTGGGTATACCTGAGTTATAAAACCAGCAGTTCCAGTAATGCTGTTCAAAGACACCATGCTTCAGAAGTTAAAATGGTTTCGTTAGTTGAGTGATTCATGTTCACTGTATTTACAAACAAATAATAATTTCTCCCAAATATTCCAATATTTCTCAAATACCTGCCTTTATGAATATGCTTAAGTGTCAGATGTTTAGTGCAGCTCTCAAAAGCAGTGCATGGTAGTGCAGTTGTGTGATGTTCTCTGTAATGGCAGCTGTATGATTTGCATCCAGTGTAGCCATCAGTAGCTGTGTGTGTCTCCGGTATGCTACAAGACTAGTGAAATGCAAGATAGTTTCTACACTGTCTACTCTCACTCTGAAAGGCTTGAGTTCACCACCAGTGAACTCATTATTCCTTCTTAAGCTTTATGTTACCAAAAGAATATACTGCTTTCTTTGAAGAGAAGAATATACTTGGCTGATATGTAGTCTGCTAGACAATGTCCATCCTGTAGTGTTGTTTTAACATATGTTGCTTTTTTTCAGTTAAAACATCCGTGGTGTGCTGCTGCTCCTTTCCCTCTCTGTCCCATTGCACTGTGCTTTGGGAGAGGAGCAGGGCTGGGGAAATAGGAGACAGGCAAGTATTAAGTATTGTTCACACTTGGCTTCTTCTGGTAGCATCCATATATCAGGACTGAGACCATCTGCAGGACATGGATGATGGATTTCCATCACCCCTATCCTGCCATCTCTTTGCTGCTGGGAATGGAATACTGGTGCAAAGACAGAGGAGATGCTGCTCAGTACTGTGATTGCAGCAGTAGAAGTGCTTTGTGGATATAGTAGCTCAAATGTGAGCTGGTCAGGTTGATGTTTGTAGCTTACAGAGTCTGATCTGAGCTGGCAGAGTCGAGGGGGTGCAAGCAGGGACAATTCCAGAGAAAGGTTAATTGCATGCCTGTAAAGCTGTGCAGTCTCTTTCAGATCAGGGGCTTAAATGTGATGCTGTGGGAGCTTGGATGTGAATGTAGCATTTGATCTTGGGAGGGAGGCTGAAGTGGTCAGAGGGGGCTGTATGAGAAAATTCAGCTGTGCTGTGTGTAGGCTCAAGGAATGTAACCAGAGATCAGGGGGAGGAGCGTGTTAAATGAGAGGCTGGAGAACTGGACCATGGCTTCACAGCAGGTGTGGGGAGGAAGAGCTGTACTTCCAGACCTAAAATGCTGGCAAGACTTCCCTTAATTTGTTAACCACCATTCTTCACATTCTCTGTTTTCTTTAGAGAATAATTATTTGCTTGCATTATTCTGCTTGGCTCACCTTGTGAGCACAGTGTGCATCTGCAAATAGCATTAGGTTCAGAATTTGGCTTGTAGTGTTTTCCCATAAAAGACTTCAGCTCTGTTGTTTTTAAAACCTTCAGCAGCTCACAGTAGAGCTCATGAAGGTATGCTCTGGGGAAGATGCAGGGACAAAAAGGCTCTTTTTGCAGAATGGTCTCTAAATCTCCGTGTGTAACACTTCTAAATGAACATTTGACAACAGAAGAATAATGTTAAACCAGACAGTAAAATGAGATTTTAGAACAATACCCATGCTTCTCTCAAATTGGTGGCATTGCCAGCAATGGGACATATGGCTGCTGAAGAGTGAAACCAGCTAAAGGCAACCCTGCTGCCAATTATCCAGTGGGCTGTGTCCAGCAGGTCCCCAATGTGTTGCAGACATTCAGGGAGAGCATAAAGGCTTTTTATGTAGGGTGACTGTGAATAATGGATACTATCCAGAATAGAATTGCTGTGCATTGTGGAGTTTGCTAATGCCTGTGTAGTCAGCAGGAAGGTTCAGTGATAGATTTCTCTTTTAACTGCTTACACAGTTAATAAACCAGCCACTGTGTGCACAGCAGGAGCAAGGTGGTAGAAGGTCCCTCTGGAGAGGAAAACTGTGATGGTCTGCTTTGGGAGATACAATGGTCAGAGCTGGGAGTGGAAAAAAGGAGGTGTCTGCAAAAGTAAGTAGTGAGAGCCTTCTTACTTGACCTGAAAGGTGATCTTGCAGGAAGGTAGGGTTCACTTGACTTACTTCAGGAAGAGATTACCTGAGGGGTACAATTATTGGTGTGAAATTTTAGAAAGTTCACAAAAATTTTGCTGCATCTCTCTCAGACAGTAGCAGTGTTGCAGACAATGCCATTATTTCCTGCCTTCTTCAGGGCAGTATGTGGAGCAGGAGAGGGGGAAGTTTTCAGAAAGGGTTGCTGAGCTCAGACTGCCTGTGAGTCTTGCGGGATTTTGGGCAGTAGTGAAGTTAAGCTGGGGAGGAGGAAAGAAACTGTTCTTCTCTGAGAGAATAGCTCACATGTTAAAGACTGTCTGAAAAGAAAATGCTGAAGATAGTATTTTAACGGAAAGGTTTTGGAGATGAGTCTTTTGACTTCCTATCTGAAGTGAAAGTGATCCTGCATGATGCTTTGAAGATCCAAGGTCATGTTACTTTCAAAATGATGGTAGTGTTTTTGTGGGAACTGTTTCTAAGAAAACCAAAATTTTTGGGGTGAGCCATTTTATATACAGAGCCTGGTAAAATGACTAGAAATAATTTTAGAACAGAGGCTCTAGGAACCAGGTAGGTAAAAAGCAAGCTTTGGGCTTTGACCTTGGTTGTGTGCATAAAAGCAAAAGGAAAGACCAAGAGACACAAGTGAAAATAGGGAGTGAATGTCAAAACAGATCACTGTAGCTTTTCCTGCATACCAGCAAAGGGACTGGAGGAATAACACTGGAAAAAGGTGTGCTTCAGGTGAGTGTGAGGAGAGTGGTCCTCCTTTTATGCCTGTATTTGTCCTGAGTGGCAGAAACTAGAATGCCTTTGCCACGTAGCTCTGGTGACTAGTCCCATTTTGCATCTTGCACGCTGATGCAAAGCATGCTCAGGAAACAGTTGTGGTTTGCATTTAATTATCCCAGGTAACACTGTCCTTTCATCTTCTTCCTACCCTTGTGCTGTTTAAATGGAGTAGAAGGACAAAGTGCCCAAAAAGCACTTGGGGTTTGGAGGGTATTGGGAGTGTTCATAAAGAACAAAAGTGTCTTGGGGGAGAGGAGGGCAGGGAGCCTCAGGGTCATTTAAGGGTTCATCATTAAATGACCATCTGCCCTACTTAACCTGCCTGGTATCTGGTAAACAGGAGAGTTTCTGAACTGTACTTTCAGAAAGTTTAGCTTATTATGTGACTTGCAAAATGTATGAATGCTTGTGCTGTCTGCTGTGGGGAGAAATTTAGTATCCCAAAAGGAAAAGCCTAGGCTTGTGGTTTTCAGGTATTTCCAATTATTGACAGATCGTTTTAGTGTATGGGTAATTTAATAAACGCTTTTTTGCTTAAAAACACTGCAAACTATAACTGAAAGCAGGTAGAGGTAATACTTCTACTACAATTTGAAAAGAAGATTCAATTGTATGTAGTATTTTAAAAATACACAGATGTGATTTGTGGGGGCTTGTAGAATATTAGAAAAATAATTAAATGGATTTGATGATCACTAATTTAGTTTCATTTGTAGATTATGTCCACAATAGGATGCACTCTATTGTGCACTATGTGTGGCACTGATTTTTGTCTAAGACAAAGGCATGGACTCTGTCAAGGACGTGAAATGGCATGCTAAAACTCTCTTATATAAAAGATAAAGTATTTTCAAAACTGTCAGGTGGCATACATAGAAAAAAGTAGATTTTTTAAGTCACCAGTGTTATAAAAGTTGAGACACTGATTTTTAACCTAGGCTGGGATTGTCATTTCCACAGAAATTGTAAATTCCAGGCTGTCTTCAGCAAGATAGACAAATAAATATCCCAGGATTTTTTTTTCCAGGAGTATTTTATAGTGAGTTCTAGGAATGACGTTTTTGTTGCTGTCTGCTCAAGGCTTGCCTTTCAGTGGAAAATAGAGAAAACATTTCTTCAGAAGAGAGAATGAGAAGTTTTGTGCATTCAGTGCTTGCATGCATAAGCAACCAAACCAGCCCTGTGAAAATGAGCAGAGCAATGAGATTTTTTTATTCTCATGAAAGAACTTGGGGATACTACAGTTAGCTTTGTAAAAGAAAAGTGTCCTTTTAAACCTGTGGAGTGTATTTTATAAGGGACAAAGAGAGTTGAGCTCCCCGTGGCTCAGAGAATGGAGGCAGCGTGTCACATCAAGACTCTGTGAAAATGGTAACTATTCATTGCAGCCTGGCTTACTATCCACGATATCACCGTGGTGGAAATGGCCTTTCTAAATGTGCTTGAGAACACACAGATCTGAATGCTAAGAGCTTGGATGCGCTTTGTTGACGTCTTTATGTTGACTTCAGTGTGTCTTTAATGGGTTGGTGAAAGCATGCCAGAGCTGGGGAAAGCGAGCAGGGGGAGCTTTGGGATAACATCCTCTTCCACAGCATGATGAGGTGGCTGCTGCTGGTGGCACTTCTGTGCTAGCCACCTGTGAGGAGGGCTGGAACCATTTTAAGGATGACTAAGATGCCTTCTGTATTCTCCCTAAATTAGTAGTAAATGGAATAGAAGCACAGCTGGCAGGAACCCGCAAATCTGCGTTTGAGATTCTGTAGCTCTTCACTAGAGCACTTCCCTGTGTGATGATAGCTTCTTTGGTCTGCTTTTTTTTGGTCTGAAGTTTTTCTTTGGTCTGAAGTTACTTCCTTTACTTACCTACAGGAGGGAACCATAGGCTTTGTGTGTGGTTAACTGAAAACTTACTGTAAAGTTGTAATTCCTGATTTCTTGGAGGAGATATTAACTGCCCTGTCTTGAAATAAATGAGTAAGGGCCCTGTACCTTCAGCTGTGGGGCAGTAAAAATGAAGGACCTTTTATAACTTTCTGTGAGATGAGAAATTATTTTTTTACTACAGAGTGTAATGGTAAATTACGTTGGACCTTACACACTGTCTTGTGGAGGGAGCTGGTGACACACTGAAATAATATGTGTATCAAGTGTTTGCATATGGGCAATTATGTTAAGTGTTTTTCTAAGAGATGACATCTGTAGGAATTGCATACTGGGATAAATGCAGTCACTTAGCATCAGGTGAGGCCCATCTGCTCTGGTTTTGTCTCCTAAGTTTATTGGTGGCTGAATGACTGACTTTTCCAGTATCATATGAGGTGAATGGGCTGGGAAAAATCACATGAATGTAATGGAGCAGTGCCAGATCCCTTTTTTTGCCAAATGTATCCAGTCATTTGTGGAAATATGTGCTCTTCTAGTCTAAGCTTATGCCATAAATTAAAACGAGCCTCTTCTCGTGTGCATGCTTTTATAGATATTAGCACTGTGATATTAGTGGCTGCTGGGTGTTCAGTTCCTGTAGATTTTCTCAGCATGCACAGAGAATAATGAGTGTTGTGCAATAATGCTTTTTACGTATTGCCAAAGTAAAAGGGATGTGGCTTTGGGATGTTGGCATGTGTGGTGCAGGAACCTGCCCGCTTCTTGTTTTCCTGAGACTTGTATCAGTGCTTTTCATCACAGCATTTTTCACTCTATTTGTGTAGGCACAAATACTGCTACTCTG
This sequence comes from Entomyzon cyanotis, assembly GCA_024500445.1. NCBI lineage: Eukaryota > Metazoa > Chordata > Aves > Passeriformes > Meliphagidae > Entomyzon > Entomyzon cyanotis. Next base: position 47,324,791 of record JAKEPQ010001009.1, on the reverse strand, counting down.
CTCTTTTATCAGGTTGTGAAACTGAGGGCTGCTTTCTGCTTAAAGAGAGGAACAAAAGAGATTAACATTCAAATTTATTAGCCGTTTCCAGCCTTAAGATTCTTCATAAGCTTTATGGAACTGTTGCCTATCACTTAAAATTAAAAGGATGGAACAGAAATTTCACTGTTGTTTTATACTGGAAGTTTCTCTGAAATACTAAAATGTTTAATGACCTCCAAACATTTCTGTAAGGAATATATCATCCCCTGTTGAATTCAACGTAATCATTTCATCAAACCATAAACCACAGGATTTCTACTAGCACCTACATGAGTTTTTCAGAAGTGTCTCCTTTGTCCCATATTATTAAAACACAGAAAATGAGTGAGCAGGTGACAGCTCCAAACAGTTTTGGACTGAGAGAATAACAGTCCCAATAAATTAGAGATGGCTGTCACCATTCATTATCCTCAGTATAAAATGAAGCTCAGTGGAGTAGAAGGGGTGTCCTTGATTGTGGTGATGAGGCTCATTTCAGGATTTCTAAGATAACATGGAAGTGATGGGAACAAAGTCTTAAAAAAAAAAAAGCGGGGGGGAGCATTCTTCCATGTTCTTCCCCACCTTGTGTAGAGGCAGGGCAGGCACTTGTCCAGGTCAGATAACTTCTGGTTGGGTAACCTGAGATAAGACCGTTGATTTCAGAAAATACTCACAGTTTTCACACCGTGAGGTTGACTGTTGGTTTTGCCAGATAGATTTTAGTAGGTGACTGCTGTGTTTTCTAAGGCAATTTTGATTTTGCTTATATTTCTACTGCGCACCAGAGGCTGATGTTTTCTCACAGACTGATACTCATTTCTTACTATTTTTTTACTGACTTGTGAAAGGCTAACTCAGTAGCCTGTGAATTTAGGTTGGGAGTCAGATTGCTTGTTGCTTACTTAAAATTATTTATCTGAATGTGCAAATGCAATTTGGTACAAACTTTTGAAGGCATGGTTGATGAGTTTTCAGTGTTCAGATGAAAACAGACTGTATGAAAAATGAGGCTCCTTTCTCAGACAAGTTGAAAGCCTAAAACTACAGTTCACTGCTTTATCATCCCAACCCTGATGCTGCATCAGATAATTACAATACTTCAGTAAGTAATTAATGATTAAAAAAAAACTTGGTTTGAAGTAAGCATACGAACATAAGGAAGTTATTTTGTATAAAACTGAACTAGAAAATGCTCAATGTCTGCTGAGCTGTCTTCCATGCTGGTTAGCAGACAGAAGAACTTGAGCTTCAGCAGTGGCTTGGACTTCAAAGAGAGTCTTTCAGACATTTGAATTTCCCTTTTACTTTTTCTTCAGTAAGATGGACGTTTCTGAAAATGGTGACTGTGTAGTAATAACTTTAGAGTTTGAGACCTTTGCAAATAATTTTATTATAGCTTATTTTGCTGGGAAAATTGATGGGAGTGGGAATGAGATGAAGCAAAATTGGTAGAAAAAGATTTCCAGGATGTGTGAAGGAGTTGAGGTGGGTTGGAATGGTTGTGCATTTCTGCCACAGACTGGTATCTGCCACAGGCATTCTTCACAGACTGGTATCTGTGTGTTGTGAACAGTCGTGAGAAAAAAAAAGGTGGCTGAAGGATTTCAGTTGTCTTGACTGAGCTAGCAGGAAACTAAATTAGGCTCAGAGAGCCATATTGTCATGGTAGCAGAGAGAGAAGGGATCTAGAGGCACACTGGGTATTGTTTGATGAGTTAACATTATATGAGGAACAGCCAGACAGAGCTAGAGGGGCACAAATCAAATAACAGTGACTTGGGAAATGGAAGCTTTATTTTAATGTCAGCAGCACTGAATCACAGTGTCTTAATTGTTCTTTATTTACTTATTTTTCTGTGTTTGTTTCATGTTTTCAGTAAAGCATTAAGAAGTTTTAGCAGCAGCACAGGCCATGTCATTGCTACCTGACTTAGCCAAGGATTAAATAAATTTGTTAGGTAGAAGGAGTAAGAATATGGGAAGTGCACAGATATTGAGAAAATAATAGGGTTTTCTTCCCCTCAGAAGAGAAAGGCTGTCTTCCACCTCACTTTCAAACACGAAAAATAACTTTCTGTCCTCCAGGAGTCAGCACCCCCCTTGTGTGTTTAAAGTTTTTAGAGGTGTGATGGGAGGCTTGTGGCATTTATTCTTGGGTGGGCACCCAGGAAATCCAGTGGGTAGCCTTCACAAGGACTCATTCCCCAGAGTGAAGGTGACATACAAATAACAGTGGTGCTGTTCCTTGTAATCTCACATAATCTCTTGATCTTGTCAGATAGGAGCACTTGTGCTTTAGACTAATCATGATCAGACAGTATCGAGTGGCCTGAGAAAACCATCTTTCAAGTGTGTTCCATCCCACACTCAGTCTAAATGCTGTAAAATTTTCCAAACAATTAGGGACGATAAGCAGTTGTGTGATAATCATTCTTGTCTACAGCTTGACTCTTGTGTGGGTGATGGGCTTTTTGATGATCTTTGTTTCCCTGTTTAAAGGGAATTTCAGCACTGTAGGAGGTCTGTGTCCATTAAAAGGGCCAAGTCATGATGACTTTTTTATTCCTTCCTTTTACTTACTTGGATGTGGTACAAGTGTGCATGGCTCCTGAAGTAGCAAAATGAATAGCTCACAGGAGAGCCTCATTAGTCTTGAAATTAAAATAATTGAGTTCTTTTAGCTTATTAGTGCTGAAGAATAGCCTTCTCTAAGTCCATTACCTCTGGGATAAAAGCCGTATTTGCAGCTGAATAAGCAGCATGTACAACATGACTTGTTGCTAGGGAAAGAGGCTTTCTGAGTTCTTCGCCAGGCTTGTGTAGTAGAGAAAAACTGAATGACCTCAAACTGCATTCCTGAAATCCTCTTTACTCTTGTTGGCAGTCTGAAAATATTTCCATAAGTGTCTCTGGCTTTCTGGAGCTTCTCTCATTCCCTTTCCAGCTCGGACAGTCAGTGATGTGGGAAAAGAAGCTCCTTCTCCTGCTGAGTCCAATTCTATAATGGAATGCTCACTTGTTTTTAATGGGTCGAATCCTGGTTTTGGTGGAGTCATTGATAAAAGCCTCCCTCAAGAACCATTCCAAGTTTTAAAATAGACCAAACAATGTAAAATGTGTTGAGAGCAATCTTGCCAGACTACCTTAAAGCAAGACGTTTAACTCTCAATCAGCAACGAGGCACAGAAAAATAATTTTGCTCTTTTAGCAGCTGAAGTTTGTAACAATTGTGCAGAGTAAAGTGCAGTAGAGAAGAAACTGAGATTGTGCTGTACTGATTAGTACAAGAAACTTGAATACAGCAGGTCAACAGCAGTGCCTTTATACAGCTCAGATTTATCAGATGGGTCCTTTTTCTGCAGTGGGAGCGAGGGAAGATCAGTTTTAGAAATTAGGATTAGCAAATTCAGGAGTTTATACTGGATGGGAGAAAAAGTTTAAAAAGTTTAAGTGCCAGAAAGGGCTTGGTGGTTATTCTGACATCTGCTGTCTTACTTTGAGATGTCTGTAGTAAAGACATTGTGCAGGACAGTGGGGACCAGGACAGAATGCAATTCCCTTGATACTTGCATGATATTAATAATGAAGAGGGACAGAAGTCCCGAAATCCTGACAGTATCTATAATATGAGACTTGTGTCCTTACCTACCCTTTGGGGAAATGCTGTAGCTGTTGCAGTTTAATAATAGAGGATGAGAGTCCTGCAAGGCTGATGGTGACTGTCATTTGTTTGGCTGGCACTCATATTTAAAAGGCATCTTGGTCAAAAATGTCTGAAATCTTGAATATGTGGTACTAAAGAGGTGTATATCAGTTAAAGGGCCCTAAAACTCAGTGACAAGGACTGTGGACTGAATGTTGGACAGGAATGTTTACAGGCTTTGGTATCCGCATTGGTTTTCTTAGATCATAAAGCTACTTGTGTTCAAAAATAATTTTCTTTATCCTCCATTCTTCTTAGCACTAAAAACTTTTTAAATCTTTGTATAATGGGAATGCAAGCCTTTATCTTATACTCAAGAGGGAAGTCATCAAATTGTGGTAAAAATTGGTGTTTCACAGTGAAAATGTACTCAATCCTCTGGAGTGGAAAATCATCACATCAGTTAATCTTCTCTGCTTTAAAGGGGAAAGAGAGAAGAAAGGAAAATAAGAGACCTGGAGCAATCATTGATACAAACTCTTCTTATGAGAGGCAAAAGAAGACGATTTAGAGATGGGGAGTTTCTAATTCAGAGTCATGGAAAAGACTTTTGTTCCTTAACACAAACCCTGCTAAGAATAGATGGGTGCTGTGGCTTCAAATGAATTTGCTGCTGTTTGTGTTTGAGTGACTGTATATCATCTTGCAATTCAACAGAGCTCTCAGGCTGCAGAGCTTTCTTGTTCTCTTTTGCTAAATGGATTCCAGGGGTCCAACTTCTTGATTGGTGCTCTTATAATGGATCGTAGCAGTAGAAATTTCGATAATTTGCTTCATTCTGTATAGCTCCAAGTCTCCCTTGAGACATGTCTGCTTATGTAGGCAGAAAATTAATCTGAAAGTCTTCTGGTTTTTAGGTTTAGGCTGTTGTTCTGTCTCTCTCAGTTGGACTGGTTTTTTCTAGTATATATATTTAAATGTTGGGCTAAGTGGAAAGCATTTGTGAAAGGTTTCTAGCTGGGTAAATGGGGTTTAGGACGTGAGAGCCTGGCTTTTGTGCATCTGGGTGCATACACAAATAACAGTTTCTGAACAAAATGGAAATTGTAGCAGTATAATTCCTTTCCCTTCAGGCAGATATTTCTGAGGACAGCTTTTCAGTGAAAAGCCTTGGAATGGCTGAAATCTTGCTTTTCCATGAAAGCAGCCCTGCATGTCAATCCCCCATGAAACTCCAAAATCTGCCTGTGAGTCCAGATGTCATTTTTTGGGTTGCTATGAGGCATGTTCAGCAGCAGTTTGCCTGCTGTCTGCTTTCCCTGGGATATCCGTCCAGCCACTTTAAATGACTCAGCCAGTTTGTGTTGAGTACTTCCTTGACTGTTGTAGATCTAAAATGTAAAAAAACCAAAATTGGAAGAGGAAACTAGTGGAGAGAGCTCCAAAGCTATAAATATGAGATGCACTTTGTCAAAATTGATGCTAACATTTTTACAACATAATTTGATTGATGTAACACTTCAAACAGCAGCCTTGATCAGGATGCTTTTGTGAACAAGATAATTTATCTCAGCAAATACCTTCTCATAAATGTTTTAAAATGAAAGGCGTGATAAATCTGTCTACAGTCTGCACACAATAGAGCTGCCAAACCTGCCACCTGTTAAAGATTTTAATGAACTGCTCTGTATTTAACAGAAAAAGTTTAATTAATGTTGTCACCTTTGTATGCTGAGACTTCCCTTATCTCAGACACTCTGAGATACCATATAGTAAATGCTTCTGAGTGGAACAGCTCTGGTGTTGCTCTGGTGTTTTAATGAGAACTTCAGTAAACTAGTGAAGAAGGCATTAAATCCTAAGTGTGGCTTTTGTGCAGCACAGCCGTGAGGATAGGGCTTTTGTCCAAAGCCACGGGGAGCCAAAGGATGCCCAACTTCATGTTATGTCATTAGATTAATGGGAAAATAGTTCCTGTGGATTTTCTAAATGGAAGATTTAGATTCTGTTTTTCAGAATAAATCAAGAATGCACCAGGATTTTATGCTTCTGTATGTGTGAGAGAGAGAAAACCTTTGAGTGCATTCACACCTGAAAGACATGGCTTGATAGAGGTTTTTCTGCAGCAGTGGGAAAAGTATTTACAAGTCCTTCTCCATCTCTCTTGTAGACCCTCTTTAGGTACTGGAAGGCTCCTAGAAGGTCTCCCCAGAACCTTCTCCTGTGAGAAGCCCCAGCAGGATGCTTTTTCTTATGCTCTTCAATGAATTCGTGTTTTTCATCCAAAGTATGCTAGATGCTGGCCTTGTAGGTTCTTGATTGACTTTGATTTACTGTGGATGTGGAAAGCATTCCTAGCTGAGTAAACAATACTCAGCTTTTAGTTAAGCTGTACAGTGTCCAGACTGAAGCTCACTGATGTTGTAGAAGGGCAGAAAGGACCTAGGAAAAGTAAAAGCAGTGGGTAAGGAGGTAGAATAGCAAGGGAGAAAGCTGTGTAGAGGTTTGTGAGGTACATGGGCAAAGTTAGGAGCTTTGATAAGCAAAGTTATGATCAAGAATAGCTATTGATAGCAGCACCAGCGTAAAACCATACCCTTTTAAAAAAGTAATCAGATGTCATTGATTACCTTCATTGTGTATTCTGGCTTCGGTAAGCAGCCTCTGAAAGCATCAAGCCAGTGGCTCAAGTGGATATTGCAATTCAGAAGCTTTTCTATTTTTCTTTTGCCTGAGTTACATTTTGTCCCATGAGACAAAATAGTGTGATAGTTTCCACAGACTACTATGGACTTGAGACAGATCCTTCTCTTGCCACATCCTAATGGGTACCTCAGTTTCCCATGATGATCCCAGCTCCAGCTGTAATCACTGTGCTCTGTAGCTGTCAGCATGCCAGAAAATGGGGCCACTTCTGGTTCCACTCCAAAGTAAAGTTTTTACTTGCAGATTGGTGGACTGACTAATTTGACATGTTTGCCCTACGTTTTCACTTTGAAGAGAACAAACGTGTCACAGAAATAAATGTGCATCTAGGAATGCTTAAAGCTTCTGGAGCTGTCTCTTCTTTCAAAAAAAAAAAAAGCAGATTCCAAAGTGTTGACAGCAGATGACTGGTGTGAACTACTTTTTCTTAATAGTTGGAAGAAAGGCCCCTTTTCAACAATAACTCCAGGCAGGGAGCAGTCCAGTGGCCCGAGTATTACTGTGTTTGCCAGAAAACCTGGAGCTTTGTTTCTCTTCACCTGCTGTGCAAACACTGCTTGGTTTCTCCTCTTCCATAAACTGCATTTCTTCCTCTGCTTTTGCAAAGGCTTCTGCCGTTTCTCCTGCAGACTGTGAAGGCCTTCATGGTCATTTATATTTTGATAACTTATTAAAATAGCAACATGGAATCTAAGGTATTTATATTACTATGGTTGGAACAGAGCAGCTGCTAGAGAGCAGTTAATAATGCTGGCCTCCAGTCACCCTGAATCCATTTTTATTCCAGACTGTCTGGCACTCTGCAGGATACACCCCCCTGAACAGGTCTGCAGCAAGCTTGTCACACTGTCTTGTGGAAAAGCAGATAAACGATGGTTTGATATTTAAATACATAAAATTTTGAAAAGTTGTAATAAGCTCAAATACACTCAGTTATTCTTGCTGTATGTTTACAGAATGTTGTAAAATACCTTTGTTAGTGTTATTCAGAGATGCGTGTAAAAATCTAGATTTGTTCTCAGTGAAGTAAGTGCTATTTTGAGACAGCATAATCTTGAAAAATATTGGCTATTTTTAAAAGATATCTCTAATTAAAAAGGTCAGCTTCTCTCCAGACCCTGGTAAGGTGCAGGAGCAAGTCCCTTTTGGAGACTTTTGCATACAGAGGGAGCAGCTCTGTGGCTCAGCTTTGGCTTTGGTGTAGTCTTCCATAGTGTCCTCAAGGTCAAACTGCTGAGACCAATAGGTCAATTAAACTAGCACTGAGAATGGTTGTTTGTGGTGCTCCCTGAGTGGTTGTTGCCTTATTCTGGGTTGGTTTTGTGGTCCACATGAGTTCATGGAGTTGAACTGATGCCAACAACTTGCAGTAGTTTTGAATGAGGTTGTGTCACGTGAAGATGATGAAGAAACCATGTGAAACCACAAAAAACTCTCACCCAAACATGTGCAAGCAGAATTGAAGAAATGCCATGTATTCTGCATGACTGAACTGATCCATGGATACTTGACTTGGCCTAACCTAACTCCTACTAAACCCTGCCTTGATTGTGTAGTTATTTAAACTGGTAGTTATCTGGCACCTTTTCTTACATAGCTAGTAATTTAAGCATTGTCCTCAAAAAACATGCTACCAATACATAAGACTAATTTGAAGCAGCTAGAATTCATGGAAAAGCTGTGAAAATGTGTGATTCAGATCAGTTATAAAGGTGAGAAATTATCCAAGAACTCCAGTTTCAAACTGGAAACAGTATCACAGAATGAATGAAGCAAATGAAGATGCTGAACTAAAAGTAAAACGTGAAAATATCTACTACACACAAACAGTACTGCAGGAGAAGTAATTTGTAATCAGGGAATCTGAGCTTTCCAGTTCTTCTAATTGTTTAGATGGAACCTATTTTGTGTAGATAGCACAAAAGACATGACCCTAGTCTCCCCCTGAGATAGGATCACTGCTACTTAATGTAATCCCTTAAACAAGGACCAACAGAGTATCTTACACAAATGCCAGAAAGCTAAATGAGCTATTTAATCTGTGTGATTGTGGTATTTGTAGTGTAGTAGCACTTTCAAGCCATGCTCATTAAATATTTACTATATAGATTAAATATAAACAATGCATAGTTGTTAAACCAACAAGCAGAATAGTCATTAAAAAACCTTGCAAAACCAAGCGATAATCCTTGTCATTAACCTCTGAAATTTTTCCATGTGAAACTGAATTTTTTTCTTCCCCTAAAAAACTGCAAGATGGAAACTTACATAAGACAGGCAGACTCACCTGGAATGTTCTTGCTAGACAAACATAATGAGAATATTTGCACAGGAAAAAAACGTCAGTGGAATTTTATTCCCATTTCCATGTCTCTCTGCCACCTTTTTATCCTGTAAAAGTTTCACTTTATGTGTAATTTTTAGGAAATCTGCAGCAACTTCAACTTTTACTACACATTGACATGGAAATGAATTGTCCTAAGTGGGATAGTTAGCATATACAAGTTTCCTGGAAAAAAACATACAGTTGGCCTTTTCCTGTAGATTCAGCCTGTTCAGACCTCTCTGTAGAGTCTTCCTATTCTCCAGCAGATAAACAGCACTTCTAGCCAGCTGCCAGCTGGATTTGACTCCATCTACACCATTCTCTGTGCCTTGCCATCCAGGCAGTTTTTTAACCAAGTGAAGAGTGTCCCCATCCAAGTTTCTCCAGGAGAATGTTGTAGGAAACTGTGTCAAAGGCTTTACTAATGTCTTAGATAAACATCCACAGCCTTTTCCTCGTGCACTAAGGAGGTCTCCGTGTCATAGAGGGAGATCAAGTTAGCCAACCTGCCCTTCCTAAATCCACACTGTCTGGTTCTGATCCCAAAAAGGGGATTGAGTGCATCAGCCTTTTTCCTCATCCATTGTCACTGTGTTTTGCCTCTACATCCAGTAAAGGGTGGAGATTTTCCTTAGCCTTCCTTTTGTTGCTGATTTATTTATACAATTATTTTTACTTTTACAGCAGTTGTCAGATAAAGTTCTAGTTGGGCTTTGGGCCTTCTAATTTACTCTCTGCATAACCTCACCAGATCCTTGTAGTCCCCCTGAGTTGCCTGCCCCTACTTCTGAAGGTCATCAACTCTCCTTTTTCCCTCTGTGCCAAAGCTCTCTGTTCACCCAAACTGGTGGTTTTCTCCACTGGCTTGTCTTTTGGCACATGGGGACAGCCTGCTTCCGCATCTTTAAGATTTTTCTCCTTGAAAAATGTCCAGCCTTCCTGGACTCCCTTGCCCTTCTGGACTGCCTCATGGGATTCTTGTCAACCAGACTCCTAAACAGGCCAGTCTCTCTCTCTCTTAGTATTGCTGTATCTGTCAGACTGTCACTGGAGAGCTCTGTATATAAATGAGAGGTCATACTTGAAAATTTCCCCTTGTCAAATTTTATCCTTTTGGGAAATAATTGCATTATTTTGACCTAGATGTTCTCAGGACTGGAAGTTGGTAAATTTCCTTTGCAGAAGCGATCTGTAGAGCAAGACTTGGTCCTTTCTGTTCTGGTGCTTTATTGGCTTTTTTCCTTGGGAAAATAGTTTTATCTAATTAAAAGCTGAATTTCTTACTGACCAGAGCTATTGGAAGTACTTTTCCTGTAGTAAAAATCTGTAGCAATTCAGTAGTGCCCAGTTACATTTTTGTGTGTTGATCAAAATTTCATGACCATTGCAAAGCCTAATTTTATCAAAACTTTAATGTGTGCATGTAATTATGATCCTAGCTTGTATTCATGAGTTCTTAAACTCAGTTCAGTCTCTGAATTTGTTTATACATTTAATTTTTCTTTTTCCATTGGGAAATACCAGGGGTCATTTGTGTGAGCAGTATGGCAATTACTGAGAGGCTTCTCCAGGAAGGCAGCTTTTGTGTTGTGTTGTAGAGCTCCAGCTTCTGAACCCCGTGACCTGTCCTGTTCTCTTACCTGAGCTCAGTCCTATCATACCTGTCTCTTCTCTCTTGCCCTTACTAGAGAAATGAAAACCATAGGATTTGGATGGCAATATGGATCTAGCCTCTGGGTATAAGCAAACGTAATTTTTTGTGCTGTAAATAGCTTAACTTGGGATGAGCTGGCTTTCTCTTGTGGGACAAATAAGGGAGTTTTTTTGCCTAGTGGCTGATCAAGCCAAGATTGCTTCATTCTTGAGGAAAGAAGTTTCTCTCAAGCAGAGAAGCACTCAACCATTAAATGAAATGTCTGGCAGGAGAGAAAGAGAAAAATGTTTAAAGAAACTGTAATCACATAGTAATAAAACTGTCAGTTTTGTCTCTCATGTCAGAATAAATGTTTTGGTGCCCAATATCAGGCAGACATTATAGATGGTATTCACCACCACAGAAAAGAATTCACATTTTTGAAAAATATTAAGTTATCAGGTAATTCCTTTGGTAAAGGAAAAGAAATCTCCTTTGGCCTCCTGTTTGCTGAGTATGTGAGACCTAAACAATAATTCTCATTCTTCAATAAAAACAAACTCTAGAAATGTGTTAGTGGGACAAGAAGATGTCAAATGCAATGATATTTATGCCAGAAAAATGTGTGCTGTGTAATGGCTTGATTTCATCCAACCAGCCCTGGGGTATTTTTTTGTAATTTCTCTTTCATTCTCTGTCTTCATTCCTGGCATGTTACCCCCTAAAATCTGAGTAGTCACCCCCAGCCATTGTTCTCTCCTTGTGCATGCTAAAAAATTGTAAATGGCTGCAATAACTACAAGGCAATGAGTGTACCACCTCCTGCAGTAAATGTACTTCTTCCAGTGCTTTGGTTCCCTAACTGGTATAAAAATCCACTAGTTTGATAAAAATTTAAAAAATCTACACTGACCCGGGGTATGGAGCCAGCTGGAGAGCTTGCTCAGGCCCTGTTTGAAATACAGATATCTCTGCGTAGGCAGTCAGATGAAAGGGCTGGCTTTCAGAGTTGCTGTGCCCTTTTGCAGTGAGTGATTTCACCGGGGTCTTGGAAATGAATTGTAATGGTGGAAGTAGAGTGGAGTTTTTAAGACGTTACTGCAATCAAACTGCTTGTAGTGAGCACAGCGCAGGTTTCATTCGTTACTACCTCAGTATGAGTGGATTTCTGTCTGTGCTCTAAGTCTTCCTCCTGACCTCATGTCTGTAGGCTCCTGACAATGCAAAGGGCTCATTTGGACTTGAGATCTATTTTTGTGGTAGATTAAAAGCAGAAACAGCAATGTGAGGAGCAAGATTTTAAAGATAACTGGTAAGAGCTTGCGTGTTCTCTTTCTCCTTCTTTGCTATGCGTCACTTGTTTATGAATTCACAGGACGTGTGCACATCTGTGTATCCACAGAGAAATATACTTGTGTGTATGTGTCAGGTATGTTATTTAATTTACATTGATTAATAGGCTTCTCTGTGAAATACAGCAGATGCCCTTCTGGCTGTGACCTTGTAAATACTAGCGATGTTGAGAGTATTATTCACTAGAAGTAGTGTTTTTCAGTTTAAGATGCCATCTGAGCTGAAGTGCACTGTTGTTTCAAAGTATGATAGCCAAGACTTTCCAGAAACAGCAACAGTGAGAAAAGAAACCACAGAACACTGCTGTGTTGGATGTGGCTGTGAGTCATACAGAAGACACAAGTACCCAAAGATCCCTTCTGCCTCTTCATACCCCCATCAGCTGCCTCCTTTCTGGTGACCTTCTTGCCTCTCTGAGAGCTGATGGGATGAGTTTTCCATGGAACAAGAAAAACAGATATGTAAATGCAGCACTTATCTTGAAAGTCAAAATGGAGTCCAGGGATCTTTGATTAATAATCGAAGTGGGAAGGGCAAGAAGAACATGTGATATAAGTGCTGGTACTGTGTACTTCTCAACTTTAAGGGGTAGCATCACAAACTACCAGCAAGCAAATAGCCCTGGGGAAGTGTATTAGGATAAACCCTGAAATTTTTATTTTGGCACAAAAGCACTTAATTGCCTCATGTCTCTATGTGCTTTTTGAGTAAAATCCATTCAGAGATGTTGAAAATCATTTGTCTTCATAGTTGTCAGTCAGCATCTTACAAGCACTGGAATTTCTCGTATTGTAAGCTTTATTGGGGAAAAACCTGTTATCTTTCAAACAAGGTGGTAAGTCTGCTTCAGAAAACCAAGTTCAAGCAAGGCTGGGGAAAGGGTACCTAGGGAAAAGTAATGGAGCAGAGGCAGCAAGAGGCACAGGGTTGCTTCCCTGTTGCAATGTGTTACACAGAGCGTGCAAAACAGAAATACCATCTGTCAGCTGGTCCTCGTGAAGCACTTGTGCAGTGGCCATCCTGTCTCCTCTTCCGTGCTTCCTCCTGAAGTTCAGCTGCTGAGTGGTGCTGAAAATGTTTCAAGGGACCAGCATGGGATAAAACATCTATTTGAGCAAGACTGTATCATGCTGTGACTCTAATCCAAAGTAGATTGATGTCATTCTTGCTGCACTACACTGTTTTATCAAGCGATTAGTTAACAGAGCAGTATTTTTTTTCAAGTTAAATCCTTCATATATGAAGATTTTTGTTTTTAACAAACATGTTGCTCAGCTATTTCAGAGATCTTTGGTTTGAAGCAACAGTGGGCTATAGAAAAATCAATGTGTGTAAGAATCTCTCTTGAAGGTGGGCCTGATACTCAGTTAGGGAAAAGACCAATGCTTCTTGAGCAACTCACATTTCTCCTGCATGCTGTGAGTCATCCTGAATGCTCCACTAGGGAATCAAAACTGCTCTGGTAAGGACAGAAATGTTGGAAATGGAAAAACAACTCAGGCATACCACAGCAGGAGCTCTGCAAAACACTGCTGAACTGGTGGAGGCACAGCCTGCAAACAGAATGGCAATGAGAGCCAGGAGGGACTTGGGTCAGAGCCACATTTTTCTCCCACTTCCCTTTTTCTTGTATTGCAATAGACTTTGTCTTGTTCCCTGCTGGCACCACTCTGGTTTTTGGTTGTTTTTTTTTTTTTTTTGTTTTCTTTTTTGAAAGCAAAGTATTAATCTGGTCCAATCTGCAGTCTTGGGTTGAGATTTTTTAAAATGTTTTGAATGAGCTGTAAAGTTTGATGTGAAGCAATGTGAAGTCTTCTTATTATGGAACATTTGCATGTGCTCGTGCACTGACACGCAAGTCAAAACATGTATTTCCTCTGGAAATCACCTTCCTCTTTTATATGCAAATTACCATCTTGTTAGGTGTCTGAGGCTATATAGTTGGTTTTCTCTTACTTCCCCTGGAATTAGATACTCCAGGCGGAAAGCAGAGCATGAACTTGTTGAAGCTTTGCAGCTGACTGATAGTCTGTACTCTTGGGACTGTTCAGGCTGTAAGGATGGACCTAATGTTACACCTCAAGGGCCCAGAAAGGCAATTGAGCAAGGGGACCAACAGTGATGTGGGGACTGGGGACCCCATTTAGATCAGATACCCCACAGCCAGGGCTTTGTTACAGTACAGATGTGTTCCCTGGGCATCAGCTGCTGAGAAACTGAGCAAAGGGACAGTCCAGACAGCCTCAGTGCAGTTGTGTAGACAGCTACAAAACTTAGCAAGGGGGAAGCGTTGCTGCGTAGAGAAGGCTGACAGATGGGTGTGAAAGCAGACAGAATGGGAAGTGAGAGCTGCAATCGCTCTCTTAACATTTTCTCCACTGGAGTTGCACACCCAGGTGCATGGTGCACAAAGTTTTATTTTTATTTAAAAAGCCCCTCACATACATGTATTGATATTCTTCATGTGCACTGATGTTTGCAATAATAGTACTGGAAACAGACAGTAAAATAAAATCACAACTTGAGGACGTTTTCTTTTTAAACCATGGCAATTTTCTGTATGGTTTTACTCTCTGGTTTCTCTTCATATTAACTTAGCTATTGTGTGTGGCTTTAGGCTTTACATTTTAGTAGATGAAATAGGTTTCATCTCTGAAATGAGGGCTCTAGGCTTATAAATATAATGCTTTTGTTTCTACGTTCTAAAAGATCTGTCATTAAGAGAGCTCACTGTAAATGGTAAAAGGGTTTTATATCAAAGAATCAGAAAGCATCACACTGTAATGAGACTGCAGCATGCCTGTTGCTAATGAGTTGACAGCCAAGTTGAATGCAGTTTTCATTTACTGTCTCATGAATTGATTTTAGTTTACAGTGCTGTAGGCTAGGTCTCATTAGTTTTGCATATTTGTTTAATTGAATAGCAAGACCTATGATTAGCTTAAATATGTTGTATGCCTTCAGTGATGGAGGCTCCCGAGATAGTGAAACCTAATCCAGCATGAAGAGGGATCTGCTCATCCAGCAGATGGGTGGAGCTTCTTTTAGATAAAACCAGCTTGGTCTCAAAGTGGGCAAGAAAATTATACCTGTCTTAATGGTCTCTTACATGGGACAAAAAATATATGTAGTTAAAATGGTTTTTAGAGATTCTTACTCTGGGTCTCCCATAATTCTCAAAAAAAAAAATATTCCTTATATTTCCTGGTTTTTCTTCAGGTGTTAATATGAGAAGTTGAACTATATTGACACTTACCTTGTCCTGTTCATATGATCTTTTTTGGTTTTGATATTTTTCTTGACAAATAAGGTATTTCCCAGAAGGCTTTGTGGTGTGACCTTTATTAACAGGTCCTGCTTGTGGCAGGAATGCAGGAAGATAGCTCTGAGTGGGGCTATTGGACCAAGGCACTTAATGCTTCTAATACATTTGTAAATGCCGTGAGTGGGGACATTTGCCCACAACTGCTAATACTTGCCACTAGTACAACCTCAGCAGAAAGCTGTGCTGTTCCATCTGCTTTCAGCAAAAGCATCATACTGTTTAATGGAGGTGATTCTGTATGTTCTGATGAAATCCCTGTACTCCCTGTCTTTGCCTTCCCATGAGAACACAGTTCTTGCTGGCACACAGCACTGACAAGTTGGTACAGAGCCCAGACTCCACAACAACAAGTACAAATGCTGCTTTTGTGAAACATATATTACCTTTTCCTTCAGGTGACTTCTTCCTGTCAGTTTGTAAGGTCTCCTTTGTAAGAAGACTGTAGTGTTTCCACTTGTCTTGACTTCCTAATAATTGTAAATGGTTCTGCTTGTAATGAAGGTTTCAGGTCGTAGCAATGAATACTGGATATCAGTATTGGTGGTTTTCATGTAGAGGGATATCTTTAATATCTTTAATGCTGTTTAGGTGAGGGGTCTGACATATTTGGGTGTTTGGTTGAAGCTGCTATGGAAGATGGTGCTCCATGTTGGAATCAGTGGTCCTAACGGGGATAAGGACCTTACGTGAGGTGTTCTGTATTTAAAATGTGTAAGTTATATAAGTTTTTACTTCGGATATGGAGGCCCCATTATGTCATAACTGGAGGTTATGCACTAAGTAGGTGCTATTTCCCATTAACAGTGGTGGAGATCTTGTACCTAATACAATTCCTAGGATGTTTCTCTGAAAATTTATCCCTGGACAGCCATCCCAGCATAATTTCACTAAGGAATGCCTGCTGACTAAGGTTGAAAAGGTACTAGGAGGAACTGTAACTTCTAGAAATGAAAAAGCTCTCAGAGGAAAGTGGTGGTTTATCCATCCCGTGTATCAATGGAAGAAAGGGGAGGGAATAAACTATGTGTTTACCGCAGCCCCAGAAATAGTTTGAGGGTTGCAGGGGTTGTTTGTGGTAACCTGTGTCATTGAAAATATGCACAGCTAAAATTCCCCACCTGCTCTCTCAAGGTAGTGAAGTTGTAATAAAGGCATTCAATGCCCATCACAGAGATTTTCTGACATCTCTCTGCCTGTAGCAAACACATCTTTGAACAGGACTCTGTGCCTGCTGTGTCTTAGCACCAGCAGGCACAGAGTGTGCTGCAGCCGCTGGCTGGGAGTGGGATGTTTTCTCTGTACTGCTTCCCTGGGACACTGTGGGAAAAGGGCCCAGAGCAGGAACTGGGTATGCACCCCACAAACTGAGGTTACTCTTCTGTCCACACCACCTTTGGTTTTAGCCAAGAAGCCTGGCTGGTGAGTTCACGTGCCTCACATATGCAGCTTCTAGCTCTTCACTAACCCTTTCTTTTAAGTCTTGATTTTTCCCTGCAGAACAATGGGATTAGTATATATAAGTACAAAACTCTGCATGGTATCAAATACCCAAGAGATTAAAAAGCCCTAAGGCTGTTAAGGGGATCTATTTATGTTGAGTTTTGGGATAATCCCACCTCAGTCTCACACTGGAAGTCAGATGCTCAGCTGTTTACAGTGAAAAATTCATGTTTAACCCAGTCCAAAAAGAAGTAACATTAGTCTATCAGAAGCATGGTAGCAGTTTTAATCCCGTGTTTGTTGTTACTTTTTTTCTTTAGGGTACCATCTTTCTGCCTGGCAACAGAGTAATTGAGCATCCCTGCAATGAAGAAAGTCCAGGAAAGTTCCTTTTTGAAGTTGTTCCAGGTAGGATATTCTACTCCATGTAAAAAGCCTTTGCAGTTTGTCCTCAGTGACGAATGGCTACATCTGTTCTACCAGAACAGAAGTGGAAGGTGATTAATGATTCAATTTAAGGGAAAAAAAAAAGGTTTAATTTGTTAATGCGTTGGTTCATAATTTTTTCATTCACCACCAGGCAGCATAGGCAAAGGATGTGTATTTTATTTGTCAGTGTAAAGCAGGATTGTTCAGGGCAAGGAAGTGCCAACTGCTGCTCTTGGATCACAACAGCCCCATGTGTGCTATGGGTTGGGGGCAGAGGGGCTGGAAAACTTCACAGCAGAAAAGGACCTGTGGGTGCTGAGCAGCAGCTGACCATGAGCCAGCAGTGCCCAGGTGGCCAAGAAGGCCAATGGCATCCTGGCCTGGATCAGCAGTAGTGTGGCCAGCAGGACCAGGGTGGTGATTGTCCTCCTGTACTCAGTGAGGCCACACCTGGAGGGCTGTGTCCAGTTCTGGGCCCCTCACTAAAGACAGTCACTGAAGTGCTGGAGTGTCCAGAGAAGGGCAGCAGAGCTGGGAAGGGTCTGCAGCACAAATCTGAGGAACAGCTGAGTGGGCTGGGGGTGGTTCAGCCTGGCAAAAAGGAAGCTCTGGGTGGGGATCTTACTGCAGGTAACAAGTGATAGGATGAGAGAAAATGGCCTCAAGTTGCACCAGTGGAGGTTTAGGTTAGATACTAGGTTTATTTAGGTTAGACAACTGAAAGGGTTGTCAAGGATTGGAACAGGCTTGTGGAAGGGAAGTAGGGGAGTCACCATACCTGGACTTATTTCAAAGATGTATAGATGTGATGCTTAGGGACATGATTCAGAGGTGGATGTTGAAGTGTTAACAGTTAGTCTTGATTTGAAGCATCTTTTACAAACTGAATGATTCTGTTTCCACATCAAGTCAGCCCAGTGTATTTATTCAGTCTATTCTGTTAACCCCCATATTACTGTTCAAATTACCTCCTATTATAGCTATTTGGAAGGGCAGATAGATAGTAATGTCTGTTGAAACTCACCTCCGTGTTCTTGGTCTTAAACCATCCTAGTATCAGGGCAAAAATGTAGTTGTGTTTACTGATGTGCCAAGTTTTAATACATTGAAAAAGTGTAAGAAATACGAAGTAGACTTCAAAGCTTGCTATGAAAGACATAGGCAGTAAAGGATTATTATACAAAGACAGCTGGTGTGGTATCTCTGAGGTTTCACACTCACCCCAGTCTTGAATCAATCAGATTTGAAAAGTTTCTTACTGTCTCTTCTCTAAGTCTGTCTTTTATATGTTCAAAATATTGAAAGAAACCTATTTATTAGCATTGCAAGTCTGGAGTGGACTAAAATCTGGTTTCTATTGGAAATTAAGAGAATTCTCCATATGTCCTGATTCATATGACACCTTAAGTTGTCTGATAATACTGACCCTGGGAATGCTTATCCTTCATGCCCAAGTTGAGCATGCAGTCACTCTTGTGATTTCCCAAAATCTCTGTTATGCCACCTTTCTATGGAGTCAGTTTAAAAAGGAAATTGTAGTATCTTTTGGACTGCATTCAATATTTATCTGGAGCATCCCTGAGAATCAGGTAGGCTTTTTTGTTTTGCTTTGTTTTGCTTGTTTTTAATTCTGAGAATGGGGTTTTGAATGTGTTTTAGGATAGCTCCAGTGTATTTATTTCCCCCCACCTTGCTAACGAGCACGTAGCTACAGAGACTTCCTACTGGACATATTATTCCAAGGATTAATGACCAAAAAATAGGTTTTTTGGGAAATCAGGACATTTCATGGCATAGCACTGGTCTTTGGGGGATGAAATTAAAATCAGGACTCAGACTGTGGAGGTGGCATCACAGCACAGATGTGTAGTAGTGAAGGAGAAGTGTCAACTGTATTTTATGCAAAGATGGAAGTGAGCATTGCCACTGTTGTCATGTCACTGTTGCTTCTCAAGGCAAGTATTTGTCAGCCTTCTGTAATGGAGCTGTTTGTCATCTGTATCCTCTCAGTGACTCACTATAAAAGTCAGTTTTATAGGCTGACAGCAACAACACTGAGCTCATTGAGTGTAAAAGAGAAAAATGTATTGTAGCAAAGGTTCTGTTTAGCCCTTGTGAGCTTTCATATGAGAAATTAATTACGTAGCAACAGGATTTATTTGCAGATTTTTAAAAATTTTGTCATCTTAACTGAGCATTGTGTTAAATGTATGGTGCTGAAGCTCATGCTGCTCTTGCATTCTGTTTTCCCTGTATTAAAAATTGAAGCAATTTTAGTTGTAATCCCAAAGGAAAAGTGACAAGTCCTCTTTTTGTCTATCATGTCAGTGGGCGGCCTGAAAACTTGTGTGCGTGTGTTTCTTTATTGGTAATACATGCAAATTATTTTGGGAATGTACGTGGGAGTAGGTTTATACTGTGAAACTAATACTCTGTATGCAGCCATCTCTGAAGATGAATGAAAAAAATGTGTGTGGAGACAAATATCTTGCAGTTTTGGTGCTGTAAATAAAATACAGATGCCTTCAATTTGCATTTTGAAAACATTCTGTTCATTCCTTAAGTCATTACACAATTTAACACTTGAAATTTTTCCTTTTTTTTTTTTTTTTTTTTAATTTGCTGTGCTGACAGAGTTAATTTACAGGAGAGAAGCTCTCTCCTGTACAGCACAAGGCCTATGCCACAGTTCTGTGTGGGAGTTTTCTGTGCTGGAGTCAGTGACCACAAAATGATTAGTGATGCCTGTGCTCATTAAGAGCTTCACTTGCACTCAGAGGAATGTTTCATAGTCAACAAAAATCAGAAGAGGGTTTAAGTTAATACCTTTTCAGTTGGAAATATGATTTTTTTCAAGTGATTGCATTGTATTTGCTATGAGCTTTATATAGTAGATAAAACCTCATTCTGTGCATTGGTTGTGTTCTAAAGGAAACCTGAGGTTTTCCTCTTGGTGTGCAGGTGTAATGGGTGGAGGCATCTCTGTTCCCACAGAACTGAAGCAGGTGACCTAGCTGTGTCCAAGTGGATTAGTTGTCACCCATAGGTGCAGGACAGGGGCACAGCTGTGATTTGCATGTGTGGTGGTTTGCAGACAGGATTCCTGCACCTCATTTGCACCAGGAGAAGCCAAGCACAGAGATGTGGGAAGCTCAGCCTTGTCTATTATTTTTCATACAAGGCTCAAGTGTCTTTTTTAGTCTCCTGGACTCTCCAAGGGTTGCTGCCTGAAGGCATTTTGAGCAAGTGCAGCATGAAAAGCCTGGTGGTAGGGGCCTGTGGCTTTCCCAGGGGTGTCTGGATGCTTGTAGGAGCTCCAAGGACTTGAATCCTTGTTTCATGATGCTCTCAGGAAGCACCACCAGCCCAGAATAAAAAATAGGCAATTGGTGTAGAAGAGATGGTCGTTGTTGAATGGACGAAGGAATGTGCTTCATCATTGCCTGGACTTTGATCCTGGAAGCTAAGCTGCTGATACTGCTACCCCACCAGCTGCTGCTACTTGAGATCCTTGTGTGCTGGTTGATGTCCTTCTCTGAGTTTGGTAAATCATTTTGCAGCTTAGCCTCAGGTAAGAAGCCAGATCATCACTCCAATGGTACCTCACCATTTGACTTGTTACCACGTCCCTCTTTCTTTGTCCCTGTCCTGTATTAATGCAGATTTCAAGAAAAAACAGCATGGAGGACAAGGTTACTTGCAGGACCATGTTCACTAGCAGGTGACCTGTTTGCATGCTCTGATCTAAATCTTGAGTTCCCCTAGAGATGCAAATATCCTAATGATTTCTCTGATGAGTTTTGCAGTTGCGTGAGTTTTAATATTTAGTTAGTACTGTTTAAACTAAAACATAAATTTCCAAATATTGATCTTCATTATTCCTTGTGGAATCTTTTGCTTGTAAACTTTGTGCATCTGTGTTGTGTTTTTTACCATTGACAAAACATCATAGTCCAGCATGTGCATCTGTGTGGACGAGTTTGCACTTTGGTAATACTGAGGTACAAAGTCAGTTCATCCTGCTAAGAGCATTCTCTGTACAGCCCCAAGTTACGTGTCTGCAGGTTAAGTCAAAGTTTAATGCTTAGGGGTTATTCAGACTGTTAGGGAAGAACTGTAATATTTTAGCAAAGTCACTTGGAGTCTCTGCTGATGCTTTTTTCTTCACTTGTGTGTGTGGTGATTTCTTGTGCTTGTGGATCCTGGCCTATCTCCCTTCTTGTCAGGGAACAGGATAAGTCATGGATAGTGGAGACTGCAGTAGGCAAAAATTACCTTCAGCACTGTCCCCTTTTGTTAAAGGTCAATTTGTCAGGCTCTTAATTAAAACCTCTGTAAGGGAGTGAAATATTAAATTCCCGGTACTTTGAAATAGTTACAATTTTTTTTTTTTCATTAGTCAGAAGAAAAGTGACAACCAAAGGCCTTTTATTTTGTTTTTTCATGCATTTAATTTCATACTAAATGTCAAATTACATTTCATGCAGATCAACTGTTCTGGTAGGGAGTGTGAGGTGGGTTTGAGGGTTGGGGTTTTTTTAAGCTTCCTTTGCATGAAAGGTTGGATAACAAACTATTTTGCTTCTTCTAGTGCAGTAAGTTTTCAGTCCTTATGTCAGCATAGATCTGCATAGTTAGGTCTGTGCCCCACGGCTGAGAGTCAGCTGAGGTCTGTTTTGCATGTGTGTGTCACACTGATCTCCCTGTCAGTAAACGGGCCCTTTAGCCTCCACACAGGTGCTGTGAGCTTTGATAAGATAAATGGCTGCTGGTTTGTTGTGAAGTTACCAAAACCTCCTGAGCTCCCTGTTGCTGTACAGTGTTCAGCAGATTAAGCCCTTTGAGACTTTTGCCATCAGTTCTCAAACATCTGAAATGGGAAGGCCACACCAGGTGATAATTCTTGCCACCTACTGATTCACAGTGGTTTTAACTAAGGGTCCACCAAGGCCTGGAAAAGGTGGATTTGGTAAGTTCACTTGCATTTTTTCCCCAAGGGACACAAGACAAAACAGGAATTACAGATACATCTTCTTTGGCTAAAAAAAGCAATTATTTTTGTAGTGCACCTTAGCAGTTTGGATACAAGGTGCTTACTGTAGCTTCTGTTCCAATAACCTTCTCCTCTGATATCAGTACTTTTCAGTCCTGTAAGCCCTATTGACAGCAGGACTGCAGTGGGATGGGACAGCTTGTACTCTACAGTGAGGCACCAAGCAGGACAGATGATTAGCTGACACGTTTGACTGTGGCTGATATAATGCAACATCATGTCTCAGGGATAGAAATGGTTTAGGTTTTGGGCTTGTTGTTTTGAAATAGAACTGTGTGTTTTCTGCAAGGATGTAGCCTTGTTAGAAATAAGGGGCAAGAGTTTCCTGCCTTATTTTCTCAGGAGTAATTGCCATGTCCTAAGTGAGGATACACCCACACATACAGCAAGCAGCTTTCCTTGAAGGCTTAGCAGAGTGTTGGGAACACAGTGCAGTAAGCAAATTCTCTTCTGTTGACTTCAGGAGAAAATTGTTTATGTATTAAGGAGGCTTCCTGCCTGATACAAAAAAAAGCCGTTCCACAGTGCATGTGTGCACACACCTGAGCATTGAGGTGCTCTCTCTGCCTTTGCTGTCAGGCAGATTCTCTGTATTCCCTTTGCCATCAGCATAGCTAGCACAATTTGTTCCCTTTTCTCCACCATATAAAACCCAAAAATTAAGCGTTAAACCATTCAGCTGCTCTGACTTGTTCCCGGTGCTGGATTCCTGACTCCTGGTATGATGCAGGTGGATTTAATTGGTGCTGCCAGGAAGATGAATGCCTCCCCCTGAACGTGCTGACAGCCAGCAGTGCCTCTTCATTAGTCGGCAGGAGCACAGCACCTCAAGGGCATTGCTGATAGCGCCGACTGAGCTAATTGTACCTCTGATATCTTGGGGAGGGAGCAGGCAGGCTGTTTAATCAAATGGGCACCAGCCTTACTGCACAGATATCTCTGTGTAATCACGTATTGTGCTAAAGCAGCTTTGAGCAATGCTCCTTCCTTGTCGGAGATCTCCTGAACGCATTGCTGTCCTCATTAAGAGTGATACATTTCTCAAAAATATCTGCTAGAGAGCCACCTCTCTGCACTTGAACACATTGGCATGCACTGTCTCATTCTCATCCTTCAAAAGGTGATTCAAAACTGGATTTTTTTTAAAATATGTCTTGGAAGTGCATGGAGTCAGCGAGGCAGGGAAATGAAGCTGGCTGAAGCCTTGCTGCATGTTTCTCACAAGGTTAATGGGGAGGGCTCTGGGAATGAACGCTTCTCCATCTTGAGCAGCAGCTCTTGTGATGTGGAATTAGTTGATGTGCCCGTAATAATTTTGTGTCCTTAGTAGTTTTCAGAAAAGCAAAATCCAAACCATCTGCAATCCTACATCCCTGTGAAATGAGGTGGTGGGTCATGCCACTGAGCTGTTGTGCTGTCACCATGTAAATCTGCTTATTTCTAGCTCATTCCTGTACAAATCAGTGCATGTAATATCCCTTTTTACTCATGTTTTTGTGCTTTTTTTTTTATCATGGCTAGTGAGCAACAACTGGGGGAGGGCAGCAAGTTTAGGATACCTGCTTTTTGTTCCAGTACCTCCTTCTGTGACATTGGACCAAGTAGTATCTTTCTGTGCCTTTGTGTCCACATATATTGAATTGAGATGGTACCTGCATTACAAGCTTTATATATTAATTGTGTCAATCTGAATTAATGATAACCTCTATATGGGGGATTTGAGGGAGAGAGGCGAGACTAAGATTGTGACACCTATTTCCAGAGTGACATGAGTAATTTTGCCTCCTCTCCTTCATATGGAAGATCCCCTCATGATACTGCATCTGCTTGAAGACTGAGATTGGTGTGACTCAGATTTGGGCTACTAAAAACTACCAGAAAATGTCCCGTTTATCATGCAAGGGGAGATGAGGTATCTTTTCCCATTCAGAAGATGATGTTGCTTTTCTGGTAGAACTCAAGCACTGGTATCTAGCAAAGAGCCTGCAATAACTGGTTTAAACAATTTCATTAAATACAGAAACATTCCTTCATTAATTTTTTTTGTTTTCAGCCTAAAATAATTCTGACAGTAGAAGTTTAGGCCGTCTGCTATCAAAATGAAGGAATTAAATCTGGATGCAAGAAATATTTAAGAGAAAAATAAAAGAAGAGCCCTCTCTGAATATTTTCTCTGAGCTATGCGGCACGTGCAAAATCAACACATTTCTCTTTATATGGCTTGGGTGTGTAACTTCATATTTAGTGAAACATCACAGATTTTCACATATAAACCCCCTTATCCTGAATCCCTTCTATCTTGGTGAATGAGTGCTTACATTAGAAGAAGTAGTAATGTTGCCTGCTTTCTTAATGCTATTTCCTAGTTACAGTCTATTTTGAAAATATGTGACAGAGGTGAATCACTTCTGAGAACTACTGAACACTTGTATCTTCATTTTCTTTCATCTAAAGTAATTCCAATTAATCGTCTTCCTTGGTGACATTAATTTCATGTGGCAGAAGACTGTACAGACTCTATAAAAATTTACCCATGCTCCATAAAAATATACCATTACTCAAGCATGGTGTATGAAGCTGAAGTTAAAATGTTATTTTTCACTTGCGTCTTTTAATTTGGAAGTGGATTGCTTTTATCGATTGTGCTTAGCCTGTGGTGCATGTGATCTGAAATGTGTTAAGTGGGCAATATTGATCGTTTGTGACCCACTGTTGTCATTCTGGAGGTCATCTTCTACACAGAAGAATTTGGAACATAATGGCAGTGGCATCTTTAAAAACTTAGGTGGCAAAAAAGCAAACGTAGTGGTTGAGTTTGTGATAAACTTCTTCCAGCATTGTTTGTGTACACCAGATTGG